>JAKZAP010000004.1:21885983-22276998 GCA_023053575.1 Branchinecta lynchi | reverse complement strand
AGGGGGTGCCGAAATTCCGGTGATCGCGTATCAAGGTACTTCCAGATGTGCTAGGACGATGAAACTTGGCTGGGAAATTAGGCACTTGACAAGATTGGCTTATAAATCGTCAGTTCCCAGATGCTACCATCCCTTAAGGTACTAATCCTAACCGCGAAGTACAAAAAAATACTTCCAAGCAAAATATACATTTTCGTGATCCCTCTGAGCCCATGATCAGTTTTGCCTCAAGGGTTTTGCTTCCAACTGAATTTCTTAAAGTACAAACAATAATTTTGAGTAAAATATACATGATCGTGCTCCCGATGAGCTCATCATCATTTTTGCTTCAAAATTTTTGATACATTTGAATTTCTGACAACCTTAAACTGCGAACAGCCAAATGCATTACAAACGATATATTCTCACGCATGATTTCCAAGGACCCATGATCATTCTGATTCTTATCTCAAGAGTTTTGCTTACAAATGACTACAAGAAACCGACGAATTGGCGGATTCCTACTTCTATCCTCTGACCCAGCCTTGCAAAGGCCATATGAGCTTGCAGCTCTTGTTTTTTTTTTTACCGGAAAGCCCTTTGTTTGGGAAAATTTCTTTCATTTGTGTAAGCTGGATTACAATATTGGGCGTGAATGACCCGTCAGTTATGGATGCTTCCTCTTTTCCAATCGGAAGTACTAAAGTAGATATCTCTTATACTGCAACCTTCTGTTCTCACTTCCGGCTAATGAAGCTTTCTACCTACTAATGCATTGGCTTCGCAGTTGGAAAGAAGAGAAAATAGAACATGGATGGCACAGGAGAAAAAAAAGGTTGAACGAGACACAGTTTTCGAACCACCGTAGCTAGGATGTGGCTCCAGACTGCGTGCTCGATGTAGATACAGTTGCATGTTATGTTAGCGAGATGCATTTGTTCGGTCTTGGTAATCGATTGCGTTTGATTTGGTAATCGAATGCTTTATCATATTTATAGATTTTTTATATCTAGGCTTGATGAGGAGCTACTTGACTTTGAAAGGAAGCTTGGTATTGAGCGGAGGTATCAACCTGATGATGTTGAGTTTGCTGCGGTATTACACCAGGTCCTGCAGTCGAAACGTCTGCAAATTCGAGAGACGCTCCGTAGCCATGCAATCGACTATTACCAAGTTCAGTGCCTTCGTGGGAAAATCCAGAGTAAGTTGTTAGTTCGCCGTTGTTGTTATATCTTTAACTACACTTTTATTTGAAAGAGTATAAGGTATGAGCTAGTATGATTGCTACGCGAAAGTACTAGAAATTCAGAGTAAGATGCTCTCAAGCTCAGACCGTTCTTCGAAACCGTGCTCTCCACAGCGGCAAAACCGCTCAGAATATAATGAAAATCGTTTGCTAGAGGTGTAGAGAAACCCCAAAGTAAGGGCAGATTAAAAATATGGCGAAAGTTATTGGAAGGATGTGAAGAAGTATAGGATGGCTTCCCCTTCCTGTGCTACTTCCTGGGAGAGGGTGGATAATTGGAAATCAGCACCACATTTTGCTTGTACTAGACGTGTTATTGCGCAAAACTTTCGGAGAACCTCACTGCTTCCTCAACTGTCTTGGGACTTTGCTGCCATAGATAAGTTAAGAGACCTGGAAAATCGACACTTTCAGTATGAGCGTGTTCCATCCTACTTACCGTAGTTACTACGCATGACGTCACGAATTCTGGCTTTTTGCCGTCAAGGCTGGAACGATTTTTCTATTTTCCAGCAGGATCTCACGCCAGGGGCGAATCCGACCAATCACGTTCCAGAGATGCGTAGTTACTACGCTTACCACGCTCCCGAGCATGGTAAGCAAATAGTAACTATTAGTTACTATTCCGACAAGGTTGGAACGGTCAGCGTAGTAACTTTTCGTGAGGATGGACGGAAATAGTAACTAATAGTAACTATTGTTACAAGGGTGGAACACGCTCTATATTGCTCAAGCACTAAAGAAGTGACTACGGACATCAGCTTAACTGACGAGGCTAGCCTTCCGTCTATATCGCTATCTGTAACTTGCAGCCATTTCTTACAAATTATTTCCAGTCCGTCCGCATATTCCTGGTATGACATGCCTACAATCATTCGGGAATTTCTAAATTTCTGCCTGTACGTCTCGGGAAAAATACTGTATTTTTTCAGAATTGCTGATTTTACGACTAGTCTTGCAACTGAACTTGGCTTAGGCTCGCAACGGCCTCTAATGCTTTGCCGGAAAGCAAAGGTACCAACCTTAAAGCTTTAGTTGGGGCGTACCAACCGCACATAGTTGCCGTGTTTTCGAACGCTGTGAGAAATGAACCTACATCATCCATCGGCACCATTTTTTTGTAAAAACGGCTCCTGACGGGCTCTAGAAAACTTTTCTGTTTCTCGCTTTTCTGTTGCTCTCGCTTTTTCTCTTGTTCTTCTTTAGAGAGCATTTCTGATGTCGTATAAATACGTTTTCGTTTTCAGCTGGGCAGTCTGTACGACGAAGGTTTGACACCGTCCTGACCGGCTTGGCCAAGAGGATGCGCGATTGTGTAGAAGCGTATAATGGGCTTCCAGAAAGATTCGCAACGGGAAATATTCCGAGTCGAATACAGTTTGACAGCGTCAAGAACATCGCTAACGCTTTCTATGGAGAGAAGGAAGATCCTGGGAGCGACATTAGCTTGCAGTTCAAGAGGGAGGTGGTAGAAACCAGGCACTTATTGAGGCGATATAGAGAGGAGCTTGAACATCTGAAAATATGCGCGGAAAGAGCCTCTGCAAGAATGGAGAAAATCAAGAGAGCAATGAAAGCTCAAATTGAAAGCAGCAATTCTGAAAATGGGAAATCTTTTTATATGAAACTGTATGCTCAGAAATTCGAAAAGAAAGTAAGCGAGTTTCGTAAGTGTGCCGTGAGAATGGGAAGCTGTGTTGATGACGACAGTATCGATGAACTTCTTGCCGTGCCAGAATTTTCTTCTGAACTGGAGGACGATGTCACTGATGAGTTCTTTGAAGTTTAAACACCCAACTCAGGTGGCTCCGGTGAATTGATCTATCTGAAAGCACTTCGTAGCGCAAGTTGGCTTAAAGACTGCTTGACATTTACTTATTATTAGTTCAGCACTATACAGCTTAGTGGTATATATTTTCTCTTTGTCTTTTTCGACATATGCTACGAGCTTATGCTCACGTATAAGTATGTAATTAATTGATATGTTTTGTGTATCTCTTTTGTTCATTTCGTGTCATTTTTATGGCACTTGAGCATAGTCAAGTGCCATATAGCGATCGTAATTTCTGTCGGTCTGTCCCGGTTTTGCCAGTTTGGGCACTTCCACATAAGCTAGGACGATGAAACTTAGAAGGCATATAAGGGACCCAACCAGATTAACTTGGAAACAATCACTTCTCGATCCGGCCATCGTGGGGGAGTGGACGGATGGGAAATCCAGAAACCAGTAACATGCATAACTTTAGAACGGGTAATCGGACATGCATGAAACTTGACGTATGTCAAGAACAAGTGCTTTAGATGCTCAGTTTCTAATCCGGACTAGATCCGATAACTTGGGGGCGGGGGGGGGCTGGAGGGGGCACCGGAAATCTTGTGAAAGCTAGAATGAATGCTAGAAATGAAAACCATAAGCTAGGACAAAGAAATCTGGCAGGCATATCAGCGAACCGACCAGAATAACTTGGACGTAATCACTTCCCCCATCGAGCCGTCGCGGGGGTTAGTAGAGGGATGGGGAATCCGGAAACTAGAAACATGCATAACTCTGGAACGGATAATTCGGCATGCATGAAACTTGACAATTGTGAAGAACAAGTGTCTCAGATTTTCAATTTCAAATCTGGACTGAATGTGAAAACTGGTGGGGGGGGGGGCGGAAATCTCGTGAAATGCTTAGGGTCGAGGGATCGGGATGGAACTTGAAGGGAAGAACAAGCATTAATCCTAGATACTTTATTGACAAAACAGGACCGAAATCGTGTCACAGTGGTGGGGAGTTGGAAGGGTTTTCCAGAATTCCGATGATCACGAGTTAGGGTACTTCCAGGTGTGCTATGACCGTGGAACTTTGCAGGCATTTTAGGGACTCGTATCAGATTGGCTTAAAAATAGTACCTCCCCCGATCCGATCATCGTTGGAGGAAGAAACAGTTGTCTATGAGTGGCAAAACCATTTCAAGTTTACTAGATCACAAGCCCATTTTCTGATGAAATGAATATCGGGAGAGAGATCCAGCCTTGAAAACTGCAAACCGTATCTGACAAACATGCTAACTGTTCTTACAAGTGCCATATGAGCTTTCAACTCTTGTTCTTCGATACTTAGATGATTTATTTTTGTGAAATATCTATTTTGTTTTAAAAAAAGGTTCAGACTTGTCTGACTTCGATTACTGTCTTTACGTCTTCACTCGTTCCGATCATTCTGCGAACATCTTAAATCATTTGTGTCACCGGAAACAAACAGCATTGATTTTTTAATTCTCCTTGTTTGACTCTTTTCGAGACAGATCAGGCTTGTTGGCCCATGGTAGACTGTAGACAGGGTTGCCACATGTCGCACGATAGAGTGGATTGTTGTGTCACTCTTGTCCTACGTAAGACATAAAATTCACTCTATTTCAAAAAACTTTCAGGGGTGTCATTTTTCAGCAGTGGTGCCGACCAAAAGTGACTATTTCACGTTTTTCAAGGACACCAGATTAAGATTTGTAATATTTGTAGAACTGATTCGGACCAAAAGTGTCGCGTTTCCCATTTTTCTTGAAAACAATATTTCACTCCCAAATCACTCTCTGTTTTCGACCAAAAGTCACTCTCTAATTTTTTTCGATGTTTCAATCCTGACTAGATAGTTCTTGATCATAAGTGGAGAATAGTGTTGGGCGATATTCGATATCGATAACGATATATCGGACCAAATATCGATATCGAATATCGAAACGTAAACATCGATATCGAAAACGATATTTTTTCACTCATAATTCTTGTAAATAATTCAACATAACCTACATTTACATATCCGAAATTGGAGCAATATGTTTTCCGTAGTTCAGGTCTTATTTATACGGAGTTTGAGATGATGCAAGATGCTATTTAACGACAATTTCGTTAGTAATTTGGGCGAAACGAGACATATCCTATAGCGGAACATACTAAAGAAATATCGATATCGAATTTGAAAATATCGATATATCGAAAAATCCAAATATCGCCCAACACTGGTGGAGAAGGATCGCTCGCCAGAGCAATTCCTATCAGCTGTGGAGAGGAAGATTCGAAGGGCTATATCTACATTTGGAAAAGTCAATTGCAGTTTCTTTTCTCGCATGATCCGCGTTAGGTCCGGCCCGCTTGGCTTCGCCTTCTTTGGCCCGTCACCGATTAATATGAATGGAGGAATAAAACTCTTGAAGTGACGGCATTTCTTCGGAAAACACTGCTCAACGTCATTAAGCGTAATGGTTATTTTGGGTTTGAGAAGTGATGGCTGCTGCGTCCAAGTCGGGGAGCGTCGTAAGAAATTTCAAACGGGCGTGCAACTGAGAGTAGGCTTGTTGCCTTTGTCGGAGCTCTGCTGTTAGTAGACCCAGCATGATGTTGACCTCAGCGACTTCATTCTCAAAAGTTTACACAGGCCGTTTGGCCTCTCGTTTGACCTGGGCCCCCAGCACCGGCCTAAGGGTAAAGACGGCACTGAATTTCTGAGCGTGGGCATTATGAGAGTGGGCATAAAGATCGTGGTGAATTTGGGAACCACCCCCTAGACCTGATCAGTTGCGATATTACAATTGCAATATTGCACTACAAAGTATAACTTCAAACAATAAATTTATGAAGCAACCGGTCCTACGTCCGATTGTTCCTGCTTATAAGGAATGTTCCCACATCTGTAATGCTCACTCCGAAGTTGTATTACCGCGATAATGCACCTAAGATCGAGGCGAACTTAAAACTCTATGCTTGGGGACGTTCTGCCCAGGTTGTGCCACGGGGACGTTTTGTCATGGGGACGTTTCGTCGGAATCCAATATCATCTTAGTTCCGATACTAGGACCTTGCCAAGATGGACCGAATCCTGTCCCTTGTAATCTCGTTGTCGATCAAACTAATTAGCCAAACCACGAGCTGTACTCTCAACACCCCTTCCAAAAATAAGACCCTCGTTTAGTCCACGCAAAAGCAGCGTGGCGTATTCCCTTTGCCTTGGCATGGCAACAGGGATGTGATTTTCCATCGTGATCAAGGGGCTACTGACTAGACTTGAGGGAGGTGGATGGAAGACGTGTTACGTGTTACGGGAGGGAACTGATATGGCGTGTATCAGGGACGCAGACATTAGCTTACCTGTTGACAGGGAACATTTTGTCAATGCTTCTGTTCCCTTTTCTTTTCAGCAAGGAAAACAAACATTGTTACTACGGTAGAATGTATTCAGTTTGGTAACACTGACTGATAACTTGCTGATAATGACCCCCCTTGGAAATTTTCTTTAAGAGGTAGAATTTGCTAGTCCTTTCCGAGCCGTCCTTCGGCTCCTCGTCTGAAATAGGATATTTGAAACCTTATCCGTGGCTAATCCTATCCCTTCTAATCTCGTCGTCCTTTGTCCAAGGATGATTTTGCCTCCCTGTGGACAGTTTCGGATTGTCGATCAAACGTACCCTAGCGAAACGTCCCCGACTATAAATGTTTTATTCATCGCTGAGGGATAGCTGGGCCTATGATTACTGATTACGTCATCAATTCAGACAAAAAATGTTCTTGGAATATGATCTTTTGAAAAACACGATGGGTCGACTACTTCAGCATCTAGCCGATAGTCAAGAAACAAACCGAAGTGTTGATCCGGTTTAAAGCCATTTCTTAGCGAAAGCGCAAAGATTTAGTAGTTTGCCAGTTTTTGTTTTATCTTTTATTTAATTCGTTTATTTGTTTGCTAGTTTACGCCGCGATATAACTCATTGGTCTCGCTCCTATTCAATACGAGTCAACTACAAGGCATATTACACTATATATTTAACTGGAAACAATACATTCGTGAAGCAACGTGTTGGCTGTGTGTCATGGTCTTTCTATGTCTGGTCTTTCCTGCATGTAAGGAATGTACCCACACCAGTAATGAACACTCCAAAGTTTTTTTTTACCTCGATAGTGCACCTGAAGATCGAGCTGAACTTAAAAATCTATGCTTGGGGACGTTTCCACAAGGGGAACTTTTGTCATGGGGATGTTTTGTCACGGGGGAACTCATGTATTTACAAGAAACTGATAGATACAAAAACTGTGCCGTCTAGTCTAAGAAGTAGTTGAGGGTCACCAGGGACCGACGGAGAGATCCTTCTTTGGCTGTGTAGTTGTTTGCTAGTTGTACAGATAAAGGTTGCACAAATTCTGTAACTATTTCTTTAATGGTCTTTTGAGTCAAAGGGCGTTTCGGACACGATACACTTTTGAAACTATCACAATATTAACTGTTCTATTTTATATACGAAATATGAATATTTGGATTTAGGTTTCTGTCATACCAACCAGAATTTTAACAGATCAGCCGCTTTTTCAGTCCCGTGTGAACAAGCACTTCCGAAAGTCTTTTCTGCCTCGATGGAAGAGCATTCTATTGGCAACTCGCTAACAGCTGCGACTGTAGATGGCGCCACATAACACATCTTCTCAGTGCTCGAGTACTTCACTCGCTGATTTTCTTTAAACCCAGACGATCCAAGAGACTGACGATTAAATTACAACTTCTGTTGTTCCTTTTGTTCGCAACAGTTTTTCATCAGTAACACGTTACAAGACCAAAGGTTTCGACGGGATCCCAAAAATTCAATATCTGATCCAGACTACTGGGTCTTGTCTTCGCCAAATCCGGTCTTCACAAGACTCCTTGAACATTTTTATAATTAAAATTCAGAAACAGATTAGGGCCAACATCTGATAAAACCAAGTTCAGATATGGATTCAGCATGTGTATTTACCCCTATAAGTCATGTCTGTTTCGACGAAAACTTCCTGCCACTTCTGCCAATTTCCCGGTTTTGGCCGAACTCGGAACTGCTTGTCCGGCGAAAAAGGAAAGCTAAAGAATGAACTCTGAGTATCTTCTTTCCTCAATAATGAACATCTAATCAACTTCAAATAAAAATCTATCTTATAAAAAATTTTCCGACTCCAGATAGAAAATTGTTTTCACATAAGTGTTCAGCATTTCTTCTTGCCCTAAATCCAATATCTCATCAACTTCAAATAAAACTTTTACTTTTAAACAAACTTTCCGGTTTTGGCCGGATTCCGGGCTAAATACTTGTCCGATAACAAAATGGTTTTCAGCATCGTGTTCAGCAAGTCTTCTTACCCCATAATCGACTATCACGTTAGCTGTTTAAAAATACTTTGTTCCTCCCTTAATTTGAACCCCCTTCTCCACCCCTAAATCTAGGGCTACAAAGCCCATCTACGAACTTGTCTTGTCCGATGACCCAACGAATCCTCACACCAAGTTTCATCAGACTATATCATTCCCTTAGAGAGTTATCGAGCTTACAGACGGACGGACGGACGGACAACTTTTGCGATGTCTTAGGTATCCCTCCACTTACGTTTTAAGATCTCAGAAAACGAAAGTTGCGGTAGGATTTTTCTACTTGCAAGGATTGCGAGCGCTATGATAATACCTTCCCTAATTTGCTGTGTAGGACGAGATAAAGCGAATACGATCACTTGATTTTATTTATTCTACGCTACACATATTTACGGGTTAACACTGTACATATTATACATATCTATAGATCTACCACCGACCCCAGCCCCGGGCCGCTTGGTCACATTGAAAAAATCGCCCTTACGGAAAAACTTAAAGCCTTTCCAATGAATTTATCCGAAGGTATTCTATAACCCCTCACCGAACTCTCCCGATAGCAAATGCGTTCAATCCCGATCGTTCGGTGCCCCTTTCTTCAAATACGAATATGTGGGACGATGAATTAGTGACGACTTGCGCCTCTGCTTCACAATGGTCGGAGGCGCCGACGGAAGGTGAACAGTGTTTCTGTTTGGAAGGCGACTTTCTGCGACTGATGCCACTTTTGTTACCTGCAAAACGAACCTAATAAGAATGATACGGATCTGAATCGCTTTTGGTACCAAGGATTCGAACTGACTGTCATACTAGCTCACAGATAACCTTCCTACGCCAAAACCTGAAAATCTTGCATTGAAAAGATCACAACTTATCAAACAGTTTTATGCTTACGGAGAAGATTCCACAACCTTGGACGAACATCGAACAATACGAGAAAACATAAAAAGAAGGCCAACTATCATCAGAAGAAACTACCGACCGTGCTTTGATAACTGAGATGGACATTGCAGGATACTCAATCCGAAAAATTTGTAGGCGCACATTTTGTCGATTTAGAACCTAGCAACAGTCGACAGATACGAATTCCTTAAGACAGTTGTGTCATACTCCATGACAATTCAAATGAGCTTATGACTTACAAAGACAATCTCAGATGGCTGGACGCTTCTCTTTGAAAAAGACGACGAAGCAATCGGCAGTTGGGGTTCGTGTACTTCCGCAGTTCCGACGTCATCTGAGAACTATAATGAAATGGCCCATTCAGCTTTAATACAAAATGATTTGCGAATAGGTACACAAACGAACAGTAATAATACTAATTTAACTTTCGCCTCTATAAATTTCTCGAGACACTATGTATACTGCACTGAATTTCAGCCAGGTGACCATCCGCACCTGCTTTGAACTGATTAATATTTTTTGCATTTAGGAAACTTTCAGGTACATGTTTGCAGTATTCAACTATCCGGTTTCTGAAGCTCCATTTTTCTATGTATGTTCGGAATTTTTCACCAGGCACTTTCAAGGTGCGTCCTCTGAGACCGTTGTGGTTGAAAATAAGCACATCTCCAGGCCTTATGTTGTCATAGTAACTATGAACATTTTTAAAAGTTTCGATCAAATCACCTCAGAAAAATCTGTAAGCCAACTATGTAGGCCCCGTTCAAAGATTCACTGCGAGAACCAGGCCATTTTTCGCAAAAACAAAAAAAAAATCAGCCGACAGACAATGGGAAACGTAGTTATCAAAGAAAAATATTAACCATACGGTTAATATTTGCGTGTAATATAAGTGTGGCAACGCCGAACAATGTAAGAAAAGACGATCTGGTAGCCTTGCAGAATTTGTGTATGTCTCAGATAGCCAGCCAATCTATATTTCAGCTTCGGGAAAGTTTTATAAGGAATACAGTTTAACAAAAGATTAATTTTTTACTAATCCTGTTAACTCTCACGATTAGGCCACGGTCCACTGTTTCAGATACCATTTTCTACGACTTACTATGATAACTTCTGTATCAGCGCAATCAGGGACTTCGGCGTCGGGAGCGAAACAGAAGTTGGGAGGTGGGGCGTCAACATCCCCGCTTGGAGAGAGTGTAGTGCTGTCCTCCATAGCCTCAGCATCAGCAGCAACGCTATCTGCACCGACTTCAGCATCAATGGCACTTCCACTAAGGTCTTTTACCATCTAAAGAATACTTGTATGAACAAAACTTATATCAATAACATGAAAAACATGCTGTATCATTCTTGGCAGCTAACTTACCTAACTTCGAGCAAATGCATGCATGAAGACTTAATATGTCAAAAAGCTAGAAGCTTATTCCTTGTTAACCTGCTAACTACAGCCATATATAGCCTTTTCGTGTCAGTAGTAATTTTATTGTTCCGAGAGAGTGAAATGATTACTGTCTACGAGATTTAACAACGAAAATAAAGATAGATACGAAGTCCCGCACAAACAGCATCAGAACAGACAGTCCGACAAGATACGGTTTAATCCAGTGCTCTGATGATGACATATGATTGTCCTGAAAGCGCGGAAAGCCCACTTTTTGGAATGACCAAAGACCTATACACATAGACTACATGAAATTGGCTCAATGACATATTTTGTTTCGCTGAAACTTCTTTTTCCAGACCCATATCAATTCTGACTGACGTCTTTGAGTAGATTGCGTTTGTGGGCCCTTTATGCATAGGTAGCTCCATATGAATGGAGAATCCCATATACCCTGCGAATGGTATCTCCGAGGCTCTGTGCATAAGTTTTTCTAAATGATTAATCTGGATAGCCCCAATTCTTGGACAAATTTAATAGCGAAATATCTAAAGAAAGCGTTAATCCAAGCAACCATAGCAAGCGCGATCCTGAAAGCGTGAAAAGCCCGCTTTTGGTCACTGTTCGAAGAACCGATCTCCGCATTAAACAGGCTCCAGTCAGATATGCAATTACTTGGCTGCTATAGCCTACCCACACAGGTCATAAATGAGCCAGGCCTACAGGTTATTACCTCCAAGTCCCAAGACTCCGGGTTTCTGATGAGATACTGGAGGGTTTTTATGCCAACTGCTCCAAGGTCACACCACAAGGGAAAGCTTGTTTCTTTCAGGGGAGACGGTGCGGCGTCTGGTGACAAATGAACCAGAAACTGGACTGTGCCTGTCTTCATCAGTTTTTGCGGTAGCTTCGTATATTTTCCGTTGCTGCAGCAACCTACCAAGAAAAACAATAATTGACGGCCAGCATTTATTAGAACTGTTCAAAATAACAGAATACAAAGTGCGAATCCAGACTCGAAACCAGTTTGCTGAAATACCACAGCCTCTTTAATTTTTAAATGCGGAAGTATTAAAGGACCTGTCGTACCTACAGCGCCAATTATAGCTTCCGTAACATCATTCATTATTCTAAAATCCGGAGATCCAAATTTCCTTTGCTACATTCTGAACCCCCTAACGACACCTACCAATCTTTCAACTTGTCTCGATTCAATAGTTTCCATGCGCATTATGCTCCGAATGAGTATTCGCGTATGACGAGATCTTGCTAGAAGTCAGTGGGCCTGTGAAAGGGCTTACAACGGCATAGCATCTAAGCTTTACGGTATTTACGGTAAATAGTGCGAGGTGTGCTTTAAGGTAAAGACACAAAATTATAGCAACACCCAAATATTCATCCCCTGACAGATATGCGGGTTTCATAGCATTAATCAGATGGAGTTCATAACCTTCCTTTCAAATCTGACAGCCTGTAAATGTTCGTTATTAGTGTTAGAACAGGAGTAATCGAAGTACTTACCAAGCTTCTTTTTCAAAATGCTCCTGAATTCCTGTTTTAATTTGTTTTTGTCTGGCTTCGTTGACTTTTTGCGATTTTCTGAAATGAAATAAAAGCTTGTATAGACACGCTGGTATAAATATGACACAAAAACTCTTTCTTGGAAGCCACAATAAAGTAACTCAACAGCTCTTTTGACGACCAAGTGTGCTAGCCATTTCGCGAAAACTAATAGTAAATCCTATAACAATTTCGTCTTTTACTGAACCCACGTAAGCCCTGGTAATTCTGAGCGACCATTCTTTTCGTAGCTTGTAGGCTAGCCAATTCTACAAGGTACTATGCGTAGCCATAATCAGTTTACCTAAGCTTAAATTTTGAAGAGCGTTGGTTTAAGGATGCAGTCCAGTTCAATTCAGTTTATTAAATTTGAAATAAATGAACAGACTAAAGTTTCGAGCCCTACAAAGCTCCGTGGCCCGTTACATAGGGTCACGGTTGATATTCAAACTAGCAAAAATTATTGGGAGTCACTAACACATCTTCACATCACACAACTGGAGAGTTTGAAAACTCAGACCGGGAGACATTTTTGAATGCTTCTTCGCAGGCATCTAGGCCAGCCAATAGTGACGAAATGGTTTATTTTTAGTTTTAAAGATGAAATATTAGAACTACAGCAAGGTTTACTTTCCCTTTTAAAAACAAAGATTGTCAGGTATCCCTGTTTCAAATCAAAGGTTCATACTCAAAGTTTACTACCGTTCTTGCTAACTATGATAGTAAATAAAAATTCCACAAGGAAAGTGAACGTAACATTCGAAACATCAAAAAAATCAACCCGGTGTCATGATTACCTTTTCTGGGTGTACGGCAATGTAAAAAGAAGAAGTGGTTTTGAACCACAAACTGATTCGGGTGGTCAGGTGAAAGAAAAGTATTTTTGTTTTCAAACAAACCTACCTTCAAACTCCAGCAGTTCACGGAATGGTTCCGACAAATGAAGTTTCGCTTTGGCACTCCCACGGACTAGGGACAAGTTTGCATCGTTTTCTGTAGATACACATGCAATATAATAGAGAATGCCTAGATCCAAGCAGCGCTTTTCCTGGAATAAAAGGCTTGTTTCTTGACAATGAAAGATCTTTTTCTACTTCGGAGAAAGGGGATGTGGCAAAACCGAGCCTTTGGTCTGCGGGTATAGCACTTTTTGAAATCAAGACGGACATAATCTCACCCGGCTGTCAACAAGCTAATATCTTAACCAGAGCTTATACCACCAAAACCTGGCTCAATCTTAAAGGGGATTTCGAAGAAATCTGAAACGACTTCAGCGCTCCATTGGCTTCACCCAAAGAATACCAATATTAAGGAGTGTTCATCACCTGATGACCCCACCTGACTGGTTCCATCGCCAATTATATTTATAGCGCGACCCATCCCTATACATTTTACCCCCCCCCCCCCCCCCCCCCCCCCGAGTACATTTTTTTCAACACCAATATATCCATCCATATGTTAGTTTTAAATATGTTCATTTGCGCATTAAAATTTCGCCTTAAACCAATTTCTAGAGAAACTACCCCGATACTAACCGATAATCCATGAGCAATGGCCTTCTCGATTGCAGGTACCCTACATCCAGTTCCAGGGCTAACCTGTGTTCAGACACATGCGTTAACAGGACATGAGCTCCCTCTGTCGGCGAGTAAACAAACTGCAGACAGCGATACATACCAATGTAGAATCCTACATCACAATCTAGTTAGATTGTACTGACCACCATAGTAAGGAGGCGGCGTACCAAGGTCAAACACTAAAACGTTCAGAAATTCGGAGAGGCAATGTCCCCCCCCCCAAAAAAAAACACAAGCTCTACTTTTTTGTTTTATTCGGCTTGTCCACTTCACGTTTTGAATGAACTGACCGAATTGAAAGAGGGCTGTCACCCCCCTACCATCTAAGAACCTCTAATGGCCAATAGCTTTGTACCATAGGCACACACAAAAACTTGTTTACTAGCAACAGTATGTGCTCGGAACAGTGCTGATTTCCTAATTCATAACCAACCAAAATGTGCCTGCTTGAACTAACTGAAGTGAATCCTAAGTTTTCATGAAATCACACTTAGTTCATGGCACATGGTTAGAAAAAAGTTTTGTTTGTTGTGCTTCTGAAAAGGAGAATGCTCTTGTCACTACTCCAAGTGATTACAACATGGTGCATAAAAAAATCAACTCACAAATGACGAGGTGCAAAGCAAAATTCACCTACCAACTGTTTAGAGAGCCGTTGTATGACACTCCACTTCTCCTGAAAATCCTTTTCAGCAGGTGGTACATTAGGGGGAACAAAGCTCTTCTTTAGCTCATTTTTCAATTCCCCTGGCAGCTGCCTATACTGCAGAGCTGCGTTCGTTATTGCTTTTCTACCTGTAATATTCAATTGCTGGACTATGCAAAAAAACTCATCAAACAATATAATACAGAAATTTAAAAAAAATCTACTGCAAATATACTTTTTACAAAGAAAGCTACTGGCAAACAGACAGGGAGACAACATACAGGAACAGAAAGAGACATACAGCAACCTGAAACAAACAATACAAGCAGATAGTAAGAAAAAGAGACAGACAGAGATACAGAGAAAAAGAAAAAGATTCATGCAGACATTTCCATAGCAGCAGATAAATAAAAAATAAAGTCTGATGACAGAGGTAGGTGCCAGAGATGGAACACGCCAGGCATATTCCCAGGAGCATAAGCACTGACTGCGCAGTCAAACCCATTCTGAAAGCCCAATAAAGCAACAGTAGGGTGTCATGTATAACTGCACCAGTAAAGACAAAGTGAAATTTTATGACTTTAGTCTGCTGAGCACAGGAAATGAAATCTTTCTGAAACGGTATAGTAGCATGCAACTACAAAAACTTGCAGGTGAGATACAGATAGCAATCAAACCGTGAACATGATAGAATCAAGGAGAAATAAATAAGCTAGTTCATGACTAATGCACAATGCAAGATTGTCGATTGTAAGCTAAGTAAGAGCAGGATTCAATCTTCACTATCACAAACATCTTCTGCCATTTAGCATCTTCATTGCAGTAGGTGGGCAATTATTCGTCTCTGAAACTTATATACCATCTACCAGAAGGACAAGGAATTAATCACAGCTACTATGCCAGGTTATCCAGCAGCTTTTACTAGTTATCTCAAGCAATTCCCGTATTCTACAATCTACAATGTCAAAATTTCTCTATGAAAAGCTCTCGAGTAATAGCATCTTACTACAACAAGACCAAGCATCTTTTCAGTTGTCTCACGAAACAGTGGCAAGATTCATGTTGAGGTTCTTTGTCTCATGCTATACTGAGATCAGGGCATCTTCTATCACTATGTAACAATAAAAAAAGTAGCCAAGTGAGAAATGCCATACATGCCCAAGCCGAATGTACTGTAATTACTTGAAACACAAGAGCTAGTTCACACTTGTCCATGATGCAAAAATAACACTGAAAAAAAAAAATGTTCACAAATACACGCAACAGATTTCTGTCATCAAGTGGTTCCACAGATCTGTTTAATTTTAGTTTGTATTGTTTTTTATCAAAATGAATATTTGAATATATACATATATATATATAGGCATGAGCTGCCAGTGAGGTGTTGATCCTGTTACATTTATAAACCAACCTCAATTAAATCCTGTGTTGGGTCCTCAATACAGGATGTCACAATTTAGATCAGAGCTGTATGGTATTCTGCATTACTTTATGTAATATATACAGATATATATATATATATATACATATTAATATATATATATATATATATACACCTTGCTTAAAAATACATCTATGTCTGAAATGTATGTATAGCTATATATATATTGAATATGATTAAATTTGTCAATAAAATATATTTAATATATTAAATATATATGTATATACCTTAAATATATAAATATACTAAATATATATACATATAGGCTATATTTAATACACATATATACATTTAAGCAAGGTGCATAAGCAATGTATTTGTAAAGTTCACTCAAATCATCAATATTTGACTGAGTTAGAGCATTTGGCATAGTGAGCGTACCCTTCTTTGGGGAGGTTTTATACATTGATGGCTTTGGTACCCTTGGCCTGCCGACAGACATTATGGATGCCTTCAATCTTTAAATCATTTTGTGTGTAGGCCTACAGATGAAGAGGTATACAGGTTATCCAGCTTGATGCTTGATAGACATCTCTCGTTCAACCCTGCTCTGATGGCTGTGTTAAGCTAACTGTGGACAGAAAAAATGTGTCCACAAATGACAACATAAACAATGCTGACCTTCCACTCATATGCTCTCATTCAGCTGAATGGGCATCTTCCCGTGGAAGAACTCATCTTCCTCAGCCATCCAATGCCTGTCGACTGTCGCTCAGTCTGAATCTGTGTAAAGTTACTGCATTTCAACCTTCGTTAATATCGCGATAATTTTTGCTTGTTAATCTTGTGAAAAGTTACTGCCATTCTAACCATTCCAACCTTCTCGTTAATCTTCCGAAAATTTAAAAATTGTTTGCAGTCAAGAAGCTAGAATATGTGGCATCATGATTGACATGGGTTGACAACTCTTGTATCTACCATTAGGCATAGGACAGGGAATGCCAAATGCAAGATAGAACATTCTGGCAATGTAAAATGGACACATCAGCTAAATTTAGCTGACATATCCGTTTTACACTGATTTGCAGTTAGCTTGGGCTGAAGGAATATTTACAAGACATAACAGTCAACCACAAACTCTTGATTTTTTGGATACCCTATGCCAAATGCTGGATATGCCTAGCATTTGGCATAGCCTATGCTTAACTTAAAACGCTGGATAGCTGTTGGCACCTCAACCCTGACCTACCTCCTGCCTACCTTATTCTGATCAGTTGATTTTGAGCTTCACTTAAACAATCAATATTTTATCCGGCCCCAGTACCCAGCATTTGGCAAAGTGTATTCAGCGTCTGGCATAGGGTATACAAAACCCAGCGTTTTACATAGGCTTTCCGAAAACAGATGTTTGTGGTACACTGACATATAAACCATCCTGCGGAACCATCCGCAGGACTTTCATAAGCCATAGCCGCTTATGAAGGTAATTTAGCTGATCCATCAGAGAAAACAGTGACTATCTCAGTTCGCTAAATGACAATCCGACGATCTTGCTCCATTGCAAGATTCCTGTATGGGGGCAGTGGTAAGTGACGTCCTCCTCGTGCCCCTGGGGGGCTGGGAGCTATGCTTGGTACTTTTTGCTTTTGCTTTTGGTGTTTTTCAAGTAACAAAGAATTTAGAGGGAAAGCCCCCCGTTAAAAGAGTGGTGTTTCATCAATTATGTTTAGAGTGATGGTTCACCATCAATTGTATCTTAGAGTGATGGTTTACCATCAATTGTATATTGGGGTACTGAGACAATGGGCCATTTGTGGCCTGAGTTTAAGCCAAAGATTTTGGCCTACCCCACATTACAAATAATATATAAAGATTCCTGTATCAATAGCTGCGTTTTTTGCCTTTTCTCCATACGTCGGTTAACCTACCTATTTGCCGCTATTGGCGTTTTTTTCGTCTCGGCAGTCGGTTCGACTGAGCACTAGAAAACAGGTTATAAGAAAAAATGACGTCTTCATGTAGCTCTCGCCTCAGTGCACAGGTTGGTTGGCAGACGGAGCAAAAAAAAACAGTTTATAAAACTTGGGTTGGTTAACCAAAGATTGTGGGAAATCTTGTAGGTCGGTTAACTGAATGATGGCAAAAACGCAACTAATGATCCAAGCACAAATCCGGAAAGAAAACACATTTGGAGAATCAGGATTGTGAATTTTCAATCTAGATTTCTCAGTGATAAGTGCCTATATAACTGGATAGGTATATAAAGCGTTTGGCACAGGGAATCCAAAACTCAGGGGTTTGTCGCACCTGACTGGCATTTTCCCATTACGAACAGAGAAGAGGTTTGGTCTCTGCGAAATGGTAAGCACCCTGACTGCACCTGAGTTTCAACCCTGTGGCCATGTCCAGCCATGTCTAATGATGTGGTGATACAGACTCATGAGTGGCCAAGCTTAATAAGATTCTACAATTATTAGTTGCATTTTCGATCCAAATTCTCCTCCGAATTCTCCTATTTCGCATTTTTGAACTATTCAGATGAAGTGAATTCTCCTGTTCTTGCATTTTTGTCAGAATCGAGAACAGCGAAAGCCTCGCAATTCTGCAGAATCGAGAATTTGCTCCGATGGTGAATTGTCGATTCTCCTCTCTCCGTTTTCCTCCCTGATTGGTCAACAGAGTTTGGATGTTCATTACAGTCAACCACAAACCCCTGATTTTTGGATACCCTATGCCAAACGCCGGATATGTCTAGCATTTGGCATACCCTATGCCTAACGCTGGATACCCTATGCCTAACGCTGGATACACTATGCCAGGTGCTGGATACTGTAACCCAGTAAAATATTGATGATTTGAGTGAAGCTAAAAAATCAACCAATCAGAACTCCTTTCTATTGAGGTAGGTCAGGGTTAGGCTACCAAGAGGTATCCAGCGTTTGGCATAGGGTATCCAGCATTAGGCATAGGCTATGCTAAATGCTAGATATACCCAGCGTTTGGCATAGGGTATCCAAAACCAGGGATTTGTGGTAGACTGGTTCATTGTGCATATACCCGTATACCAGGTTTCGGACGAGCTTCAAAATTAGTGTTTTTGTCAAAAGAGAGAACGGAGAAGTCAGAGGAGCAAAAACAGTAATTTTAACGAGAATCAAGAATTCAGAAGCGAGAATTTGGAACGGAGAATTCGGATGAAAAACGCAACTATTGGAATTCATCCCAGAAACCACCACCCAGTTACCATTGCTATCAGTCTGTCACTGAGAAGTTTTTTGAAAAATTCAGCTAATAGTTGATCCTTCTTAAGTTACAGCTCTTTCTCACTGCTCACAGCCAGTTGCTGCTAGGCTAGCCTAGATCCACAGAAAAGTAAGCAGCACGAGCAGTTCACAATAATGACCTACCATCTTCTTTCCTGGAATTTTCTTTTATGAATTTAGTGTAATGGCTTGCCATAATAATACGAATCAATCCAATCAATCAATCCAAAATGTAGAGCAAATTAGTCCAATGCCTGACACAGTTTTCAAATGAAGAATCAGGCACACACCCCGTGACAGCAGCAACAAAAGATACAAAAGGTACGTACCATTGGAGGTATTTTATCCTCATCGCACGCATATCTTTCGAGGACCGCATATCCTCAGTTTTGCGTCAGTACTTCCTGCGAAAAAGTAAATCGCCCCGGTGCCGCGGAGGTAACGGCAAGCGATAACAAGAAAATGGCGTATTGTTGAAGCGGGATCTATGGGACATTATAAATATTTATTTGCAAAGGATTTTACAAAAAATAAAGCATAATAGCTGTCCATTGTGCTTTAAAGGTTCGATTCAGGAATATGGAGACAGATGCTAGACCCCTTTCTGAACTTTATTTACTTGCTGAAGAAACAATTCGCCTGGAATCCGTCCAAAACCACCCGAAAGAAAGTTTGCACAAAGCAAAAGTTTTTTTTCTGAAGTCAATTTGAAATTCTAAACAGGCGTAAAAAATGTATGCTGAATCTATACCTGAACTTTATTTTATCATAAACAAGCAATTCTGCTCGAATTTGCTAAAATCCAGAAGATTGTTAGACTGAAACAATTAATTTTAAAGTCCAATACTGAAGTTAAAGCTGACAATTCTCGACTACACACAGAGCAGCGTAGACCAATCGATAGAGTGACTTCAGGTACGAATGTTATATATATAGAGAGATTAAATATTCCTTCAGCCCAGGCTGACTGAGAATCATACTTGATGGTGCAAAACGGATGCGTCAGCTGAATTTATTGGAGCTATATTTTGGCCCTTCTTGGCAAGGGTCCTCTTTAGGCTCAAAACCGCCCAAGTTGGAAAAACGAGCTTGTGGGAAACACAAACTTAAGATTGTAGACTGGTAGTTGGAGAGAGAAAAAAACAAATCATGCATCAAAAGTCTTGGAATTTTCACAGGAAATTTAGAACTAAAATTTCTTTATGGAGTAGAAGAAAAAACAGAAAATAGCTATTTTTTTAAAAACAGACTGTTTCTGTTTTTCTGAAGAACAGAACAGAAAACAGAAACAGGTGACCTGTTTCTATATCTATGCCCCCTGTTTCTGTTTCTGTTCTGTTTTTTTTACCAGCTGCTTTTTTTGAAAAAGAGAAGCAATGCCGATGCTTACATAGTAGAGGTATAGGCGGTTATCCAACTTGGTCTACTTTTGCGAAATGGGGAAATAAAATCCCGTAACATCGAAACGGATACTCCGTGGAACCACTGACTTATCAGCAGTTGGTTTTCGTCATAACAAGTGGGGGATATTGCACCGTTCTACGTTAAATAATGTTCAAAGAAATGTGTTTCTGCTTTGCAGACTTTACAGACAGTCTTTGAAACACGCCCGTGATTCAACGGTAATCACCTGCGATTTAAGAGAGGAATTTGACCACGCACACGAATGCAGGCACCTCAAACTGCAGATGTTGGCTGACGGGTCTAGACAAAAAAGAACCTGGCGTTGTTACTGGGTTTGTTGTTTGTAACTTTTCAAAGTCTTTCAAATATAGAGTATTCTCGCGGCTGGTCTAGACAAAAAAGAACCTGGCGACCCCCCCCCCCCCTCCCCCCTGCACCCGAATGAATATTTAAGAATTTAGAAATTTGTTATTAGAAACTGCATTTTGGACCCTGGACACGCGAGTTAAATGTAAAAGCGTGTGGGAGGATCGCTCCAGTCTGGTACCGTTGGTTTCCTTTGAACTTCTGGATGAGCATCCCGAGATCACGCTTGACAGCGACTGAGTGTGTCAGCTCTTATGCATGTGGAAATAATTCGTTGTATATTCTGGAATGGGAGCGGGTAGAGCCATCTCTTAGGAATACTGGAAGCGTTGGGAATCTCTGTTCTGGAGTATTTCCTCAGAGGTGGCGATTATAGCACATCAGTGCGGGATTGGGTGAAAGGAAGGTTGAGACAAGACAAAAGCTGCACAAGTTGAAAGGGTTCTGGATTGTCAAGAAGTCCGAAAGTGGACGTGTGAGGTCTAGGCGTCGCTGTCTCTTCTTAAGTCATATTCACAGTGGAAGAGATTGTTGGGTGAAGAAGTTTATTTTAAAGCGGGTCTGAAGAGAATGAGTTAAAATCCTATATGGGTCTAAGGGGTAATTTAGTGGTTTGTGTTTTTTTTAGGTGGAATCGAAAATTAGGTCAAAAGGTCGTTTAATTAAATTGTTAAATAAGGGCCACCGTAAGGAGGGGTTTCCTAGGACGGAAGGGCACCCTTCCTGCGGGAGTTTGCAGTTGTTTTGTATATTTTGATGGTTTGTTATTGTAGGTTATCTGATTTGAGAGGCTGCTTTTTCGCTGCTATAACTAAATTTAAATAATATTGGTGTTAAAGTAGAAGGAAAAATAAAAAGGATTCAGAGAATAATTTTCTTGTTAAATAAAATAGAAAGGACCTAGGAAATTGAAAGTTAACCGTTTAGAAAGTGTAGAAAGTAAAAAAAATATTGTTTAGGGGCGGATTGAAAGTTTGTATGTTTATATTGAATTTGTTAGTATAGATTAAAGTAAATACTATAGTTCGTAATAATGGATTTGGAGTGCGTCTGCAGTTCTTAGGGGCTCCTGTCTGGGGGTGTTTGTTTGTCTTTCGGAGTGGTCGTTTTGGTTGGGGTTAGAGTCTTGATGTGTAGAGGTGAGGACGAGCGTGAGGATTCGTAGATTAAAATAAAATGTCTATATGTGTATTGAAATAAGAGTAAATAAGTATTAAGACTGGTAAAGTTAAATCCAAAAATAATTTGAATAGTTGAAATGCTAAATGGAGTTATATTTTTTAAAGTTTAAAGTTTTGTATGTTTGTTCGGAAAGACTAGGTGACGTTAAAGATTTAAAGGAAATGTTAACGTCACCGAGTGGAGGAGGAGTCGTAGCCCTAAAAGTAAAGTAACATTTTCTCAAAAGGCTACGCGGGTTTCTAAAAAAAAAAAAAGGGGAATTTTTGCTGTTGCGAATAAGGATGAAATATCTGGAAAGGAGCGTGCTGTAGAGGGTCTTTTCTCGTGCCCTATGTGGTTTGGGTTGCGTAATAGGTATACCTGAGAAGAAGAATGGTTAAATGGGCTGATTAGCAGCAGACCTTTTGGAACCATAAAAATGTGTCAGTGTTTTTCAACGTGGGACTACGACATAGGTCCCTTTTAATTTAAGTATTTTAATTACGTATTTAGTTTTTTGTTTTAAAGGCGTTTAATGAGGTAGTTAGCATATGCTTCGCACTTGGTAAACTGAACTTATATTTGACAGTACGGTTTTTGCACAACGTTGATTTTCTAGCTTGAGCGACTTGAGCTTAAAGAGGACCCTTGCCAAGAAGGGCCGAAATATAGCTATAATAAAATTCAGCTGACGCACCCGGTTTGCAATAGTTGCGTTTTCGCAGATACCATGGTATCTGTTACCACGGTAGCTGGATCAGCAATTAGTCGTTTTCGCAGTTACCGTGGTATCTGATATACGGTTGCTCTGCAAAAACGACAATTGACGAAACTGCGCTTTACGAAGTCATCCGGAAAGAAAAATAGATATTCAGTCACATCACTAAGTGCCAAACTTCTTCCCCTCCAATTTGAGGAAAATTGATGAAAATGAGATGACTTTTTCAGATATCACGACCAGTTACCACGGTCGGACCGTGGTATCTGGATGTCTGTTATCACGATAACTGCCCAGATACCACGATAACTTCAAAAATGCCTTTAATGCCAAATACAATTCGCAGTCAGCTTGGAGTGAAGGAATATTGATCATCCACGACGTTCCACCGCTTTGTTGACAGCCAAGTATCCCTCAGGTTGATCTGTTGTTGAATCTTCATTGTATTAAAAGCAAAATAATTCTCGAACAGTCTTATTGAAAACACGATCTGGAATAAAATGCATGTTTTCGTCAAATAAATCTAAGGAGCATTACGATTATCAACTTGGTCGTCGCGTGTCCACTAATACATTTATGCGAGGAGGTCAACGGTCGGCCCTCAGTTTTCCCTTGAATTTTGATGCTGATTAATGTGCTCGTGTTAGGGCTGCCTGTTTGATTAATGCAAGGAATCCGACGGTCGTTCAACAGGTTCTGTTCTATTTGGATTTTTATGATTTAGAGAGGTAGGATACGTCCCTGCAAATCACAGAATCGTTCATGCCTCTTCCAAGCCTTGGCCGTTAACATACAGTAACAGTCATCTACAGCTCTAACCGTATCCTGTTTCACAGGGATGATTACAGTCTGCAACGTCATGTAACTCCGGGAGGACTCCGGCAGGACTCCCTGGCCTCAGCCCTGTAGCCAGGTCTCTTGGTGTACGACAAGTTCGCGGATTAAGCAACTCTCCGCTGGGAGAACCCGAAACTGGTCTAGCTGTGGCTGTCATTGAGCATTGCAGGTAAGACTTGGATTTGAGATCCCAAAACGTAAGTGACGGGATACCTGTCGAGACATGACTGCGAAATGTTGTCCGTCCGTTAGTACGATAACTCTGGAAGGGTTTGGACTATTTTGTCCAGACTTGGTGTGAGGATACATCTTTTTGGTTGAAGTACCGACCATATTGATAGATAGGCCCCTAGCCCTATATCCTTGCGACTGGGGAGGCCGGGTTAAAAGTATTTTTGTCAGGTTCACATAGGGGTAGAAGGCATGCTGGATCATTTCTAACCTTCATTCTCTCGCGGAACTATCAGTTCGCCCGGAATTCGTCCAAAACCGGACATTTGTTAGTAGTAAAATCTAATCCTGAGTTCGATTCGAGTTTCGATTTAGTGAAAAGAATATAAGCTAAAATCGTCTCTGAACTTCAATCTCTCTCCAGACAAGAAGTTCGACTGGAGTCCGGCAAAAACTGGAAATTCGGTAAGATTAACTCTGAAGTTGTAGGGGTTTTCATATGGGGTGCAAGAATACAGGCTGACTTTATACATTCTCAATTTTCTCGTCGGATGAGTAGTTCATCCGGAATCGAGTAATCGCAAAAAAAAATGTGAGAGGTAAAAGTAGTATCTGAAATCGGTTAAAGTGTGCAAATAGATTTAAGAAAACATTCTGGATCAGTATACTTTACTTCACTTTTCACTCAACCTGTATTCGGCCGGAATCTAGCAAAACAAGAATTTTTTATAATGCTTTTAATTTTTAGGTTAATTGGTTCAGTGTCGATGTAAGCTGACATTTAAAAATTTGGGATAACGGATAAGTCAGCTAAGATTTGGTTTTCTTCGCTGACATTTCGGCCCTTCTTGGCAAGGGTCCTCATCAGGCGTGAAAATCCTAGCTGACATCCATTTTGTATCATTTTCTCATACGATTCGCAGTCAGCTTCGACTGAGGGAGGTTTAAGCTGACATGTTGAATCGTTATATCTGCTAGACATGTACTACAGGCGGAATCCGGCGAAAACTATGCCTATATCGAGTGTTTGGAGTTTCAGTCTAAGGATAAGAAGACTTCGGTAATCGATCTCCCAGCTTTCCCGTTTTCCTATCAAGGCGCTAGTTCGGCCGGATTTGCTGGAACCCGGAGAAAATGAAATGTAGTAAGTTCTAATATATTATCTTTGTCCAGTTGTCCCTGTCGGTGCTGGTGCAAATTCATGTATCTGCTTTGTTATTCTACCGGGTAAATGGCACGATCAGTTTCTGATGTGAAACAAGGACGAAACTAAAACTTGCAAGGTTAAATAGATAAAGAGCATGTTGGATCAGAATACTCGACCAGTTTTCGAAGAGTAATATTTCGTTCGTTGTCTGGGGTTGAGGGGAAATTACCTAGTGTGTCTGGTTAAGAGGCTTATTAGGCAAAAGTATCGGGATCGGGCAAATATATATATATTTTATGTAACCCGCCAAATACAGAATGTGGTAGCGGAGTAAATGGAATAACACTAAATAACACAAGATAAATAACAGTATAAACTAAATATATTCACAGAAATAAAAATGTACCAGCAAGTTCCTCTTTTGGGATCACGTGGAAATCTTTTTTCTTGTCTGTTTGCCTTGGACCGTTTGATGCGGTTGTTTCGTTCATTCTGAAAGTGATTTTGTGTCATGAAAATCTCCTTTTGCGATCCTACCAAAGCCTATTTGTGATCGTGTTTGATGCAATTTTTTTGACGTTCATCCGAAATGAACCCTTTTTGGGATTGAACCCCCTTCGTGTGATTGTTCCGCTTTGGACCTTCTGATACTGTCTTTCCTTTAGTAACTCTTTTCTAATTTTGATCCCTCGTTCTCATCTGAAGAGGAGTGTTGGAGATTCCAGCATCACTTTAGAGCTAGCGAAGCTTATTGTAAAGACGGCATAAGACTTATTCGGAAATTCGCTTCTACTCTCCATTTTCTTGCTCAAGTTCGTTTATTCTTCAGATTGTCTTATCCAAATATGTCATGCTTTTTAACTTCACTGTTCTTAATTTGCCAGAGTATTGCCTTCCTAGTATACATCGTCAGTTTAAGCTGTGACGCTTGCCCGAACTCGAAAACCGTTTCGGATAGCAGGGATTCCTCCCGTAGTAGTGCGAAATCAAATGGAAAGGGATTTCCGCTTCTTCTCAAGGTCGCAACAACCGTCCTAGTCGAAAGCACTTTTTCTCGGTTTTCTCGTCTTACACGGACCTTATTTGGTTTTGAAGTGTCACTGCTTCTTGCGCATTTTGGTTTCTTGAAGTTTTTGAAAATGGTCAAAATGAGAAAGGGGAAAAGAAAAACAACGATTTCTTAGTGTTTTTGTGATCCCAAAACGGAAGTGCAGGGATACCTATGACATCGCAAAAGTTTTCCGTCTGTCTGTCCGTCCGTCCGTCTGTCAGCATGATAACTCTCGAAGGGGTTGAGATATTTTGTTCAAATTTGGAACAATAACCCTTTGAGCTGCCTTTGAGTCAAAGTACAGGTCAAGTTCGAAGATGTCGCCCTATATTTAGGGGCGGGGGAGGGGGTTTAAATTAAGGGACAACAAACAGATATTTTAAAGCTAATGAGATAGTCCATGAAGAGGTAAGGAGACGTGCTGAATCCGAATAGGAAATTTATTTTCACGCCGGATAAGTAGTTCGTACTGAATCCGAAAATTTAGCATGAAGTTTTAACATGGTCTATATAGAATGAGGAGACATGCTGTTGCAACTTTCTAACATACTAATGATAAACAAAAAGGGTATTCGATCAGTTCAGTTATCTCCAAGGTCACAACCGGCATCTGCTGGGCCGAAAAGTCAGAATGTATTCGACAAGTATCTGCTAACAATTTAATAAAATTGGTTGACCAATTTTCAAGTCCCTATCCTACCCAGAGGCATTACTAGCCAAAATGTTTGGACGAGGCATTTATCGACTGGCTGGTCATTTTTACCGACTTTTTCGTCAGAAAAAACGACTGTTTTCAACAAACATTTTTGAAAAAAAATCCACTGATTTTCAGAAAAACCGACGATTTTTGACGAAAAATTGACCAATTTTCAGGAAAACCGACTGTTTTCATGATAAAAACAAAAAAACAACTGTTTTAATGAAAAATCGCGGCGCTTCGCGCCGACTTGGTTATTTTTTTACAGACTGCCCGACAGCATTGGGGCCGGGACGCCCTCCCCCCAGTCGTGACGACCCTGATCCTACCCCTTTATTCACAGAGGCAAAAGCTCTGCGGGTGGGTGACGTCACTTTGTTTAATGTCTGGTAACTTCGGTCGCGTGTATACCAGTTTTGCCGACATTTTTTCAATCCGCCTTTTTTCTGGCAAATCCTAGCTTTTAACGTGGTTCAAGCACACCAATTTCCAAATCTCAAACGCCAACTAAATGACGTACCTTTCTTCTAAATAGTGAAGACTGCTAAATGTACCGCAGGCGAAATGTTTTGGAAACACATGATCAAAGTGTCTTTTTGCGATACCTATTAAACCACAGAGCAGCCTGGCGAAAAAAGGGTAAAGTAGATGTAAAGTGCCTACATTTATTCTGAATTTACAGCAAACAAAAATAGGCTAGTTTTCACGTCAAGATACTCCTGAAGTTCTGCAATAATCATAAGTATAGGTTAAGTAATGAATGGAAACCAGCTGAAGCTACCATTAAATGGTAAAGAACAAGAGCTAAATAAATGCCACTTAAATTACCTAGCTCAGTAACTGGGGTGAACCAAATAATGAATTAGTACTACCGAAAAACTAACTAAAAAAATAAGGAGCAGATCGGGAGCGGTATAACGACCGAATTCCGGAATGGAATAAGACTCTTGGTAGGACCACCTAAAACAACCGAATGTGGTAAGTCTGGTAACAGATGCCGACTAAAACAAAAATCAGGGGAATTACCGAATTCAGTAACGAATTAGAACCAAATGAATCTGATTAATCACCAAATTATGAAATGAATTGACTGAACGATAGAACAGATACGGACTTGAGAAAAGTCCGGTGAACAACCGAATTCGGTAACGAATGAGACCAAATAAATACGTTAAATCACCGAATTTACGTAGGGACATACCGAATGCGGTGAAATCGACTCCGACTGAACAAAAGTTGGATGAATTGTCGAATTCGGTCACGAATCAGAACCAACTGAATCTGATTCATGACCGAATTATGAATGGACTGACCGAATGCGACCGAACAGATACGGACTTAAGAAATTCCGGTGAACAACCGAATTCGCTAACGAGTGTGACCAAAGAAATACGTTATATAACTGAATTTACGTAGGGACGTACTGAATGCGGTGAAATCGAGTAGGACTGAACAAAAGTTGGATTAATTACCAAAATCGATAAAGATTGGAAACCAATAAAATCGCCTAATTTGGGAATGTGGGTACAAAAGGCGCAAATTTTACCAAATGACCAAAACTTAGGGGGGGGGGCGCTTGGCCCCCCCCCCCTTCGGGACGCCACTGTCTATAACAAATATTCGGTGTTTACTAAAACAAACTTTTGGGTCCGGGTCCGCCTGCGCCTCCGAACTAATCCATTCCCGCTTCATCACTGGTTTCCAGGCAATCTGCATTGTTTTCGCAAATCCCTCCTGCTATTAACAAGATCGCTTTTCCTCCGGCACGCGACCTATCTTTCCTATTTATTTGAACCTGTAATTACCGAGGCGTTTCTTTCCTTCCCATGTATATCTCTGGGCAAATCAAGGACGAGGGAAAACTGGGCCGATGACTCACGTTGCATAGCCTAGAGATTTCAGTCCCATAGACGAATGGATACGGGACGGCGTGATTGGACTGCTTGCAGTCTTGGCAAATCTGACGGATGGATGGAGATCATTCTAATCACAGAACTTTTGACAATAGTGCTTCTTAAAGCTTTCTTTCTCGTCATGATTACCAGCGGGTTTGATTTTGTGCTTGGCTGTCCCATCCGATGTCCCATCTACTTGTGCTGACCACGCGTTTTATGAGACCATGGTATTGGCACAGTTTATAACGAAAATTTTGGCTATATCTAGTTGGCGAGAGTAAACTGAATAAAATGTCCAAGCAGTTGCTCAGCTAAACTGAAAGGTTCCAGTTTGACTGGCATAACAGAAAATATAACAGAAAAGCCCTTGGTAGTTTATATAATAGTTTTTGTTCTCAATCTGTCGGCAACCTTTGCGGAATTTTTGGTATTCTAATGCTAAAAGATTTGAAACGTATCAGGACTTATTATCTCAAATATTGTAAATTTCTATTGTACCTTCCTCGACGTTGTAGGAATTCCCGTATAACTGCAACTTTTTTGCCCTCTGACCCTTGTGCAAAGTTACCTTCAATTGCCCAGGGCCTTCAAGTTTCTGCCCTTGGCCATTTCTCCGGACTCCGTCTAGGAAGAAGGTTTCTTAGACCCGATTAGTCCCTTTTCTTTCTTTTTTTTAAATGTTTATTTTTTTATCTCGTGTATTTACTACATTATTGAAAATTCTCAGTGCGTTTTTTCCTTTAATTTGTCTATACTGCACTATTGTCTATTTTCCTCTCCTTAAGTGTGTTAATAAAATCATCATCATCATCACTGTGGATCTCCTTAACCGGGAATGCCCGGGTTCAAGACTTAGCGATTTGTATACAGATCCCCTTGTTCAGTGGAGGGAAAGTGTTCCGGCAGTTCCTCAGTTAAAATCAGAGATCCTCTGTATAGTTTCTGTACCTTGTGCGGTCAAATTAGAAGAATTGCAGCATGTCTAAAACTAATGACGTTTCTGGATAGTTCCCACAAAATCTTTTAAATGCTGTGACTTGTTGTGTTTTGACGCATCTCCGGTTTAATTTTTGCTGTCATCTTTTGAAGTTCTGGATCTCTTTTGTGTGGGTCTAGCCTTTTGCACTGGACGTTATCCGTTGGCACTCATTAGTTTTGTTCCCTCCAACCATCAAAGTCTAGTTGGGCTCTAGGTATCGTTATATGAAACCTTAGAAATTACAGATTTTGTCATTTCGTGCCCTGGACCACGTTGCTGGCTCCGTAATTGTCGTCGCTTGCTTTTGCGGAAACAATTTCTTTGCCCCTAGTAAGCGGTCTCGTTGAAATCTTGTCCGTAATGGCACCTGCGGATCAGCTTTCTGAGATCGATCAGCTTATGAGCGTGTTCCACCCTTCTAACAATAGTAACTAATAGTTACTATTTCCGTTCCATCCTCACGAAAAGTTAGTACGCTGACCGTTCCAACCTTGTCGGAATAGTAACTAATAGTTACTATTTGCTTACCATGCTCGGGACCGTAGTAAGCGTAGTAACTACGCATCTCTGTAACGTGATTGGTCGGAATCGCCCCTGACGTGAGATCCTGCTGGAAAATAGAAAAATCGTTCCAGCCTTGACGGCGAAAAGCCAGAATTCGTGACGTCATGGGTAGTAACTACGGTAAGTAGGATGGAACGCGCTCTATGTCTCTTCGTGACGGCTCACTGTTAAACGATTGTATTGTAGCTCCTTCCAGACAGATGGAATAAACTTACGTTACATTAACGTCAACACAAGGTTAACGTTGACCCTCACACCTGCAGCTTACCTATCTTTAGACTGTCAAAAGCGTACAATTACGTAATTTCTTTTTTTGTCTGAAAATTTTCATCGCTTTCGTCGAAGGCAACTTCTTTTGTTGCTTTTTCTCATACATTTAGTGTATCTCCTGGACGAACTGGTAAATCTTCTCGTCTAGTAAACCCACTTTATTTAATTTATTTTGTCTCCTCTTGCGGGATCGACTAAAAGCAGTAATGGAAAGGCAAGAGAAAAGCAGGTAAAGATACTAAAACTAGGAAGGGCAAACTAAAACGGGAAAGAATTACTAGAAATCGAGGATTCGAAAAACTTGCAAGCTGTTCCTCTGTTTAGTATCCCGTGAGGGGTTGGCAACTTACATTTGTAAAAGTTCACCTGTTCCTCCTTTCAGTACCCTGTCGAAAGGCGACTGAAATCATCCGAGTCCAGCAAGGGGTCAGTAACTAATATATTTTAAGTCCACTATTTCTTTCCTGGTTTTAGTAACTTGTCACGGATAGCACCTTACAGTTGTCAAGCAAGGAAAGAAATTGGAAATTCTAAACTATTCTTCTTTTAGGGGTCGGCAACTATTAAAGTTCTTCGTTCACCATCCCTTCCTAGTTTTAGTAGCTTTGACCTTAACCAACCAAAGTACCTTTGAGGGGTCGGCAAGTCTAAAATTCTCAGTCAATACAGGGGTCGGCAACTAACTCCCGTATCCTGTGATGGGTAAATAAATTGGAAACTCTTCTTCTTTGAGCGATTTCTCTTTCCGAGCGAGGGGTCGGCAACTAAGATATTTCAAGTCCACCAATTCTTTCCTGGTCTTAGTAACTTGTCACAGATAGTACCTTACAGCAGTGGTTCTCAACCGGTGGTACGCGTATCCCAAGGGATACGCGAAGGAACCAAAATTGATTTAAGTCTGTAGCTTCAAAATCTCGCCTCACTAATTCTTTATTGCCGAAAGCCTAATATTACCAGCACAGGCATCACCAGCCAAAATGTATCTTAAGGAGCAACGTAGTGGCTCACAGGTCGTTTTTACCGACTGTTTTTTTTTGTTTTAAAACTGCTTTTACGAAAAATTGCCGCACTTCGCTCCGACGTCGAGCCGAAATTTGACAAATTGTTTGCTACAAATCAGCCTATAGTGATTGCCTCACTGATTCTGTATAAATTTTTGCACATGTATGCCTTATAATTTATGAAAATAACTACCGTCTTCACGTTCTGAATAAGGGGGTATGCCATCTTTTCGAACCTTGATTAGGGGTACGTGGTACGGAAAAGGTCGGGAACCACTGTCTCAGAGTATTGAAACGAGGAAAGAAATGGTGGACTTGAAATATCTTAGTTGCCGACCCCTTAAAGCTACTAAAACTAGGAAGGGAACGGTGAACTAAGAACTCTGATAGTTGGCGACATCTGAAAGAAGAATAATTCAGAATTTCCAATTTCTTTCCTCGTTTGACAACTGTGAGGTACTATCCATAGCAAGTTACTAAAACCAGGAAAGAAATGGTGGACTTGAAATATCTTAGTTGCTGACCCCTCGCTGGACTCGGATGATTTAGTCGCCTACCGATAGGGTTCTAAAAGGAGGAAAAGGTGAACTTTTACAAATGTAAGTTGCCGACCCCTCACGGGATACTAAACAGAGGAAGGACTTGGCAGTGTTTCGAATCCTCGATTTCTGGTAATTCTTTCCCCGTTTAGTTTGCCGTTCCTGGTTTTACTATCTTTGCATGTTTTTCTCTTGTCTTTCCTTTCCTGCTTTTAGTCGATCCCTCCTCTTGTCAAACAAATTTCAACTCTAAATTTGCGTGAAAGTTTGACGTTGCGGAGAACTACGTAAGCTTTTTACGTCATGGCAAAGGACGTAAGGGTATCAGGAAGAGCTTTTTGGGATTCAAAAACCTTAGTGACGGGATACCAATGACAGTCAGCTGTGTCCGTTCGTCTGTTTGTCTGGCAGCACGATAACTCTCGAAGGTGTTGGAGGCATTTTGTGCAAACTTAGTATGAGGATTCATTGGCACAGGTCAAGCCCTTGGATGTGCCCTGTAGCCAGGGCCGTATTCGGGGGGGGGGGGGGGGTCCAACACCCCTACCCCCAAAACATACACAAATAATAATTTTGTATAGGCTATTTAATGGTGGAGAAGGCTTAAAGCTAAAGGACAATTGTGTAAAGCTAATATTATAGTCGATTTATAGGCAGGAGCAATACTTGATTCATATCTGAAACTTATTTTAGTAAAGTTTTCGATTAGTTGATCAGAGCTCCGATATAGGGTAAGGACACACGCCGAATCCACATCTGAACTTTCTTTTCTCGCCGGGCAAGTAGTCTGTACGGAGTACGGAGTACAGACAAACTATAGCTTTGGTAGAAGTAAAAGTTGATTCTGAAGTCGATTAGAGATTCGATATAGGGGCAAACAACACACACTGGACAAGTAGTCTGCCGTGGATCCGGAGACTACCGGAAATTTTGTAGAAAAAGTTTATTATGGAGTCGATTGAATTTTCGATATAGAGTTGAGAAAATATGCTGATTCCATTTCTGAAATTTATGTTCTTGCTAGACAGCCTGGGATCCGGCCAAAATCGAAAATTCGTGAAAAGTTTTCCCGAGGACGGTTATCGGCCAAAATAGGGGTAAGAAAACATGCTGGGTTGCTATCTTCAGTTTGTTCTCCTGACGGATTGATATTCGGCCGAAATCTTAAAGTTTAAATATTCCTTCAGCCCTAGCTGACTGCGAATCATATTTGACAATGCAAAACGGATAGGTCAGGTACAAATTTATTAAAATTTAAATTGTTCGTAGTTCTTACAATTCCATAAGAACTACAGTGGGGTAAGCTGATATGCTGAATCAGTGTATTTGGCTTTATTTGCCTGCTTGGTCGATACTAGGGACAGAAGAGCGAAAACAGGAAATTTAAAAGGCCTCTTGTTATGTCTTTAGTGGATGTTTTGAATTTCGATCGGTGGGTAAGATAGAATAGAAATCCTATTTATAATTTCATGAAATTCCTGTGGAGCCTAATAAACCATAATTCCCAAGAGATCCTTCAGAATACGCATAATTTACTATCGAGTCGATAGCGGCCGGATTCGTCGGAATAAAGATTGAAAATTCATCATTCTAGGGAAGGTATGGGTACACTGTCAGAAGTTTCATAACAGATTGCGCATAACACTTACAAGAATAACACCTTTTCACTTAGAAATAAAGTGTTAACGCCAATTAAGTTTATACTATTTCGTACCTAGATCTCCAACAACACCTTCAATAGCTAAAAATACTACACTGTCAGAAGTTACATAACGACAACACAAGGATGCGCGGTTTCAACAGATAACACTTTGAGATTGAAGGTGTTGGAGATCTAGGCACGAAATAGTGTAAACTTAATTGGTCATAACACTTTATTTATAAGTGAAAAGGTGTTATTCTTGAAAGTGTTATACGCTATCTGTTATCAAACTTCTGACAGTGTATAATAAGAGGACTCATCCATCTATCTGCTTTGCATTCCAACAGGTAAAGGGCACGACCAGAATCCGACGTCTTAAAATGGCAATGAGATTCCGGTCGTTGCATTGTCAGAAGTTGCATAAGAGATAGCGTATAACATTTTCAAGAATAACACCTTTTCACTTAGAAATAAAGTGTTATGTCCAATTAAGTTTATACTATTTCGTGCCCTGATCTCCAACAACACCTTTAATTGATAAAAATACTAACGGGAACGGAAGAAACATAACAGATAACATTCCAAAGTGTTATCTGTTGAAACCGCGCATCCTTCTGTTGTCAGAAGGATGAAGGATTCTGTTGTCGTTATGTAACTTCTGACAGTGTAGTAATTTTACCTATTGAAGGTGTTGTTGGAGATCTAGGCACGAAATAGTATAAACTTAATTGGTCATACCACTTTATTTCTAAGTGAAAAGGTGTTATTCTTGAAAGTGTTATGCGAAATCTGTTATGAAACTTCTGACAGTGTGTGGGCTGGTTGTGAGATTACAGGGAGAACCTAACGGACCACGGTATGTACGACCGATTGTCAACCAATTGTCTGAATGAAGAAGTCCAATGAATATTCCTTTTGGGATCCCATCGAAACCTTCGGTCTTGTTTTTTTTTAGTTTGCAGGGACCTTAACTCACTGTGGTGTTCGTGTGAGGCATCTCAGTTTGGCTAAGACTCCGATGAAAGAAATATAGGAAAATCAATAAATCCATAGCAACTTTTTAAGAGACGTGTATAAAGTTACCTCTCGAGGCCTTTTCAAGTGTCTACTGTCGACGACAATTCTGGGAGACCTATCGGGAATCATGATTGATTAGACCCTATCATTTTGTTCTGCAGGAGGTTGTATGCTCTCGTCGACGCTTCGCAAGTTCGAGGTGTTGCCCGCTACTTCCTAATGTCGTAATGAGCCTGGGTTGTTGTTTCATTGTTTGCTTGAGCGGTTTCAAAGTTGAACACGCTTTCAAACTAACAGTGAAGTTCATGGGAGTTAAACTGAAAAGCTAAATAGTTTTATCAGACGGTAATGTTTGACTACAGTTTTCACACGTCTTCACTCCCTGGCAGAGTTTACGATTCTGTATCCTTTTCTCCTGTATTTTCCGACTTTTTCCTTCGCTTTTGCCTCGATTGGAGACTCTGAATCACTTTAAGCCAAATTACTTATGCAATTGCCCTTGCAGGGAAAAAGATGGCTTTTAACAACTACGGATTGAATCCATTTTCCAAGCTCGGTAATGCGAAAAAGCGGGAGTGACCGATCTAGGCAGTGTGCCCTAAATTAAGGAAATCTGTTACTTTTCTGTGAATCGACTTTTTCGAAAACCAAGAGATGACCGCATAGAAAAGCTGACTGGAGCAGACTTAAGCATCTACTGATTTTATTTGGCATTGATTGCTCTGACATTCTGGGCCTCGTACGGTTTTAGCTTCTTTTGCAGCTTCCAGTGAATGCGGAATCCCCAAAAGCGCTCACTCATCAAAGATGTCGTCCAGCCAATTATCATAATCCTGAACCTTTTGTCCGATGTTAGTCCGGAACTACCACGCATCGATATTCTTCTCCATATCTATTCAGTAATTGACCAAGTGGGACAAGGCTTCCCGAAAGAGAACTTCCCTTTTCTTGGCCCCAAGGAGGACCGGGACCGCTCCTCCCAGCCCATCTTTCAGGTTTCCGGATGGGTCTGTCACAATCGGTCTTGAGGAATGGGAATTTCATCAGTTGTCTGAAATTGCAATCAGCGAATAAAAGGTCCCCGAGTAATTGCTCGAGCCGGGGGCAGGCTTTTCCGTCTTCATCCAGAGCCACTTACTCCCCAAGGTTATTCAACCATATGACTAAATCTCACGGTGTGAAGATGTCCTAATGTTCGAAATTGCCGGAGGCTACCTGCCTTCCCCAGTAAGAAAATGGGGATTAAGGGAAAGGTGCTTGATTTAAGTTGAGCTACGTCGATTTGAAACACGCTTATTTCTTCTAAGGACTACTGCAATAGAGGTATTTTTTCAGACATTATCTCACTTCGGATGGAAACATAATCTTAAGAACGCTTATTGGTTGCGGCAACACTACAGTAGGTTTTTTAGACGCTATTTCACTTCGTATGGTGTTTCATTCGCACACTGTGACGAAAGTCATCTCTTAAAATGAATCAAAAATCCAGCTGGGTTAATCTTCAGCGATATTTTTGCCCTTTTTGAAAAGGGTCCTCTTCAGGCTGTAGCTGGAAAAAACGAACCTGCAATAAATTAATGAAGCTTCTGGCAACTATAAGTATTTGGGGCATTACTTCTTAGGAATTATTTGAGTTTAGGGCTGAAGGATTATTATGAAAGTCTCTATTCCGACTGTCTTCCTTTTGTACATTCTTGCAATGCCTTCATTTAATTACCTTGCTAATTGAAAAGAGGTTTAAAGGGTCGGACTGGCTGGCAAGACACTGAGTATTGGAAAACAAGATGATCTTTGGATTTCTACTCACTGTTCACATTAAAAGCTTTAAAAAGTGATGGTGTCAAATTTTGGTTAATTGAATACTTGGTTGGTTATTGGTAACATTTTACTTTCACATTGCACGTTTTAGCTCTTGCGCACTTGTTTAGCTTCTAGTGTCCATAACCGAATGGATTTCATGTTCTGTTCAAGGGAGCGTGGCCCAATGTTTCAAGGGCCTAGGACATTCTGGAAGTACAAAATGTTCCCTGTATTGTCCGGGGCCAAAACCTATCAGAAAGAGGTTTAAAGGGTCGGACTGGCTGGCAAGACATTGAGTATTGAAAGTGAAACCGTTTTTGCAAGATGATCTTTGGATTTCTACACGCGGTTTGTTCACATTAAAAGCTTTAAAAAGTGATGGTTTCAAATTTCGGTTAATCGAATACTTGGCGTTGGTTATTGGTAGCATTTTACTTTCACGTTCCACGTTTTAACTACTGCGCACTTGTTTAGCTTCTAGCGTCCATAACGGAATTGATTTCATGTTCCGTTCAGGGGAGCGTGGCCCAATGTTTCACGGGCCTAGGGCTTTCCGGAACTTCAATAGGTTCCCTGCCCTGTATTGTCCGGGGCCAAAACCTATCAGAACGCGAAGAACTCGATACCCTGTTCAGTTGTGGTCACATCGTCTCTGGCAGGATTTTTAACATTCTCTGGATCTCAACCTAAAATCCCTGCTAAAGCATAGCCGGATGGATTCGTGTGCGCTTACCTTTGAAAACTTCAAAAATTCTGGCCACACACATGAAGCCGTATAGAGTATAGCAGTACTAAGACTTGTAATGGACTAAGGCTTAGTGTACAATGTAGTCTGTTGCATCATACACATTGTTGGAACTCATGATATCCTGAGAGCTTCCTCCGCATCCCTTCTCCCCCCCCCAAAAAAAAAAAAATGTTTCCTTATACCTTTGCAAGTTTCATCTGAATTCATCTCTCGATCTCGAAGGAATTAAATTTTTCTTGGAGACTCGCCACGCCTTTCCGATTTCCTCCTAGGATTAGAGTCTTTGTCGTCTATCGGACACTTTCAAATTGGCTTTCCACTGGGGTGTCGACGGGCCTGCTTCCGTACCTTGATTTGCGACAACAGTAAGTTCCGCTCTGTCCCGAAAGTCACGTCCCAGTCGCTGTCTAGTTTACGTCCGAACCTTTTTAGTAGGCTATTCAACACGCTCATGGATTTGAACACATTAGACAGGCTAATTCCTTACAGTGAGGGGACCGAAATTGGAAGGAAAGCTTTTCTTTGGAACTCCTGCTCTGTCCAGTCCGTTTGATCAGTCGGTTGATGATCTTCGAGATTGCAAGGGGTTCTGGGAACAGAAAAAATGTAATATCAGCAATAAAACGAATGGAAATTCTGTTTAACAAATAAGTAATCGTTAGGTCATCTAAAAGAAAGAAAAACGGGATTTTCGGGGGTTTTCTTGATCAGCCAATTATCCCTCTAAGCTGTTTTGGGATGTTTCGGTGGTTTGAGATGTTTCGGATGGTTACAGCAACCGTAATCTGTTTTTATATAAATGTGAAAAACATTTTACTTTCACACTCCACGTCTGTTCCGTAAGTTCTTACCGTACAAGCAAGCATATATTTGGATAAACAAGTTCAGTAGACAAAATTTCCGTTTTAGCAAAGCAGCTTAACTGAACATGTTTTAACACGAGAACGACTTTGGCAGTTAAAGTTCGTGTCCAAACATGGACTAGTATTAAGCAATGGCTAAAAGTGAGTTAGCCACAATGTTTGTCAGCTGTGTTTTAGTCCTCTTTGGCAAGGGTCCTCGTCGGCTGTTGATGGACCATGTTTCCCAGTCAGCTTGGGATCAAGGAGTATTCAAACTTTGACTTGTTGATTAATAAGCGTTACCATCAGGAAAAACCGAAAAACCGAAAAAAGTATCTGCCGAGTTTTCCAACATCATGACGACAAAGAATAAAGTCAGTATATACTTTTTGGCTGTTCCTAACACAAAGCTTATTGTGCATAACATTTCATGCATAACGTTTTCAAACACAAAGATAACATCCCAAGTGTTATCTGTTACGCATTGTCTGTTAAAACGGCGCATCCAAGTGTAATCTGTTATGAAACCTCTGACAGTGTGCACTTCTTTCCTTCTGTACAAGATGCGTTTTTCGATTCACTGCCTGCAAGCTTTTTCCTTCGTTGAAGCGGCGGTAGCACCACCTTGCAGGGAAGCACAGACTTAGGCGGTAAGCAAGTCCCAATCCTCGAGAAGTGCTACCGCCTTCCTCGGAAGTACTGCAGTGCAAAAACAAATAGCCCTGAAGCGGCCGAGAAGTGGACGTGCAGCGTGCAACAAAAACGAGGCTCTAGTAATCATGAAGTGTAGCAAACCGTGTCCAATATTGTCAACCGACAAAGTTTGCTTCAAAGTTTGACAGGTGCTTCACAGCAACACGTTCAAGCAAAAATGAAAATAAAACTAAAGAAGGTGTTCTAAATATTCGCAAGGATTAATATTTTGTGAGTTATCATCTAAAAGTCATGAATGTGACATTGCTAATTTTTCACGATGACACTATAGGCGTTTATCCGAGCTCGCACAAACAGTTTGTGGGTCGACTGTGGCTCGAAAAGAGTGTTTCCGCGGTCTTTCGTGCGGCCCACAAGTGTGTTTCCGCGACCAACAAGATTTTCGTGCCTCGCTTTGTGTCTCAAATTCGACAAACAACTGGCGAGGTGATTGTCGATTTTGTGGCTCGATTCTGGAGGGAAATTCAAACTGAGCAGCAAAATAGTGTCTAAACAATAAAATTAACTACTTTTTCAAGCATATAGACTTCAAACTGAGGATGCTTTTTGTACAAAATGGTAAGGAAATAAGCCAGGAGTTCTATTTATTGAGATTTTACATGAATTTTACTTTTATTTTCAGATATTTGAAATTACCGCAAACAAAATAGAGAAAACGGCATTTCTGCAAGTTTCAACTTGTGGCTCGACTGTGTGGCACGCAATCTTGTTTCCGCGACATACACTCAGAAGTGTGGATCCCAGACTGTGTCGCGGAAAAACGCCGATAGCTCGCGGAAGGAATCTAGGAATTCTGGCATCGCGGAGTCGGGCTAAAAAAGTGACAATTGATGAAAAAAAGGACTTAGAGACAGTTAACAGCCTCTAGGAAACTGCATGGACAGTTTTGTCATTGTTGATGAAACTTTCGAGGAAGGATACGTTTATATGTATAAAAAAACAGAGAGTGCAGCTTGTTTAAAGCAGAAACAGTGTATCTTTTGTCCGTCTTCAACAACAAGATCTAAGGTTTCGGTGTGATAGAAGGAGGGGAAAATTTCTTGGTGTTTGGGTTTTCTTCATCCATGACAATCGGGTCTTGTAGATTTCCGGTCTTCGCCAGATCCCGTAAACTTGCTTTTTGTCTCCAGTTCAGGTTACCCATATTATATTCAGATTACGACAGAAATACCAATGCTAGCCGAAAACGCATTGAATATTCAGATCTAACATGTTCTTTATCTATATATGCACTGGACAGACGGACTGACACGTTTACGAAATCATAGGTATCCCGTCACATACGTTTAGGGATCCCAGGACGCTAGCTTGGCTGGAGACATAGCATCGTGTCGATGAAAAAAAACAACACTTTGATTCAGGCCTTCAGCTCTACTCTAATTCTGTATAGGAAGGCAACCTTACCACGTGTTGGGCAGGGTCATAATTCGCTTTTTCATGCTTTTCTGTAGTTTTCCTCCGGAAAAATATAGTCACGTTATCTCAACTTGTGAAAGCTGGATATTTTTGGGAGGGTTGATCAGCTATTCCTGCTTACTTATTTCTAGTCAGCTTACTATTCTTACGACAACTTGAAAATCACCCCTCAGACGTGCCTGAAACTTGGATGAGTCACAGATAGGGAGTGAGGATAGGAGGGTCGTTAGGATCTTAATTCCCCTCAGGCTAGCGAGGATCTGAGGACGAGGTGCTTCAAATTGAATTCTAACACTCGTCTTTGAGGGTGGGGAACCAATCTTGCGATGCCGAGAACGCAGGACGGAATCGAGTTAATGTTCATCCTTCGATATCAGGCTATAAATTTGCTTGCCTGGGGGGTGTGCGGTTTTCGAAGCTGGAAAGAAACTTTCGAACCTCATATTAGGTAAGAGATGAGAGAAGAAATCCGATTGAAGTTGTTATTATGTTTGTCTGACGAAGCTGGAATTCTGTCGGAAGGGTGGGTAACTCACATAACAAGTCGTGAAGCAGTAGGTGAAGCAGTCGTGAAGCCCTACTGTTAGGAAAGAAGCGTCAGATTTGCTATTCAAAATAAAAAATTACCCCCTAAATATGTCTGTAAGATAAGTGATTGAAAAATCTCCTTTTCAGCTACCATAATTAAAATATAAAATAATATATTTTTTAAAGTAGGCCTATAAAGGCATGAACATGAAATAGAGAAACATATTAGAACTGTGTTATTTAATTAATTTAATGAAATAAAGTCCGATTATATCGTTTTTTTAGTAGGAATATTTAATAAAAGTGACGTTAGCTAAGGAGTTTCATTGTTATGATACTATTTATTAGTTGATTTACTATTTTTGTAACGGTACTGAGTGGCGGTGGAGACGCGGCCACTCGCATGGGTTCACGCACTTCATTGTGAAGGGGGAAGAAAAAGATGCTGCGCGGGTACACAAAAAGAAAGTTTCAAAAACGCTTCGACTGGAGAAGGAAGGGCTAAAAGCTTTGCCGGTAAAAAGTCATCCGAAATTGGATGACTCGCGATTTATCCTACCGTGCAGCTGCCATTCGCACTGGCTCTGAATAAGAAGGAGCTGGTTCTGCTCTCGGTTTCATTCAGCATATTTCTGACAGAAGATGTTTCATAGCATGATGGTTGGTCCTTCCTTTGCTTTTTGTCTGCTCAGAAAATCGATATTAATGGAATAAACAGCCCATGGGCCGTTACGGCAGGGCGTCTACTGTTCATGAAGTACTCTGAGTGAATACCTTTTTTTTCTTTCTTATGTCTTCGACCAACGCTAAATTTGTCATCATAACCTTTTATATGGGCAATGCCCATTAGGGTACATGTTGCTCAAATATACAAGAGCCATCCACGAGCATGATCGCTCGCCAATCTTGTTCCCTTCTTATAGAGGGGGGAATTTTTTCTGAATTGTTTTCCGAGGTGCTATCAGAGTCTAGCTAGCCTACTTAGTAATTTTCAAATTCCTTTCGGTCCACCTTTCTGTTCTAATGTACTTTTCAACCAAAAACTATCGTGGGCCCTTGACATACGCCGTACAGAGCAGTTTCTTGCTGTCTCTACGATAATTTGGTCTTGTGGGAAATAAGGCTAATGCACTTCATGTTTTTCCTTCCTTATTATCGCGAATATGCTAATTTTATGTTCTTCCCGGAGCTAACTTTGGCTTTTATCGAGATATACTCTCGAGTGCTGGGCAGGAACTTTCCGAGGCATACACTACCGGAAGATGAAATTATTGAGGCATGAATGAACTCGTTCATCTCCCTCTTAAACATACCACTAGGGAAACGACCCTCTCCTCAGCCATTACTCTAAGCCTTACTCTACTTTCTCCCATCATTCTGTTATTTACCTTTCTTGGCTTTACCCTATATTTAAGAAAAAAGACATTAGCGATATTCGATCTTCTTACTTCCGATTCTGTAAATTTCTTCTCTATCTTCCTCTGTGGTACAAGAATCGAAAGATAGTTAAAAAGTTTTATCTTCCAAATATTACTGAGAAGCTGACTAATCTACACAAAAGGCTCTCAGAAACAGCGTATCGGTGTTTGTCGCCTCACCACGGTTTGATCCGTTTGTTTGATTAACGTTTAGTTGTTGTTTTACGTCTTTTTCCGTTTTTTTGTGTTTTTTTTTCCTTCTTCAAGTTTATACTCCACTATTAATCTTTTTGATGTAGGTGGGTGATAAATAAATATAATATATATATATATATATATATATATTACCAGCTTTGCACAAGTATAATAAAGTAAAATAGCCATAGTGTCCCATCCGGAGTCCCATCTAGGCCATAGTCCTGAAAAGGAGACGAACAAGTATGTGTTCTGACAAGCATGTGTTATTGCGTGCTCACTGTGTGCCATTCGGTGGCAAAAAGGCGGTCTGCAACTACCATTGAGACATCTTCAAGAATCCTTTCAACACTGACATTGTAAATGGCTCCGGGTTCGACAGGTGGGCTCCGCTGTCTTGTTTTTTCTCACTTCAATTTCGCCCCGTATTGTTATGCGTTTTTTAGCCACCCCAGAATAAGCAGCTCCTATAGTTTATTAGTCTTGATCGTCTTTCATTATTCTTAACCTCTGAACAGGATCTTGATTATTTGCTTAGATTTTTGCTGGACATCCTCTTTGAGCGATTCTTTGGCAAGCCGCAAACCAAAACTGACTAGGCTATGTGTAGCTGGTAGTTTATGGCGTAAATTTCTTTACCACGACTTTACCGGGTCCTCACTGTTCCTTTACAACTTGAGTGCAAAGCAAGTTGACAAGAATTCGGGAGGATTCTTCTATTTTAGAAATACCAAAAGATGCCATTTTTACATTTTATTATACTGCTTTGTCTCTAGCGACTTGCTTTGTCTCTAGCATTCCCATGTAACAGCGTTGTCAATCTGCTGGATTATTTCAGAACGCTAAAGGAAGACCCAGACACGTTCCTAAGGTTCGTAAAGTTTTTTGCAAAGTATGCTCCCTAACGTTTCTCGCCGCTCAGACGAGAATTTGACTTAGTTAACTTTACGAGAATTCTATATTTGTGTGACAATTTGTTGTTGAAAGAAAAAGTTTCAAGTTATTAGACCTTATTATTATCATATATAAACCGTAGCTAGATATTTATTAACGCTAAAAGCCATAATGGCCTAATATTTAGATACAAAAAAGTCACCTCCAAAAAAATAAATTTCAAACAAATCCAGTAACAAAAATAACAGAAAGAAATAAATCACTTTAGAATAATGTAATCCAATAAGTAACCATTTCTTCCTAAATCACCTGACAAAAACAAACAAGAAGAACACGATTCTACAAAAAAATATATTTCTAATTGTTCTTGCAAAAAAATTTTCAAATCATTGATTTATTATTACCATATTCAAAACATTTTTGAGCTTCCTAATCCCACATTTTCAAATTTATTTTAAAATCTTGTTTCCAATCTCTTCTCCTATTGGTGAACCTTCCGAACTTTCCGAAAAAAGTTGACCGAAGTTGAACTTCTTGCCTATTTCCGTAAAGTACTTTACGCGGGTTTACGGCCCGGAGCAACTTTACGAACTTCGCCAACGACTTCAAGCACTTTACGAAGCGTTCTTTCCGAGGTTCTTTCACTTGGGTCAATCTCATGGTCCCATCCATCTCCGGGACGCGGTTCGAACATAAAACCCAATGTCAGAAATTTTTAAACGGTAAAGTTTGACTGAAAAGCCAACTTCGCGGCTTTTCAGAGGGCAGCAGTGAGACTGGTGAAGATTGCTTAGTTGCCTGAAGAAAAAAATAATCATAAATGTTCCTCGTAAAGCATACAACAAAAATACAAGCGCATAGAGGTACCACAAATCACACGGAAATTCCACTATTTGTGAATAGCCGATTAACAAAGTAAAGCAATTTTAGTGGGTGCTCAAGCCAATTTGAGTGAATAAGTGATGTGTAACTAGATTGTCCTATCCCAGCCATTTCCGTTAAACTTTAACATAAATTCACCAGAATACTCTTACTGTGGCCATCAGGGGCTTCGCTAGCCAGAACTCGAGGGGCGGGGGGTGGGGGAGTGGCAGGGCGCCTACCGACGCCCTGCCGCCTGTTTCAGCTTTTTGTCTCATATGTGATAATAAAACTCGTGATAACTGCAAGTGTTGAAGACTGAAGATTAGAAGCCTAGTTGTAACTCCGAGCGGTTTGAAGGGCTTGGGCGTGGGAGGTGATTATCTTAAAATATACGACTGGCAGACAGAAGGCCCAAGAGTCATACCAGTTAGAAACAATAACCTTGAAACATAGTAATGTATCCGCAAAACTGTATATCAGACAGAATGAAAATGAGCGTCGCAGCCGTAATTTTTTAAGTAGGCGATAACTTTTTTCTGGCAAAACGATACTTCCCTGCAACAAAATCTATTTAGCTTTTAAAGCGGCCCAAGCCCCGAAATTCCAAGCCTAAAATCCGAATGAAATGACGCGACTTTCCAGTAAATAAAGCGTACTACGAAAGGCGCCGCAGGCAAATTCTGTGGAATCCTGTATGATCGGAACGTCTTTTCAGATTCCAAATAGCAGGATCTGCCCATCTTTCTTTGTTCACGACGAACCAAGAAAAATGTGAGACATTTACTTGGAAGTTGGATAATGTGTTTCAGTTCGAGCCTTTCTAGAAAAGAAGTATTGATCATCTGAAAATTTTTCTTCTCGAAACGTGCGACTGAGAATGCAATTTCAAACGCTCGAGAACCCAGAACAGCCGACGCCTTAGTAACTAGCCTTACTGACTTTTCCGGGCGGCGTCCTGCGAGCGGCGAGCCCCCCATTTAGCTTTTCTGGGTGAGCGACCGTTGCGCTGGCTGAATATTCATAGTCGGGCACTCAAGAGCGCCCGTTTTACCTAAATTTGTGTGGTCAGGCGCTCTGCGAGCGCCCGTTTTTGCTAAAACTTTGTGGTCGGGCGCTCTGCGAGCCCCCATAACGACGCCCCTTGTGGCCGTTCAGAGTATTCTCTTGTCGTAAAGCGAAATTGAAGTCAGTTTCAAACATTATAGAACTGCTGTAAGCGTTACGTTAGTACTATGCTTTTAAAAGACCACAAAAGTTGGAAAACATTTAACACAAGGATGCGCAACCTTTTTTTTTTAAATTATGATAGTTTGTTGCCAAAGCCGTACCCAGGGGGGGGGGGGTAGGGAATTGACCCCCCCCCCCCCCCCCGAATCATACAAAAGTAACGATTTTTATAGGTTTTTCCCTCTGATCCATGCGTTTCTTGTACTTTTTTGTCCAACCAGCAGGCAACCCCCCCCCCCCCCGAAATAAATTCCTGGACACGGGCCTGTGTGTTGCCATGGAGCTCATTCCAAGAGAAACGGCAAAAAACGCAACATTGAGAAAACCAAAAATGAAAACCGAATGCTGTTGATTTGGAATGATAAGCACATCACAAGTTTGAGAATTCTCGTCGCCGGTACCTTATCATCACCTTGTAGAACAGCATGAGTGCAATCAAATGCCACCGAGAAACAGGAGCGATAAGAAACATAATGTGCTTGAGAAACCATATAGTTAAAAAGGTAAAAAAGCAAAGAAATGCCAGGTTCGCTTTCCATATGTTCACTCCACAGCCCGGTTTAAGAAGTGCTCACTTCAACATGGTCACCTGGCTTTGCTAATGAGACCAAGGTCCACGTTCTTGCGCGGAAGTTGTCTTCCGTATTTACATAACTGCAATCGAGACTGCCTTGTTATTTTCACAAAATCTGCATGTTAATTTACGGACTTCGTCTTATCTTCTCGCAGAAAAATCGAATATTTTGTACCTCAGATTTTCTGGCTGTCAGTACTGATTAGGTTAACAAGGCGCGAATCACTGTAATAAACATCCGCTAACAGCTTCCTGTCATAATGTTTAGAAGATATCACCAATCTGGGGACTCTGGTTAAACAGTGTTTCATTCAGTGGTTTGACGAGCCAAGGAGATTTCTGAATAGACTGTGCCGAGCTTCTGCTCGTCTGTTCGTCCAACCAAGTCAGCCTTGTTTTCGAGTTTCGGTAAGTCTTGGTTTTCATTGCACCCATGGGAGATGGGTTGACTTGTCAGGAGTAAAATACAAGGTTTGCTCTGTTACTTTTGTTCCGGGCGTCTTCTCACTCACTCCGACGACTTCTTGCCCTAGGGCTATTTGTTTAGCAGTGCAAATCCTTAGGACGTTCTCTTTAACCTCGCAGTCTTTAGTTTTATTCATTAATGTTTAGTTATAAGAAAACACCTACCTGCAGCTAGGCGGCCATTCAGGTGGACGAAATCAGATCCTCTGCGATCTTATAATGTCCTTTTAGTTGGTGCTGATGCCATTTGCAAGGCGTGTCGGTGCTGGACACACTCTGCAGGCATGAAGCTGTATTGTCTCTAGCTCTGAAGCTCTTTGAACAGTAGTGTCTCCGAGGCAGCGCATGTTTCAGGTAGTGGCTGGAGTGGCTCTTCTCTTGCCCGAGTTGGATTTGTTGGTTTCTCCGGAGAAGTGAAGAACGAAAACAGTTTAGTAATTACCACCGAGAGGACTGTCGGAGATGTGTATCTTTTAATATACTCGGATCTCGCCTATGATGTAAGTTTCGATGTGGAGCTTGTAGTTTGCTTTGAATTCATTCATGTGCACCATTCCTACCTTAGCTAATTCTTAGTCCAATACGAAAGTGCAGTTTTCTATGAGGATTAGGAATTGACAAAGTGCAGATGGGAGACTTCAGTGCCCTTCGTCCTTCCGGTTCATCTTCTTATCGAAGGCGTTAAAAACGCTTCGTGAAACTTATTAATTCATTATCGCTCATGGTCGATTAGCATTGACACGTCTGATTCGATATTTTTGAAGATAGTCCGACCGCCAGCTCGTCAAAAGACGCTTAATTTTGAAAACACCCGACCCAAAAGGTACAGTCAGTCTGACGATACCATTTTGTAAGCAAAAAAATCCTGATTCAGAATATGCTTGGAACTGTGGTATCCGACGCTGGCTCTTAACTCCTAAAAACACTTTTTTGTTTTCGTTTATACTTGCTTTTTGGAAGTGTTCGACCCCTTCTCGAAAAGTACCTATTTTAGTTGAGAATTATTGCTCAGCAGGTAGTGCGCAGAAGCAAGAATCGCCGCTAATTAGTTAACCCTACAGAGAAGACACGGAAGAGGAGATAAAATTGCGAAACAAACATGACAGTAAAAGCAACTAAAGATCAGACTTTCTTGCTACTTACTCTTAGAACGCCGTAAAAGGCAAAATATTTGATTTCTGACTATTAACAGGGGAAATAATGTAGCTGAATTTGGCGTGGTAATACGATGATTTTTACCCATGGTTGCAGCCAGGCCCGTATCCAGGAAATTGTTTCGGGGGGGGGGGGGGGGGTTGCCTGCTGGTCCGACAAAAAAGTAAAAAAACACATAGATCAGAGGGAAAAGCCTATACAAATTATGATTTGTGTATGTTTCGGGGGGGGGGGGGGTCAACCCCCCCCCCCATGGATACGGCCTTGGTTGCAGCTCAGTCTGTCTGGTCGTTTATTATGTGAACAGTCACTTGAATGCGAACAATGCAGGTTTGTGGTAAATGGTAGAACGTGTAGTAAATGGTACTAAAGAACCTGATGTGAAGACGAATGGACGTTAATTAACCTGTTGTACCGACAAGATTTGAAGTTCTCGGGTGCACCCGACGAAGTTTGCACAATTTAATTTCTTAGGGAGGGGTACAGGAGGAGTACAAGACCTCGTTTTTACACTACCTCGATTGTTGCCGCGAAAATGTTCGTATGGGGGGCAGGTGCTCTGTCGACTGGGATGAAGAATAGGGAATTTCATTTTGTGAAGCAACGTTGGCAAGGTTTGAGATTTGTGTGTCCCATTCAACTCGTCTTTTTGTGCTTTAGATATTTCGTGCGACATTTCAAATACACGAGCATATTATTTGAACCAGTTGTAATCCCTGTAGTTGTTGATTCATTCCAGCAAACTTAGGTTATTAAGCAACAGACTCGCATCACATCCTTAATCAACGAGTGTGTATTCCTGGCACACGGAATCAGCGGGTTCAATTTGGTTAGAATAACTTTTCTGCCGACAGTAGCCCACTATACCAGATGATGGCACTTGTTTCTGAGGGGGAGAATAACTTATCAGGTTTCAGGTCTACTTATTTATGAACGGTATATTCATAATCAACGGGTTCGATTTGGTTGTAATCCATTTCTCAACCACTGTGTTTGATAGTTGCACTTATTAGTGAGAAGAAATAATGGAAGAGCATCAGGCTTCATTTCTACTTTAAGCCACCTATTCCGGAATTTATTATCGGCATATTCGGAATAAGCAGGTTCGATTTGTTCGGAATCAACCTACTGTGTTTGAGAGCGATACTTCTTATAGAGAGGCAATAATGGAACAGCATCGAGCTTCATTTCTACTTTAAGCCATCGTTTCCGGAACCAGTTCCCGGCATATTCGGAATCGGCGTGTTCGATTTCGTCGGAATCCACTTTTAAACCGACTGTACCGTTTGGGTTAGGGGGGTGTCACATTTTCAGGACCTGGCGGTCGGACTAAGAATTTCTCAGCAAGGTCTGGAAGAAAGGGAATTTTGAGTAGAAATTCACAGCTTCCCATCTTCAAGGGTTTATGTATCCGTATAAGTCTTGCTCTCTAACAGCCATTCGATAGATAGATAGATAGATAGATCAGTGTTTTTCAAAAGCCCAAGGGACAGATAGACTATGCTTCCAGTTCCTGATTACCCTGAGTGTTTCACTGACCACTGACCTTGGAAGGCTAACTCGTTACCGCTGCCGAGTGTGGAACTCTTCTTTGAATCTAAATATGTCAGATGCATTGCAACGCTAGTGGGGGCTTCGTGTCAAAATCTGAGCTAATATCACACAGCCTGAAGCAGACATGGCCGATTGACAGATCTTGTGTTTTGAGTTCCCGAAACCGGAAGACCTCTGGCTGGGGCCCGTCCTGTAATTACGTCGCTCATTCTCCTCGCTAATCGGATCCATTTGCTGTTGGGAAATGAATCCTTCAACGCTGACTTTTAAGACAAGCCGTGCAGGGAATTTTCCAGCATCTGTTTATTTTCCTCTTCTGGGAAACTTTTCTGAAGCCACTAACACACCGCCTAACATGGTGGGCCTTTTGTCGATGTTCTCGATCCACTTCAAACAGCTGAGACTGACATCGAATGTCATTGAGCTTTTTATTGGCCATTAATGTCGATTTCCCAGCTGCTCTGACGCAAAGAAGCACCACGCCAACTTCGGGTCTCATTTGGAACTAAAAAAAGGCTTCAGGAAGGAAGGAACTTTCAAGACAGTTTTTAAAATGCACAATTTTGATTTTGATAGAAAAATTCTGTGGCATAGGCAAAATTACTAGATTTTAGTGTAGTATGGATGAGAATTTGAAACATTTGTTTTGCGAATGCGAAAATTTGAATGAACTTATAGGTTAGAAATTTTTTGGAGTAAGTGAGAGAGGGGTAGGTGAAGAACGGATGTGTAGGATCATAGGAAATAGTTGTTTTATGAGTACCGAACAGTTGTCGAGGTCACCCCATAGGGATGGTGCTTATAGAAAGTATTATTTTTGATTGTTTGAGTTTATTTTTCATGTATTTGCCATGGCAAAACAAATCTTATCTTATCTTATCTTATCTTATGCAAGGTGGTGAAATCCCAAGAAAAACATTGGCAAACATTCAGAAACGGTCGGAATGCGGACATTATAAGGCTCCATGAGATTGGTAAAAATCCTGAAATTAGAAAATGAAGATTTGAAGGTCCCAACAAGCCAATGGTCAAATTCCTGAAAAAATGCTGTAATATTAGCTCCTAACGCTGTATTTCGAAAATTGTGTTGACATGACATATGACTAAGATTTATAGCACTTCCTTCGTCGAAAAACTCCAGAAGGAAAAGAAGAAACAAAAGCTGTGTGGCCCGTATACACGAAGAAACAAAAATCATCACAGTCAGACGGATAGCAGACGATCCGACGTTTCTTTTTTCAGCCGACTAACTTGATTTAGTAACAAACGTGTTTTAGAAACTATGGTTACAACCGCAAATCGGTGATCCGCCAAAGAGGAGATCATGAAGGCGATAGATAACTCGCTTTCGAGTTAAACACGCATGGGTTTCCAGGCAGAAATTCCTTCAGTGTAAAGCTTAGGGGTTGGCGCATGTATGTGAATTTTTCTATTGTTCCCGTAGCTTTAATTTACTGCCGTGGTCATGTTTCTGATCTTCGTTTTGAGTTCATGTTGACAGGCCGTCGCCATGGTAGGAAGAGAGTAATAAAAGGTTTTTAATGTTGGACTGGAAAAGTCATGGACACTTCCTTCTAGACCATGAAGTTAGATAGAAATAGCGTTGAGAAGAGAAACTTGGCTGGTGGCTCCGGGGGAGGTTTTCAAGCTCATTACCTTGACAGAAGTTGGGGAGAGGTTGTATAGTAGATTTTAGTTCAATACCTGGTTATCTCATGTAATTTTGTTACTAATACATACATGCATACTCTTTAATCCGGAAAAAGAAATTCCATATTGACTAGCCTAATACAAAAATACAAACAAAAACAATAACAATAACAAAACGAATATCACCTACCCACCTGGGAAACCAAAAAGATCGGAATTGATCTTATCCCAGATGGGTAATGATAATTCCATAAATGCTAATGCAGCTTAAAAAGTGGTTGGAATCCTAAGGTGATCAGTAATACTTTGGTTTTACCATACCGGGTTGCGAATTTGGGCATGGAGTACGAACTTTTGTTACTCCACGTTGTAACAACATGATAGTGTTTCCATAAACTAAGGATTGTGTTTCGTGAACCCACACAAGACTGTTTTTCTGAATTCTCCAAAATGGAAGCACAAGTTAATGATGTTTATGGCCGTGCAGCCTTCGTCCCAACTTCCGTATAGCGATTGTAATTTCTATTGGTCTGTCGCTCTGTCGGTCTGTCTGTCCAAGTCTTGCTACTTTAGCACCTACTTTAAGTTAGGACGATGACCCCCCCCCCCCCCCAATGAGCTGGAGAGGATCCCAAAGTTCAGTAAAAAATACTGTATAATCAGTACACGTTGGTAAATCTTCCAGTAGTTCCAGTGGATAAATCTTCCAGTGGCTTCCAGTGCCTGATCTTATGTAAACGTGATGTATTTGCTTGCGTTGCTTTCGCTACTTCCGGAATTGATTGTGTGTTCACAAACCTGCACCAAGAATAATTTTCTGAATTCTTTCATCGTCGATTAAACCATTTCGTTCGGCAGAAAAGTGCGGAATATGCAAATGATGCAGTGTTATCTTGAAATATCGTTTGCATTTGTCACTATCAATTCACTGGGTGATTCACTCAGTTCTAGTTTTTGTTGTCAATGGTGCTAAAACGTTTTGTTTACACATGATGAGTACGGCTGAAGACTCTGTATGAGAGGAGGTTAGTCGGAAATTCTGTCGACCCTGTTAATCTTCATACTTAACTACTATATCCAAGGTAATCTTAATTGATGCATTGATAAGCGAGTACTCTTTTTCGGTAGAGACCCCCTCCCCCAACCCAACCCCGTACACGGAACACCTGACACCTACCACGTTTGTTGAATCAGTTGTTAAAATTTGACATGGAGTCGCAATGTGTCCGGTGGCTGCATTAAGTTAAATATTTTAAGTGTATACTGGCAGTTTAGATCGGAGGTAATTTGGCGAATACTAGAAGGGTAAAAAGAAGTGACTTTATTGTAAGTATTTTGAAGGTCAATTTTGTTAGTTAAGTGCGATAATGAATACTGTTGTATGGCCCTTTGTTGGCTTTAATAAAATTATTATTATAGTATACACATGTTCATAGACAATGCATAAGCGGAAACATCAGCTACGATGCTTTAGGAGCGATATTTTGGCCCTTCTTGGCAAGGGTCCTCGTCAAGCTGTCGAACTTTAGGGACAGCGTTGGAGAAGGAACGAACCTTTGCAGAAATAAGTATTATACATTTCCGAAGGCCCACTCCAAAATTAGTTTTAGTCAGGTGAGCTTCTGGCAACGAGGTTGCAATTAAAGAACGAGATTCAGAAGTTTGTCCTGACGGCTAAACCTCATTATGTGGCAGGCGTTTGAGGATTTAGCGGTCAAACAGTCGGATCATTTGCTGTCAAAGATCCCACTTGGGCAGAGTATCTTGAAACTCAGAAACCTACAACGCCGTAATCCCTTTGACCAATTACACATGGTCTTTACCAAGAGTGATGCGAATCCTTGGATACTAGCCTTATAATCCTGCTATAATGAGACGAACGAAGGATCCCTTTGATAGCTAGGGTAGAGCCGACAGTACCTAGTCTAGGCTCAATGACGGTGATTGCCCCTGAAGATGCGGTATACAAGCTAAATAGGGATACGATGAGGCTTAATTGTTCATGTTCTTCTCTGACAAAGCCTTGTAGTCCAAGGACGCTTGATATAATGATAAAAATAACAAAATACTTTTGGTCTGTTTCTGATCACCGCTGAATTATAATAATTCTTCACATTGTCGGTTTGAGGCTTGAGAGATTGCATATATTTTATATCAGTGCTAATGACAAGCGGATTCAGTGGCTGGGATGGGCTTTGCGAAAAACAGACGAAATAAAACTTAGACGAAAAACTGAGAAATAGTCTACTATATACTCAGCAGTCGGCAACTGCTCACAAACTCTGCATTGCCGAACGACGAGTGAGGCCAGGAATCAAAAGGCTGATCTACAGGTTTCTTTTTGTTCAAAAATTCAGATAACTTGGCTCCTCACAAAACTATTAATGGGTGAGGGGGGGGGGGGGTCATTTCATTGGAATATAGCTTCAAAGCGATAATGAAAGTTTTTGAACAGTTCAAGGACCTAAATCGGAAGCAACCTAACATTTGAAATTTCTAAATCACCCCCATCCAAGCCGCTAGTCCAAACCAGAACTCTTTGTGGCGGCGGTGGTTTCGTACTATTATAAACGGTCATATTCATACTAAGTATAACTTTAACATAATTACGCATGTCTATTGATGCCAGTCGGAACCATTCCGACTGATCAAGCTCAAAATATATCTTAACAAGAAAATCAGATAAAAAAAAGAAAATAGGTGAATGAATAAAAAGTAAAAAAAAAATGTAGCTAGGTATTTTGCAGAATCTATTTCTTTCAATAATGTGTTTTCATTAATTTATGATCATTTCTGCTTAAAAGTCGCCACATATCCAAGAGGAAAATGTGTCCATGTTTGTGCACCTTTTGGATAATTGGTGAGAGGACAAGATTGACTAACTTGTTGCTGCTAAACCAGTTGAGTAAAGTCGACTATTTTAAGGATTTTCCAGAAAAGAAAGATAGTGTTGTGTTCATCGTAGAATCTATTGATTAATTGTGGTTTTGACCATTTCCCGCCATATCATTTTATTTCTTTAATAATAAAATCACCATGACTCTGATCTTTGCGTGTTTAGGATAACAGGCGGTTTCCGTTAGTCGCATTTGCCGGTGGCCCAACCGCGTAAGTGTCAAGGCGATAATAACAGGAATTGGTTCTGTAATGACCAAATTGTGGTGAGATTTAAATTGCCAGTTTTCAACCAGCGGGCTAGCGACGCTAAATTAAACAAGCAGCATGCAATGAATGGTAGCGGTATATACATGAGTGTTCATTCATTGTTTTACCACACAACCATCATAGAGGTTTAACAACGACTGTCTGGCGGATCGCCAGTTTAATTTAGCATGGACTTTCCATTTTCAGTGGCTTCTTCGCGGTTGAAAACGATAGATTTTTTCTCTAACTTTGCTGATTCGATTATCAACCTTGATTGGCTTTTTGAGCTTCTAAAGTAACAAGTTCTTCGAACGTTGTAACTATGAGACTTGGCTTATGTAAAGGTGACCAATGGCTTCTGTATAGGTTATCGGTCGAGACGGGGATGTAAGTTCCGTTACCGGAAGGTAATGACAACAATAAGGTAGCCAGTTGTTAGCGATTCCGACATGATTTGTAGTCTTAGGCCGCGGGAAATCATGGTCAACATAAATTCTTTTGAATTCTGCACTACACTAGATTTCAGTTGGAATAAATCGTCTTTTGGCGGTTGGTGAAGTTACTTTACTTTGAACTTAGTTACTTACTTTGACGTACTTCCAAAACTGTTAGGAACCCCTCTATCTGACCGACAAACAGTTGGATCCTTCCTCGTGCACTCTATTGCTTGTCCCTTAATGATCAAAAGACATTCTTTGGCTGCTGAATTTGTACTACACTTATCAATTTCAGTGGGAATAAATCGTCTGTTTACGATTGGGGGATTTACTGTTAGAAATACACTGTAAAAAGTTTATCCCTATTAAGATTAAAGTTAACTGCAGTATTTGCTACTCGCATTCATCTTATCTCTATTTGGTATTAATCTTATCTTCGTAGAGATAAGAATCATCCGAGTAGCAAACACTGCAGTTAACTTTAATCTTTATGCGGAAAAACTTTTTACAGTGTAGGCTACTTCCAAAAATGTTAGCCTTCCGACAAAAACTGTAGATAAAAACAGCTCGGTTGTTCCTCATGGCCTCTCTCACTTGTTCCGTGCTTCCCACCAGATAACGAATCAGCCGTCTGCTTTCTCGCTGTTTTCCTTCCCCTTTGATGGGAATGTAGATTCTTGAGACTAATATAGCGGTTAAGTCGTGAGAAAGTAATTGCTCTCGTGTATCAGATCGAGCGAAGATCATAGTTTTCGTCTTTGGCTTACTGACGGCTTAGGCTAAAACCAGTATTAGCATACGACAACAATATGCACATCCAGTCAATATTATCCTTGATTTGTATTTCCACTCATGGTGAGAAACCACACCGTATTGTTTACCCACCATGGGGGTAATGATGTCTGTCACTGTGTATAATAACTCCTGTGTGTCTACTATTGTGTGTTTCAGCTAAATTACAGAAATGAATAAAAATAACAACATAGTAAAAGCACAAGGCCCACAAAGGTCTTCAACTAGTGTGATCTCCCTGCGGTTTTCTTCTCCTTTTCTACTAAGCTTCCTTGGTGTCCCACCATAACTACAGGAAAAGGTAAATGGCGCTCTTCTTTGGACAGATAGAAGACTGATTTGGTCTTATTGAACACAAACAAACTGTTCTTCCGTGAATGATTACTTTGTCCAACCTGCAATTTTCTTCCCTTTTTGTGCAAGCTTCCTAGGTTTCCAGTAGATAAACTGCAAAAAGTAGATGGAGCTACGGTTATTTTTTTTGGGAGAAATAGAAAATTGGTTTGGTCTTATCTTATTGAAAGCAAAACAAAGTGGCTTCCATGAATGGAGTGCTTTATTCTGTCCGATTGATAACTTCAGTGCAATTCTACCAGCAAACATGTGGAGAATGCCGGTTCTTCTCGACAGTTATCCACACATGGTATATTTACAATCTTCAAAAACCTGGGCCATAATCCGAGGTATTTCCCATGTGATTTTCGCGCTAAAAGAGTTGTGCAACGAAACCTCTCAGACGGTAACATTTGACAACAAGTGCGCAAGCGCTCAGACGTGGAGTGTGAAAGTAAAATGTTTATCACATTTTGTATACAAACAGCTTTAGAACATTTCACGCCCAAATAACCAAACAAGTACTGAAATAACCTTATTTGTAATCGTCCCACTTTAAAAGCTTTAAATGTAAACAAACCACAAGTATAAATCCAAAGAAATGTTGATGATCTTGCACGAATAACTTGAGTTCCAACAGTGGTCTGCCAGCCAGTCCAACTCTTTAAGCCTCTTTTCTATTAGCAAGGTAATAAAAAAGTGCAATAAACCAAACCATAGCAGCCTAAAATACCCCCCTGTTACAATTCATTATCATTGACATTGAAAATAGTCACGTTTTGAATGTCATTAAAGATTAAAGTACGTCGCGTCGTCTTATTTGTTGCCTTAACACCAAAATCCTCATACATAGAGGTATCTCCCCAAATATACAAGAGTTGGACTTGAGACCTGTCATAGACGAACTTAACTCATGGGAAATTTTGGCCCAGCTAACCATGAACGGGAAGGAGGGGGGGGGGGGGGGTCGGGACTCATCAAAATGCGTATTTACACCTGTTTTTCCTCAAATGTACCAATTTAGAGTTTGATTCCAGTCAGGGGTCAAAACTTTTGTCTGGGCAATTGGGGCCCAATTTCCGAGCCCTATGATCTACATGTATAAGGAATTTCATCATCCTATGTGCAGTTCTGGTCAAATTAGGAACATTTTTGACTGGGCAATCTGGGCCCGTTTGCCCCTGTACCGGGCTGGGGTGAGGGGTGGGACCCCCAAAACGGCAAAACTAGACCTCAATACTCACCAGTGTACCAAGTTTGGAACTTGATACTTACACTGGTTCACGAGTTATGAGCTTCACAAAATACGGTGAAAACCGAAAACCGAAAGCCAAAAGCTGCTACAGCGCTCGCAATAGTGGATTGCTCCAGGGAACACTCCACTAAAACGGCCCTTTTCGTAGAGATATTCTTGGCAGTTGGCACCAAAACGAGCAGCAAGTTTAATTTTTCGCGGGCTGTAAGTTCAGTACCTGCTGAAGTTCTTTTTTTTTTCGTGTGTCATAAATAATGTCGTGTGAATCTCGGCTGGCTTATACGTTTATGGGCATCTGTTATGATTTGACGTCAGTTTGCAGTGAATGAAAAGATTGTTTGCACCATAATTTTGTTTTCTGGAAGCGGTGAACACCCGTTTTCGTTCATTCGTTCAGTTCTTTTCTATATAACAGTCAGCTGGATTTCTTGTTTTGTGTATGTTGACATTTCGTTTGGTTAGTATTTCCTCGACAGTTTTTATTTTTTTTCATAGAGTAGGTAATCAAAGTCGTTCGTTCGGTAGGCTACTGGTTATAGGACGTTCTGCAGAATTCCGTGTATTTTTTGTCGGCAGTTTGTTAAGTCATTCCCCTTCACAGTTTCTTCCTGTAAAATTGATTTTCTTTCTTGTTTTGCAGATGTTCGGCGGGAAATTAAAATCCTGGGTTGAGTCTCATTTGCCCCGCCCTCTTCGCCGGAAGCAGAAAGTAAAACATCGAAAGGACTTCGACGACGACGACCAGAAGGATCGATTGGATAGACACCGGCTCACTTCTCGAAGTAATGTCGAACTCATATTCCGACTTCATCAGACTAATCCAATCTACTCAGCCGGGACGCGAGATGCAGTCTACGGAAAGAGTATTAGCGGAAAAAAGTCCGCAAAGGGGGGATTCCTCTCCTCACCGGAATCTGCATATTCGACCGGATATTCGACGGAAGGCCTGTCGCCGGCTAGTATAAGTTCAGGCGTGACCAGCCGGACGTGCCATAAGGTGCCGTGCGATGTTGAAGCAGGTCCACGAGCAAAGGTAAGCGGGCAGAAAGCCAGTCTAGATTCGCTTTGGTAGACTTTTGGCAGAACACCCATCCTAAAAGAAAATACAGATTCCTGTTTTTTGCTTCATCGATGCTCTGGTTTTGGCTCAAAGGTGGATCGTAAACTATGGGGAATTGAAGTTTACTTCTTGCTGTCGCCCGCTGTCTGTCACGCACTACAAAATCTTTTTTTTTTCTTGCAACATTTCATTTTTGATTGGATGGGAGGTCGCAGTGTATTTAGGGACAGTTCCAACCACCATGTCTTAGTTTGGGAGACCACTGACAGGCTCTGGTTTGCTCTATCATTATTCATTTGCATTCGCAGTATCCATACCGGAAAGCCCGTGAACGTGACTGGCCACTCTGTTCTATCTTAGCATCCATCTTTATTCTATCAGACTTGAAACGGTACCATGGCCATTGCTTTAGAAATATGCTACTTTTTAATATTGTTTACTTACAGCGATATAACCGATGTAACTACTAAACGAATTACTTGACTTCATTACTGAGGTTTTTCTGATTTCTCTGAACCAACTCTTCAGCATAGGGACCCCTAATATGGTATCCGAATGTCCACATAGAACATTTGTTGATGTGACACTTCTTACCCCAATCACAATAATTAAACCGATAATGAATTACATAATGCGTTTTCTAATAATTGGAGTACCTAAATAGTTGTGCTTTCTTGTAGCCTACGTCGAAACAGCTCTAAACCATCGGCACAGGAAATTTCAATTGTTGGGACGAGCGTTTGAGAGAGGTGACACTTATCTTTAAACGAAAAACGTATTTTGTGTCGGAGAGAAGAAGAAACTAGGATTCTACTCCAGGTTTGGGACCATGATTTCTGAGTCAGTAAATATAGCTATTCAGTTTAACTTTAAAGAGGCTCAAAATACACTGTTTCTGCTGAAACCAACAACTTTCTCCTCTTGTTGTATCATGATATCATCAACAATTTTCTTCCACGGTAGTGGACACATACATTCACTTTGCTTGGCTTGCTCCTCGCAAGTCGATAACCCCTTTGCTCACCACCTGGATGCGATTCGGCTACTTCGGGACTCTTAATGTCCTTCCATGAGTGTAATTAATGTCTCCTGTCATTTTTGTTTTTGATCTTATTCGAAATTGGTTGATATGTAGGAAAGTAATTACAATGTGTCATGCCTGAAATCTAGGCTGGTATTGATGATGACCCATAAGAGAGGGTATGTTTGTGTCAGTCAGAAGCCGAAAGCTGAATTAGGACTAGTACATACCAGTTTTTGAAATGGACGAAATGTAGCGGAAGGTCCTTGTGAATAACTAAGTCGAATAACTCATTCTGGGCGCTTGTAGCATCAAGATGAAAGATTATTGTGTACAACATCGCAGGCTTGTTAGACGCGCCATTATTTTACATAAACATTATTCCCACTGCTAGATCCAAATCAGTCTCGCAGCCCGTTTTGAACCTAATAAATTAGGATCTGATTAAAAGCTGACTGATTATCCCATGCGTGGAGCATAACTAGTTTCTCCTGGCGACAATGGTAAGACGTCAAGAGGTAGAATGCGTTTTTGTGGACTTTTGTTCACTATTCGTTTGTTCGCTCCACTGGCAATCGTAAGCTGTCAGAAGGCATAGTAAATTAAGAGTAGAGTAGAGTTTTATTCATAAAAGAGAACTTTCACAGTGCAAGCCCCGAATTCAGCCTTTACGTCAAACATAAATTCACTAAGATATAATGTCCTAAGCGCCATTTTAGCCAATTGGAGCACGTCGGGTCTGGACGAGCACGGTTACGACGGCCTTACGATTGCCAGTGGAGTTCCCGCGCTATGTTGCGTGAAGCCACAGCCAGACATAGACAGACATCTAGGGACCCACCCTGCACCCTAGACAGTTAACCGATTCGGGGCCCCTTTTTGGTAATTTAGCAAGCTAAATTTTACTTTTATTTTTTAATCATTTAACGTACTTAGACTTTAACAACTAGAGAAGTAATTAGAGTTAGAAACGAAATAGTCTAGTACCAACTATACTTTATTGCACATTATAATTCTGTACTTCCTACTTTGGCCCCTGGCCGAGGCCACTTCCGAGGCTGGGACCCTAGGTTGGAATATCGCTACTGAACTTGTTTCACCCTTCCTCGTTAGTAGGATAACTATGAGTTACTATTTTCGTTCCAACTTCGTGAAAAGTTACTACGCTTACCGTTTCAACATTCTCGAAATAGTAACTAACTGTAACTATTTGCTTACTACGCTGCGGATCGTCGTAAGCGTGGTAATTACGATCTCTGTCACGTGATTGATCCGGATAGACCGTGTCACGATATTTAGGGGTAGAACATGCTCACTGTCTTCGTGGTAACCGGTTTTCATCCCGCATTTTCTTCTTCTGGGTTTAGAAGTCTTCAAAAAGTTTGGTTGAATCGTTGATTATTCCGGTAGAAAAAGCACAAGGTTAAGCAGTAATCGTCACTAAATTACAGATCGTGAAGATCGATATTGACTTCCGAAACGATTGAAACTATATATTTTCCATGATAAAAATACAATTTTTCTATAAGAGAGTATGAAATTAAATGGTTAGAAGAGCACTTAGGTTCCGGTGCTATGTCTTGCCAAATTTCATTTTTGGATTTGAAGGCGCATAACGGTTAGTAGCCTTAGATTTATCCTAGCAGTATTTCGACAGTTCTTGGCAAGAGCCATCTTCAGGCTCTGGCTAGAAAAACGAACCTGCGATTAGTTTTATTTATTCTTACATTTGGTGTTAAGCTTTAGATTCGAGTTAATCTTTAGAATCGAGGGGATGCTACAAGAGCCCAGAGTGAGTTATTCATTTTACAAGCTCCTTCTGCTAACTATCCAGATCGTAGGTTTATTTTTCTAACTGAGCCTGAAGAGGACCCATGCGTAGCGGGTCGATTGCAACTTATAACACACTGTCAGAAGTATCATGACGACAGGACAAACAAAAAAGTGAGATGATGCCTTTTCGGCATTTTCGGCTCTTCCTGGCAATGCTTGTTATGCACAACATTTAATGCATTACGTTGTCAAAGTCACAATAGATTACATCCCAAGTGTTGTCTGTTGAAACTGCGCATCCTTGTGTTGTATTCTGTTTGGGGGTGGGTGTGAAAACATGTTTGAGCAGCTTTGTCCGCTACTGAAGACATATAGGGCTTTCCTGAAATGTTGATAAAATGGTTGTTACCGTTACAGATAGAGACATCTGGAAGAAACTGTTAAGCTTTCTACTGTAAGTCTAAAGAAAAACTTGTGAATTGCGTAAACTTCTGTTGTTCGAGAATTTTTCAAATTCATCTGAACTTGATGATTTTTATGGAGACTACCGGATTTTTGCTCAGGGCATCTGCCGAAATCTAGCTCAAGGAATCTAAGGAACTTGTCTCAGGGAATTTACTGGAGGATGGATCAGGGGACCTGACGGACTTCGCCCGACGGAATCTACTAGAATTTTGGAATCTACCGGGATTTTGCTCAGGGAATCTACCAGAATTTGCTCAAAGAATCTACCGAAATTTTGCTCTGGGAATCTACCGTATTTTTGCTCAGGGCAACCACCGAAATCATGCTCAAGGAATCTACTTTGACTTGTCTCAGGGAATTTGATGGGGGATTGATTAGGGGATCTGACGGACTTCGCCCCACAGAATCTACTAGAATTTTGGAATGCTCAGGGAATCTACCGAAAGTTGCTCAAAGAATCTACCGAAATTTTGCTCAGGTAATCTACGGAAGTCTTTCTCAAGGAATCTATCGGAACTTGTCTCTGGGAATTTACTAGAGGCTGGATCAGGGAATTTACCGGAATTTTTTTGCTTACCGGATAATTATAGATTCACAGCTTAACAGGATCACCGCGGCACACAACTCACCAGAGTATTCTTGTAGACAGAGAGCATTGCGTGTCGGAACATTCATCGAGTGATTCCAGTAATCTCTTAAGCTTCTATAGCTTTCAATAATTAGGCAACCTATTGAAATCCATAATTTCGAACTACAGACACTGTTCCAGGAATAACATCACGGTACCGTCTGCTCCAGTTTCGACAGCTTTCTCGACTCCTTTCCGGTAAAAAGCCGAGAAGAGTTCAAAGACAAGTTAGCCTTGTTCCGACATGATCTCAAAAGACGCCAGGAGAGCCTCGAAACAAACAAAAAGAACTGAAAGATGTCTTATCACTAGTATCGAAAGCGTTCAAGCGGCCAAAACAATTCCTTTTACCTCAGAAAAAGGGGAAAGACTTTTTATTAAGCTTAATGCTGGCTTAGGGCATTTTGCGTTCAACATTGTCTGACCAGCATCATTCTGTTACTAATCGCATGTGAAACCGATCTAGTTGACGAATGTGAAATTGGATGTGTTGTTGTGAATAAATGGAAAACGCTAAAAACGCGACTAATAAATGTGTAGGGTGGGTCGAAGGTCGAAGACTTTTTATTTTAGCTGACAATCTTAAAGTTTAACTGAAAAGCCAACTTATATTTTTATCATTCAACTGAATACGCTCAATTATTTAAATTCTGCTAAGGGACTTTTTGAACTTGCACTATCTGCTCTAGCAGTGATGTTCAGAACATCTACGGCCGTCCCCACAACACAATTTCTACTATGACGCGGAAAATTTAGAACTCAATGCAAACGCGGCTTTTCTGTTGCTAGTTATCGGCTTCGTGAACACTGCTCCCTGCTTGAAACACTTCTGTTTCGTAAATCGTTTTCGTCAAGCATACAACGTAGGTACAAGCGCATAGAAGTATCACAAATCTGACAGGGAACACTTGGGATGTAATCTATTGTGACTTTGACAACGTAATGCATTAAATGTTGTGCATAACAAGCATTGCCAGGAAGAGTCGTGAATAGCGGAGCAACGAAGTAACGCATTTTCACCGGATCTTCAAGCCTTTTTAAGTGAATTAATGATGGGCAACTAGATTGTCTTATCTCATCCCTTTTCGGTTAAACTTTAAAGTTTAACCGAAAAGGTCTGAGGTTGAACACGTCTAGTAACATATCACGCATTCACTTAAATATTCCTGAAAACCGGATGAAAATGCGTCACTTCGTTTCTCCTTTATCCAGGAATAGTCGATTTCATAGAATGAACTTATTCTTTCGGATTCGTCATACCTGTATGTGCTTGTACGCTTGAAATAGTTACCAACTAGAAATTTAAGCCATTGCCCCAGAAAAATAAAAAAATTCAGATTTATTGCAAGACATATCCTAAAATCATTTTCCTACTACAGGCGTAACGTCTCCGTTGTCGCATCAATCGCCCTGGAAATGCAGGCTTTTGTTTAACTTAAATTCAAAATCTCCGCGTCTGGATGACTTTTGGTTTGTCATGCAAGCAGCGCAAGCTCTGAACGTTATTACGAAAAATACAGAATCTCTCAGATGTTTCAATTCAGTATTCAAATATCAGAATGTAAAGAAGTTGAATTTTCAGTAAAACTTCACCGAGCCTGTTTTTTGTTGTTTGTGACACATAATGTAAGTCAGAACACAACAGTAGGCCTGTTCTAGAGTTTCTGCAATATGTCAGTAGGGAGACATTTCCGGTAAAACCTTGAAAAATTTCGGTAAAATTGTGAATTCCCCCCCCCCCCTTATCAGGAAGGTGCCGGGACGCCCTTGATGCCCCCACCTCCTTTCCCTTGGTCCTGTTTGGCTGTTTCTTATTCAAACTCACAAGTTATCCGTGCATAGACCATCAGACACAATACTTAGCTTTATGAAGACTTGTTCGTGCGAGCAAGCTAAATTTCTTTTCCATGTCTTTTACTTTCAAGAAGTGCTGGAAGGATGACTTGAATTCAGAGCTTTTTCATTTCGCTTTAGTAGCCTTTGAGATATTAAATTCCTTGGAAGTTGTCTCGATTTTTTAATTCTTTCTAGGAAAGGTAAACATGTCAGGTCGTAGGTGGTGGCATGGCATTGCTCTAGATGCCTTTCCAGTGCTTTGAGATGAAAGATCCAGGTTTGGTTGCAAGCCTGTACCGTTTCAGCGCCGAAGCTGATTCGACCAGTCGGAGTCTGTCCGTCTGTTTGTCTGTTAGCACGGTTTAAAGCTGATATGACAGTCGGTTTAATCGTAAGGAAACATGTGAATCCGTATCTGAAACTTTCTCGCCGGATGGAACTTATTTTCAGCCATGGTATCTCATGCTCTCCACTCCCAAATCCTCCCTCCCCCCATCAAAATGTTAGAAGTCGACCAGAACGAGTGGTAAGTTCTAGGGTTCCCAAGCTCTGTCCCGTACCAACAAAACAAGCTAGATATGCAGAAGTTTTATTCCCGAGTTCGTGAAATATTTTAACGAAGCGTGAGTTCTTTTAAGCGTACTGACGTTAGACACATTTATGACGTCGATTAGAGCTGCAGTTTAGGGGTAAAAATACACGCTGAACCATTTCTGAACTTCGTTTCTTGCTGGATAATAAATTTTTGAATCGGGGGCCAATTCGGGATAAGACAAATTTGTTTCTGAAGTGGGTTAGAGTATCGAAATAAAAGTGATAGAATCTGGTTTGGTATCTACAACTTTGTTGGACCTATATTTGGCCGGAATACGGCAGAAAAAATAGGCTACTTAAAAATTTTTTTGGTATATAAAGTCACTTATGAATGTCGATAATGGGGTAAGAGAAAGTGCTCAGTCGATCTGTTTTGTTTATTTTCCTGCATGGCCGATGCTACATACGGAACACGATGAAACCCAGAATTCTATAGGCATCGTCTCATGTCTTATCGGATGTTTAGAGTTTCGATATAGGGGTAAGAAGATACTGGAAATTGATCTCTCGGCTTTGTTTGCCTTTTAAGCCGATAGTTCGGCTGGACTCGTCGGAATCCGGTGGAAACGGGAAATTTGTTAGTTTTAATAATGAATTTGTCCAGTTGGTTGTGTCGGTATAGTGATCACAAGACGACTGATTCATCAGTTTGCGTTGCTTTCCTACTGGGTAAATAGTTTGTTTTCCCTTATAAATTTTTTTAAATCAGATTGTTCTTCTGTCTTCAAAAACACGAATATCCAGGTTGTAATATTTGCTGGACGAGAGGTCGAAGACTAAAGGCTTTGTTTAAAGGGTAAATAAGATATTTACGAACAAGACCGATAGTAGTATATAAAGCCGGGTTCTACTCCACCCTCCCCCCAATTTCAAAACCCCATTTTAACATCAATTTCTTAAATTTTAACATCCTTTTTACCAAATTATCCCCCTTTTTAAGAACATTTTTATTTTCTTACTTCCAAAATAAAGGATACAAGAAATGAGAAATATTACCCTTTACTACATATAAAATACTACAATATACTACTACTTCTTTTTTTTACATTTTTCATTTTTTATTCAAATATTACTGAGTAAACAGCTCTAAATCCACATATGTTTCTTTGTTCTTGTTTTCGCGTACAATAGGCTGCAAAACCAGATTTTTCTTTAAAAGTAATTCGTTAGCAATGGCATTATATTTCTGTGTTATAAACAAATCACAGGGTTTGTCATTATGATTAATGACTACAACCAACTTATCACCATATTTTGTCTTAGCAATTCTCATTTTAACAATAGTATATTTCAATCCTAATACCAAAGCTTCTTTCCTGATTGTCTCATTGTATTTATTCATTCTGATTGTATTCAAGACTTCCTTTGTGGACTCCATTTATTAGGGGATGATTTTATTAAATAAAAATCCAGGCTCACAAACTCACATACATATTTTTATTGATAATATCTAATGTAGCTTTTCTTTCATAATATATAACACAGTAAACATTATATGGTACGGGTTGATTATCTTTCAACGTTAAACTTATTTCAATATCAGCAGTTGTTCCATTATAAATATTTGACTCGTGTTTGGAAACATCGAAACAGAATAGTGGGTATACTTCTTTAAATTCTTCTATACTAACAACACTACCAGTATCAAATGCTAATTGTTTATAACCCAAATGTATGAACCTATTGTAAAGATTTGAGTATTTACATTTATCATCGCTAAAATCACATTTAAGTGGTTCTTCAGGATATTTATCCCCATTAATTCTAAGTTCTATGTCTGTTAAATTCATATGATCAAACACCATATTATTCATTAATTGATTGTTATGCTTTTCATTTTTCTGTAACATCACAACGATTTTTGTAGGACTATTTCTCTCAGACACAACTTTCCAGGTGTGCTCCTTATTCTGACTAACATCACTTTTATAACTATTACATGCTTCCCACATCAGATTATGCTTTTTATCCTTAGCAAGATCCTTTTCTAATTCACTCATCATTTCGATACTAGGAGCTACAATAGGGATCTTCCAGGATAAATACTCGATTACTACTTTGAAATTAGTATTTCCATTTCTTATAATCATGTTGTTATCATCATTTCTTCTTAGAAATAATTTATGCGATGCACCTCTGAAGAATCGTTTGTTTCCTTTCAGAAATCCAAACAATTCTGATAATGGTAAATACATATTTACTAATTTACTGCTCTTTGTTCTGTTATATCTTTTTTCAAATCCTTTATTATAATTATTATTATTTCTCAAACTGACTGTTCCACCCCCTGCTGCAGCCCCTGCTACTACTGGAGTTGCAGTAAACGAAGCAATTACAGGATTGATTTCTTTCCCTTGATTATAATCTTTATACCAGAAATGATTTCTTGCAGCACTTCTAGAATAATCATCAGAGTATTCAATCAACTTTGTAACGGTAGTTGTAATACCAACATGATTAATTTTTTCAACCGATTCATCGTTTATTACATACTCAGCGGTACTGAATAAATTAAATCCATTATTCGTTAAAGTAGCAACATCGGTTGCAGCTATAGGAGTCCCATCTTGGTTTACTATTCTTACACTGACATCAAGATAACTTTCACTTGGATAAAACCAAGAATCTAATTTCTTTGTTACGAATTCAAACTCTGATTTATTAGATACATTCACATCTGTTTCTCGAATTTCTTTAAATTCATATTTAACCACTGTATCATCCACAAGCGGTTCGTCAAATATGTTCCATTGAGGACTGATAACTTTATTTACTGCCATTTATATAAGAAAGAAATTATTAAATAAAACTTATTTCAGAATCTTTAATCCATTGCCAGTCATTAACGTTTTGATCAAGTCCTGACTTCTTTGGTTTAAAATCCTTTTATTTGTACCGATAAGATCCTTCATCGATTTTTTGTTTCCAATTACATCAATGAGTTCCTTCTTGTTTACATCGATCAGATCTTTCCCATATTCTATTGCTCTGTTTTTCAACAACTCAAATCTCGGTTTAATAATATTATTATACATTGACATAGCCCCATCTTTTATTTGTTTTGCTGACGTTTGAAATAACTGGGAATTAACAATGTTTTTGAATACACTACCGATTCCACTTCCATACTGCTTTTTATAAAGTAATCGCTTATTATTAATCAACATTTATAGGTAAATAATTTTATTTCACTAATCCTTTAAGCTTTTCTTAAATGCAGCACGTATCCAACGTTATCACCATTCAAATCGATAGGTCTTCCCAACTGATCAGTAATTGTCATTCTCAAGGAGTAAATAAAGTCTTTTGTGTTAATAGGAAGGTAGATTAATTGTCTAGGATTCTCAACAATTTGACAACCCGGTTCTGTATTAGGAACAAATGTCCAAATGACATCTGATTTACTTTTGTTTACGATAGAACTGTTTACAAGAGAGCAGTGAATTTGAATTTTATCAACGCTTCTTGTTATATTCGGAAGCTTTGTACCTTCATTGATTTTCTTAGATATCTCACTATCCTTATCAAATCCTAAAATCTGACACAAGTCACTATTAAATCTAAACATGTATTTTTCTTGTAATATGATGACAAATCTCATAGATGCTGGATTTGATGAAATGACAATAGGACATTTATCTTTTGGGGTATCAAAATACTGACACAAAAAATAATTCAAACAATCATCGTTATACATCCCATTAGGAATAGTAACATTCATCCATTCTGTTGCATTATTATCTTCATCTTTCCTGTATTGAAATGTATTATTTCCAAATTTATCACTTATATTATGCCATGAATACCACAAAGTACACTGATTCAAACCTATTTCATAATCCCAATTACGATTCAGTTCGATTGGTTGACTAAATGTTATATCAATGATACTTTCATTACCTTCAATGTTTAACAACACCATTTATTAGAAATATTTTTTATATATTGAATTGTAATTTCTCTTCGTAAGAAATTTATTTCGCATTAACGAATCCAAAATATCAATAGCTTCATTTCTCACCTCATCAGATGTATTTCCGTTTACTCTGCTACCTATCAAAGTGTATAATTTTGAAATCATTTCATCACAATTCATAAATATTCCAGTTCCTTGTTGTCTGATAAAGGGTATACTAGATTGAATTTTTCTTAATCTATCCTTATAGTCTTGTATAAATAAAATAATTTTATCATACTTACTAGAACTATAACTTTTACTTTTCAGACCACCATAACTTTGACTTATAGGTGTTAATTCAGCCAAAGCATCTTCTATATTCTCTGGGTTATCATAATAAAAATGAGGCATCTCAAAATATTCCCCTTCATATCTTCTATGATTATCTCTATATTTCACATTAAGTGTTTTTAATAACTCTTTATCAATACCTTCATTCAGATCAACAACTTTTATACTTGTTGGAGATGCTTCTAAAGCGGTTGACTGCATTTCTACCCCTGAAACTGGAAGCTGATATGGTTGAATCGTTTCACCTAGCTGGAGAAGCCCTATTCTTGAACTATCATCACCTTCCTGTAGTTTATTTATGATCATTTCAGTGTTTTCTTGTAATTTTTTGATGGTATCTTTAGTGTTTTCTTTTTGTGCTATAATAACTGGAGCGTTTAATTCTGAAGCATATTCCCGAAATCCTGCCTTCTCCATCTCATTTTGTTGAACCTTGCTTCTCTGAATTTCTCTGTTCTTCACTATATCCGATAACATATCACTCAAGCGTCTTGAATCCATTTATATACAACTAATTTTATTTCATAATAAATTTTGAAAGTTCTTTTTCATAAAACCCTCCTTGAATTAACTCCCCACTTTTGTCAGATATTTCATAAGTAATGGGGTTGGTAGGTCTAACGGTTGCTATTTGAAATACTTCATCCGTATAATTCGGTAAATATCCTTTATCAAAAATACTTTTTTCTTTTTTAATTCTAACTAAATCTCCTACTTTGACGTTTCCTGTGATTTTGTAGTCATCTACTGGAGGAAACAGAGCACTAAAAACCTTTTTCTGATTTACCTTTTTACTAGCATCAACTGGTTTCATTTGTATTGATCGGTGATACGAGTTATTATAATTACTCACAAATAAAGGTAAAATATCAATCCATTTACTAGAGTTGTTGTGAGTAAAATATTTCCATAGCTTTTCTTTTAGCGTTCTATTGAACCGTTCAACGATTTGTGCTTTCAATTCGCTTTCAGATGCAAACCAGTGTATATCGTTATTTTTCAAAAAAGATTGAACATTTCTCATAACAAATTCCTTACCCTTATCAGTTTGCAACTTTCTAGGAATTCTTTCTTTAAATATATGACTGAATGCGTTTATTATTCCAGCACCCGTTTTGTCTTTCAGAGGGATACACCAAGCATATTTACTAAAGCAATCAATAACAGTTAAAATGTAATTTGTTTTATTATTTTCTTTTTTATATTTCTGCATGTCAACTAAATCAGCTTGCCATTGCTCATCAACATAGTGAACATACACTCGCCTCCTTTCAAAGTTATGATAGGAAGGTTTGTGTAACGTATACACATTCTCATTTTGCAACACATTTTTTATTGTATCTTTAGACACGTTCACGCCATTTTCTTTTAATTTTCTGTGAATATCATCAACACCTGAATAATTAGAATAATACGTCTTTAAAATATCTGTTTCTGCGTTGAGGTTTTTTTTAAAAAGCGATTTTTCCTCGACCCGCAAATAACACAATTCCCTTTCAGCATTGGAACATTATTTTTTTGTGACACTGCCTTAAACATTGATTCAGTGTCAGTGCTCTTTTTACATTTCATACAATAAATCTCCATTTATTAGAAAACAATTTTTATAAACGAAAAGCTACCAACCCTTCATTTTCCGCTGGATGTAGGAAATGCAGTGAAAACCACAGTTTAATTCATCTATATTTTGAACAGCAAGATTTTCATAAGCTATTTTTTTCTTTGAAGTTTTTAGATATTTAACTATTTCTTTTCCTGGAGGAATACCGAAAGAATCAAAAAATTCGACATAGGGGGATTCAGGTAGATTACAATAGGCAACCCAATGTGTTCCAGGCATTCCACGTTTGTCATAGTTGATTACACCACATTCCGAATCGTTTATATGTTTGGGTAGCGTATCTAAAGAGAACACACCTCTAAACTGTGGTATATCCCCTAATGCATCCATAATATCAAAATTGGTTAGAGGTCCTACTTTACTTTTGCTTCTTTTTTGATGTCCCCGTTTTTTGACTTCCTAGGCCTTCCACGTACCCCATTACCCACAACTTTTTGTGTTCCAGGGAGTGTAAGCGCGCCACCTGTGTTGACATCATCGTTTTTTTCCTTCCTAGGCCTTCCACGTACACCATTACCGGTAACTTTTTGTGTTCCAGGAAGTGTAAGCGCTCCACCTATGTTAACATCATCGGTTTTCTTCCCACGTAACCCATTACCCACAACTTTTTGTGTTCCAGGAAGTTTTAGCGCTCCACCTGTGTTGGTCATTTTATCCATAATTTTCTTACCAGCGAATGTACCCAAAGCAGCAGCACCACTTGTTAAAGCTGCCTTACCAAGGGTAATTGCTAGCGGTATTAAAAATGGAAGTAATCCACCTTTTTGAATCGCTTCTCTCATCTGCTTGTATGATACATCAATATCACAACCCTTATTATTCATTTTACATGTTTCAATTTTATCAATTTGTCGTTTACTTAAAAGTAACTTGACTGGTTCTCGTTCATTTTGTCTACTATGACTAACACGTATCTGACATTTTTGTTTAGCATCAAAACATTTCTTCAGCTTTCCTTTCTGAAGCTTTGACAAATAAACTGTATACTCCATTGTTTCAACCATTTATTAGGGAATTAATTTATCTTATAAAATTTATTTACCAGCCATCATTTTTTCTATTCTGGTAACGAATGGTTTGTCAACAGGTTTTAGCTCTAGCTCTAGAAGCCTTTTTAAAATATTTACTACTGCTCTTTCAATATTATCGATACGAGTTTTTTGACCAGCAATCTTTCCTTCAATTATACCGTTATGGGTGTGTTGTCCAAGAAGCTTTTTGTCATAATCTAAAAGATTCATAGTTAACGTTGCTAAATTAACAGCATCATTTTTGTTTCTAGGGTTTTGAACATTTGTTATCAACTTGTTTTCAGCGTTAATCTCTTTATCATTAACTCGAACTATTTCTTTTACAAATAACCCTTTATCTTTAATCCTTACCAATAAATTATCAGGAGAATCATGTACCGCAGTTAATCTGTTGATATCTTCGCTAAAGTATTGGTTGGCTTGCACTTGTCCTGCAGTCATTTCTTCTTTAAATTGATTCAAAATAATAGTCATAGATCTTAAGCTAATAGCATCCTTGTCTGCCTTGGCATCACCTAACATAATAATTCTCTTACCTTGTAGGTTAATATTACCGTTGTCATCAGTAACTTTCGATTCGTTACTAAACTTTTTTCCAACACTACCAAATTTATTCATTTATTATAGAAATAAATTATCCGGTAAATTTTTCAAAGTTTTTCCTGTACTTAAGGGTTTTATCTTTTATTTTTAAATCTATGAAGAAAAAACCGTAGCCCTTGGTTGCAGTCTCGAATTGTTTGAGAAATTTTTCATCGTCTATACTGGATACATGGCTTTGTCTTATTAATTTTACTTCTTTTGGATTAGAACACTGAAAGAATGCAAAATAATTGCACTGGAGCCTTACCACCTTTGGCGTTTTATGATAGCTTTGAGACAAGTAAATAATTGAGGCATTTTTCTTTCTTCCTCTTATGAATAAATCTTCTATTTTCTTCTGGTCTTTTTCAGTGACAAAATCGTCAAAGATAATCAAGTTTTGGTACTCAGGGTCTAAGTCGTCAACATCGACAATATCATCAAGATTGTTACTTACTGTTAAGACTTTCGATTTGCATTGTGACTCCAAAGTGGTTAAATTGGTTATAAGGTCTTGATATTTATCTTCTTCAAGATCTTTAGCATACAAGTATATTCGGTTGAAACAAAGATATTCATAAATTAAATTCAAAAGAAGGTTTGTTTTCCCTGTTCCAGAACTACCACAAATTAAGAGTCTGAATGGCCACTGAGGTGCAAGGTCGTGCTTATTCTGATAAGTGTTCTTTTCACTAAAGTCATAGACTTTGATTGGAGCCTTTTCATTCATTTATTTAGGAAGAATTTTTCATTATAAGATTTACTTGAGTATTTTAAGTATATACTTGAAGTTTTGAAGTAGGTACTTGAATTTTTTAAGTAGGTACTTGAATTTTTTAAGTAGGTACTTGAAGTTTTGAAGTAGGTACTTGATTTTTTTAAGTAGGTACTTGAAGTTTTGAAGTAGGTACTTGAAGTTTTTAAGTAGGTACTTGAAGTTTTGAAGTAGGTACTTGAAGTTTTGAAGTGGGTACTTGAATTTTTGAAGTAGGTACTTGAATTTTTGAAGTAGGTACTTGAAGTTTTTAAGTAGGTACTTGATTTTTTTAAGTAGGGACTTGATTTTTTTAAGTAGGTACTTGATTTTTTTAAGTAGGTACATGATTTTTTAAGTAGGTACTTGAAGTTTTGAAGTAGGGACTTGATTTTTTTAAGTAGGTACTTGATTTTTTTAAGTAGGTACATGATTTTTTAAGTAGGTACTTGAAGTTTTGAAGTAGGTACTTGAATTTTTTAAGTAGGTACTTGAAGTTTTTAAGTAGGTACTTGAAGTTTTGAAGTAGGTACTTGAATTTTTGAAGTAGGTACTTGAATTTAATGTTTATAACCTAAAGGTAAAGTGTGTATTTTATCGCTTGTTACTATCCTTTTATCATCCTTAGGATCTAACGCTTTTTTATTCTGTTCTTCTAGAAACATATTGTGCTTGTATGATCTTAAGTTGTACTGGGTTATAGAAAGGTTTTCCGTTTTACCAAACAGTACATCCTTATAGTTTTGAATGGTAATTTTATCTTTAACGATATTGGTTTTTATTCCTTTCAGTTTTTTGCTAGCTTTTGAAGGGTCTTGGTTGTCCTTTAAATAAGCATATACTTTTGATCGTAATCCAACAAACTCTGTCATAACCTGTCCACCTAATTCATCTTTCATCATTCCTATCACTTTCTTATTTACATTAGGAAACCTATATGGATTATCTTTCGCATAATCAGATGTATCGAACCTCTCATTCAAATCCTGTTTGATATCTTCATAGAAATCTTCGGTTCGAATGTCGTATATGAAAGAATCAGTGTCCATATAACACAAATCAATTTTATCTCCATATTTAGGCTTCATATAATCATAATGGAATTCATACATCAATAACTTGGATAGTTCCAATACAGCAAAGCCGATATACATTGGTTTGTCTAATTTTATCTTTTCCTTTGACATTCTTGCTACTGAAAAGTTTTCACTGAATATTATTTCAGATTTAAAGTTGGGTTTCTTTATTATTTTTTCTCTTGTTGCATCATCCGTTATTATTTCCATATCCGCTCGCTTCCTTACGTTTTCCATAGTTTTTCCAAAGCAAGCATTATTCATAAGCTTAAAGAAATCCTTCTCAAAATCATTTGTACCCTTAGTTCTAAGTGCTGTGTTGTGGTCTATATATCCTTTTAAGTAAGCACTTTCAGTGAATCCTAGTATTCTGTGTACTCTTTTCAATATCAAGCCTTTTTGTAAATAAAATTCTAGGTTCCTGTGGTGAACTACATAGTTGGTTTTATCTAATACTGTGGTACATAGCTTACCGTTAAAGTGTTCGGATGCTAATGGTAAATCCTTGTGTAATTCGTGTATTTCTTTTGGATATTCTAAATCTACCTCATATATAGCACCTACATCTTGTCTCACCGACTTAATCGTAATCACCGACTTGATATGAGTTTTTAGATGGTTGTAATACTCGATTGATTCGTATTCATTCCTTTCTTTCAAATCATCCGGTATGGAAATGAATTGGAAATCACTCGCTGGTAAATTCTGCGACATCGCCCACCCATATAAATTATTAGCGTCTAAATACATTAAGTAATTAGATGGTTTATGCTTATTATAATCACTTGTATATTTATTATTTGCTTTTGCGTATCTTTTTATACATTGGGATACACCACCTCTTATTCCCTTTTCAATGAATGTATACATGTCTTCCTTCGAGAATAGTGGTAGTTCTACTTTTGAATGCTTTAAGAAAGCATCCCATGTTAGTCCTGGAGCTGAGAAGTAATGAAGTGGATCCAGATCATAATTATGTATACAAACGTTCCTGAAATTCTCCACAACATCTGATAGAATTAACACATCACTTTTTAGGTACAACTTGGTATAATCAAGTAAAGTTTCACAGTTAAATTGCTTCCATATAGATACCGCTCTTTTATAATCACTTTTGTCAATACCTTTCCCCGTCAACCTAGAATAAAAGCTTTCTATTGGTGGTAACTTTGTACATTTCATTTTATCGAAACTATCTACGAATTCATAGGGATACACCCCTTTTTTAATTATTTCTTTGAATTCATCGTCATTTTTGAAGCTGTTAGATGTGAATTTGAAATTCTGTCTTAGATGATTACAAGGTACTTTGCAATCACATGTTGCTAAATTTGCTGATAGTTTGTCTAAAGATGAAGCCATAAATCTAATTGAATCTATAAACCGGATCTCATATTTTATTTCCGCATCCGTCTTTCTTATACTTATTGATTTCGAGAATGAGATGAAACTTTCTGCACTTTCAAAAATTCCGTTATCAGGTATCAATTCTCTAACAAACAGATGGGAATCATATTTAGATAAATTATGCATTACTACCGGGATATGCCTAGGAATCCTATATTTCATATTACATTCAGCATGAGCAAATCCCCTATCTTCTCCTGTCATGTGGTCGTGATCAAAGTGAGGATTTTCAGTAATTTCAGTTGTACAGATGTGACAAGTCTTATTCATTAGATTTTTCCATTTTTCGGTAATTTCTGAATTGGTATAAGTATGGTTTCTTTGTCTGCTTTCATATTTGTTTGCAATTTCTGTGGATACTTTTGTAACGGTTTTAACAAAATGTTTTGCAGCGTCTTCACCGAAATAGTCATAGTATTTGTTCTGGTTTGTATCAAAGGAACAGCATACCTGAAATCCGTAAGCAAATGGTTTCTGTTTGGCCACTTTTATTGTTTTCTTTCCGTTTACCTGATTGTATTCTTCGTTATAAGACTCAAAGTCTGCTATTATGCAATAAGGTACTTTCATTTGTTTTGCAACATTTTTATATTGTATACTTGAACCTTCAGGAGGCATTATTATATCAGGATCTTCGCAATTATTTTTACTTTCATGTTTTTCAAAGTGTTCTTCTTTTGTAAAATGCCTTCCGCAAAAAGTGCATAGGTATGTCTTTGTTTTATTTTTAGAGATTTGACTACCAACTAATCTGCTCAGATCCTTTACCAATACATAATGATTATCGAAATATAATAAATTAATAACATGTTTAGCTGTTTTGCCATTGATTGTACTTTTTAGTATATGACTTCTGATAATTTTCTCTTTTTCAATTTGAAATAAACAAATCTTAATGTTGTATCTATTTTCAAATTTGTGTATATCTTTAGTATCCATTGGGAAGTTGGTAACCCCTTCGAAATCAAATTGGTTCTCATATTGTTTATATTTCGAAATTCTCTCAGCGTTGTCCTTGGTTGGGTATAAATGTGCTAAGATGGACCAAAGAAAGCATTTTTGATCTAAATTTTTTATATTTATGCACGCTTTTTTATTTTTTACGAAATCTGGCAGTATTTTAAACGTTCCTCCCATGTAAGATTCTATTCGTGTCATCCGATAATCAATTCCTTCATACCGACTAAATTGTAGCCCAGATCGAGGGGTATTACTTAAAGAACTAAGTCTCTTGTTATTATCATCCAAATGATTATGAGTAAGAATGCTATTTTTATTTAAAATCCAAGAAGTACTGTTGTAATACACTACTACTTCTTCATCATTCTCCTGTCGATGGAAAATAACTCGAGTTACAAACTGAACTCTATATTGATTTATTTCGTTCATTCGCCGCTGTATATCTGCGAAAGTAAAAGCAATAAGAGTATGCTCGTCAACTCCATTACCTTGAACTGAAACGTTTATAGTGAATATATTCTCACTTTCGCTAAAAATAGTAGGCTGCTGTTCTTCTTCCGTTCTAAATACATGATCAGGAATTAATTTTTCTACTTGGATTTTTTTCTTATTTATGAAGAGAGTTGATAAATCGATTACTTTCTGTCTACTGTTATCACGTCTTTCTGTTTGATCTCTTATGATATCTCTATTTTTCTGTACGGAATCTTTATGTTTGGTAATAATATTAGTATAGTATTCTTCAACTCTTTTTAGTACTTCTTCTCGGTTTCCGCGAGTTGATAGGTTCTTGTTTTTCAGAAATTTCTTTAATTCGCTTGTCTCTTTTTCTTTGTTATCATTGTATTCTTGTTTTAGTTTTGTAATGGTGATGTTATTTTCTTTTATCTCATCTTCCAGAATGGTTCGTAATCTCGGTTCTGGTTTGTAGTTGGATGGTCTGTTCTTATTATGAGTTCTTTCATTTCTGCGTTCAATTTTAATTTTATCTTCAGCTATCAAAATATACTTATTAAGATGGTTTATTATATTATTTGTTATTTCATGTTTCTTAGCTCCATTTGTTTTGATTTTATTAATTTTTGCATAAGTCCGCAGTTCATTATATGTGTACAGCGATAATCTTTGTATAACCGCTTTGTTGTTTGATATAACCTTTTTACAAAGCTGAATAACCTCTGCAGTATTCATCATTTAATAGGGGAACATTTTTATTAATAAATTTCTCCCGTCTGAGTTTTGTCAGCCGTAAAGAAAAGCACTGGTTTCAGTATGCGTTTCACAGAGCAAGCGCTGTCTATATTCTCTCCAATCAGTCAAGAAAGTTTCAGTAGAGTTCCGTAGATAGCAGATGTGTTTTGTGTTTCACGGAGCAAGCGCTATCTAGATTCTCTCCGATCAGTCAAGAAAGATTCCATACAGTTTAGCAGGTGACGGATGTGTTCCGAATCGCGAACCTTTCATTCAATCAAATATTTTCTGAAACAATTTTATTACATAATAAATGGAAGAATTAGAAAAGAAAATGTATGTTTACCGTCGCAGTTACAAGTACTACAATCGTATAAGTAATAGCTTACTTGTATCCAAATTCCTCTTTTCGGCAGCAGGAATGTCTGCGTTTCTAGTGCTACCTTTAGCTTCTTTAAGTTTGGGTGCTGTTATCATCGAAATAATTGAAAAGCAGTTAAGCATTGCTGATAGAAAAGCAGAATTTAGGACAAATTACAATTTTTATACTGAGTTGTTCTCAATGCTAAAATGCGGACAATTAACAATTGAGGAGGTAATTCAGAGAGAAACAGAGATGCGTAAAACCTTTCGATTTTTTCCTCGCGAAAAATACATGAAACAGGTTCGCTTGAACGGTTATAAATATTGTAAGAATGAAACTATCAAAATACAAGAAAATTTACCAAAAATATAAAATTTTTGCAAAACCTCTCACCCCAGACTTTGAAGATTGAAGATGTTTATTTGTCGTCTTATTATTTTTTATGGCGTGTCTGGGGTGCCCCGTGAGGGGAGGAAACCCTCTGAGTTTTTTGTTCGCCATCCTCACCACTAACCTCAAGTTGATGGCGGGATTCGATCTCACGACATCATTGATGAAGTGGTTGATCTAAGACGTTGCAACATCTTAGACCACTACACCAACGGGGCCTGCAGAATTTCCGCAACGAAATGTTTTGTGATGTGAATACTAATGCGCAATGAGATTTTCTGTTTTTTGTTGCCCTAAGAGCTTTATCAGTACTAGAGGCAGAATTGTGGGTACGTCGAGGAGATTTTAATTTGATGATGTGATGAATATCGATTTGGATTTTTTTTTTTACATTAGATATTATCAATAAAAATATGTATGTGAGTTTGTGAGCCTGGATTTTTATTTAATAAAATCATCCACTAATAAATGGAGTCTACAAAGGAAGTCTTGAATACAATCAGAATGAATAAATACAATGAGACAATCAGGAAAGAAGAACTAGTGTTAGGATTGAAATATAATATAGATAAAATGAGAATTGCTAAGACAAAATATGGTGATAAGTTGGTTGTCGTTATTAATCATAATAACAAACCATGTGATTTGTTTATAACACAGAAATATAATGCCATTGCTAACGAATTACTTTTAAAGAAAAATCTGGTTTTGCAGCCTATTGTACGCGAAAACAAGAACAAAGAAACATATGTGGATTTAGAACTGTTTACTCAGTAATATTTGAATAAAAAATGAAAAATGTAAAAAAAAAAAGAAGTAGTAGTATATTGTAGTATTTTATATGTAGTAAAGGGTAATATTCTCATTTCTTGTATCCTTTATTTTGGAAGTAAGAAAATAAAAATGTTCTTAAAAAGGAGGATAATTTGGTAAAAAGGATGTTAAAATTTAAGAAACTGATGTTAAAATGGGGTTTTGAAATTGGGGGGAGGGTGAGCCAGAACCCCCTTTATATAACTACTACCGATTGTCTGGAAGAAGACGTCAAACAAATATTCTCCTTTGTGATCCCATCGAAAGGTTTGGTCATCGTCAGGGAGGTGCGCTTCTTTTTCTGCTGAATGAATATATTTAAACACATATCACAGACAAGTTTAAATAAAACATTGATGATGGTGATGATCAGTCGGGGACTTGTAACAACTAAACCGCATGTTGGCTCTGAACTAGAGTATTAGAGAACTCGCGGTACAAAAATGGTGTCTTCGTTGTGGCTTTGTGTAAAGGGAGGGAGATCGATTCTCATCCCCGCTTTGTATCATGTCGTATTTCACATTTACAGCCTTGGGGCAGTCTAGGGGATAATCTCATCCAGGGAACGCGAGCGTTTTCCGGATGTAATAAAATTCCTTTATCACATCAAGTTTTTGCATCACTGGGTCCTTTGACGATAGGAATCTAGCCCAGGGATATATCTTTTCCCGGGAAAAATCGACTTGGTTAACCGTAAATTGCCTCTTTTTCCTCGAGGCCAAATATTTACTCTAGGAAAAGCGGAAATGGCGGGAACGGAGCGATTAGAATGCAGATTCTTTTATTTCATGAAGAGAAACAAAGTGAAATTGCGATTCCATTATGCATGAGAAGTCTTCGACCAAGGAGTTGGAGAGAATATCTCAACCGATGAAGCTAGAGTGCGTGACAAGAACAGATTAGCAAACAACCAAGTGGCTTTTTCCAGAAATTTAATTTGAAAATCTGATTCGGTTTGAAATGTTGCGTAAAGTATGATTTGCGACGGTAGACGGATTTTCTTATTACGCATTTTTTTCCAAAATATCCACTGATTCTCAAGTAGAAGATCGCGGTAAAACCTTTTAGAATTTGTCAGTACCCGCATCTTCAGTGTATGTGTTTTTAGTTGACAGTAGCAGTTTTGCCTGGCTTGAGGAAATAGTACCTATTATTACTTGGATATTTGGTCTGAACATTCGATCCGATTTTACGTGAAGTGATCCAGAAAAGCAACTAGGAAAAGAACGCACATAAAAAATCAAAGTTTTCCTTGGGGAGAATGATGAGATTGTAGAAAAGTCTTCACGATTTTAGAATCCAGTCAAGAAAACTTCATCCGCTTGCCCTAGACCTTAGCTCAATTCATTACCAGAGGCAATTTAACATCCGCTACGTCTAAGACTTTAACGTCTTGGCAGCAACGATCTAGTAGTTTTTAGACCCTTTGGGCGCCGGCCGCACTGTTTCCGTCAACTCAGACTCATTTTGCCCCTTTTACTCTTTCTCTTGATCTACCTCCAAGCGGCTTTTTGTATCAGATATGTTGGCCACTCTTCTCCTCTGCCCAATCGCATCCGGTTATTTTGCTGAAAGTAAACACAAATCCACTTACAGGTGCCAGTCGCTCACTTATCTCCATCCATCAACTCAAAGCCTGGCTTGTGTCGACGACCGCCAGGAGGCCAAGTTTGTCCCTCCAGCTGTTCACCACGACCTCGCACAGCCATTAGGACCAATCCCTGGGTGCCAAGCCCAAATCGAAACTCGTATGAAAGCAATACCACCGACTCGTCTGGAATTGGGGTGTCGAGCGTTCCTTCGTCTCTTAAGTCAAGGACGAGCGCCCAGGAGGGTCATTACCTAAGTCGACCTGCGGCTGTTCAGCGATCCATGTCAACAAAGTGCGAGAGTAATATCCGTCTGCAGAAATACTCAGCGGATTCCCTCACGGATTCTCCATGTTCGACGATAAGCATTGACAGGGAGACGGATATTTTGAGCGACTATGAATCGCAAGAAACAAAAGACTCAACGGAAGACGAAGCCCTTCAGAGAAATTACAAACAGAAAGTTTACTCCTATGCAAAAGAGCCCGACAATAAAGATAAAACGAATGCCAATGGTGAAGCGGAGAAGCGGTATCGAGAACTTATCCAAGAAACGCAAAGTATTCTCTCCTTCCTTGAAGATGAGCGATCGAAGACACCCCTGCGGAAGCCAAGAACGGAACCGCCATCAAGGCGTTTTTTATGTCAGAAAATGTCGATAAGCAGCTCATCCGAGGATGAAAAATTCACGAATAATCCAATAGCCGATAGCTCCCGTATGGTAGAGACAGGGGACAATAAGAATCAGTGCAGGTTCAAGTATTCGCCACCAGCGAGTTTTTGGTCGATCACGGAAAGTGGAAGGCAGCCGCCAGTGCTGATGCGGCGAGGCCTGCGAATGAAGCAAAACGAGTTGCCGAATTTGAACTTGGTAGGAATCCGCCGCGGCGGGGACAGCTGTCCGAATACGCCTCAGGTGAATCGGAATTTGAACTGTGGGAAATCTGTGGCGATTGTGGGACAAAATACAGTAGTCGCCAGCTGTCCGGGCTCGCCGATGGTTCAGACGGATTATAGCCGAATGAGCAATCAAGGTGAGCCACGGAATTTGGACTGGAGTTGTGATGATCATGATATCTTGGCAACGACGAGAAAGCGATTGGAGGATGAGGTAAGAGATGAGTAGCTTTATTTGCTGTAGTCACGACTATACAAATCACGATTGTTCCTTCAAGGGTACGCCGTTTAAGCAGCTGTACAAATCATACATGGAAATCTGGGTGTCGGAAAGATGGACGGTTGTGAGATATGTGTCCCCGTCATTCTCCAGTCTGCTGCCTTGTATCTCCGAAACAGAGCAACTTCTTGGTATGAGTATGATCGCACGCTCAATACCCAAGACGAAAAAATCGGTATTCGTCGATGTCTGGTCTTCTGTGCTAAAGTCATTAGCATAAGCTAGTCACAGATACAAATATGTGTTGCGGCTTATGGAAACTTGACTGCAAGCCGACTGACAGTCCGTCGTCCTTGGCTGGGCGATATTTTGATTTTTACAAGATATGCTATTTTTGCTTTCGATATATGGATATCGGTATTTTTTTTTCGGTATTTGGGTATTGGTCGCTCTCAGATACCTCTCGTTTCTCTAAAATTTGAGAACGAAAATCGCAGTCAGATAATGAGTGTTTCTTTTGGGAAGAACTTCGAAAAGTAGAAAAACAGAACTATGAAAATATATTGCTCCAACTTCGGATATATACGATGGACGGCGAAAAGAATTCAATCCAGGTTTCACGTTCGACATCGATATTTACATTTTGCTATTTGATATTGATATCTGGTACGATAAATCGACATCGAATATAGCCGAGGTAGGCTATGCAAAAAATATGCATCGAGCGCAGCGAGGTTAACATTTTAAATGGCTCTAGAGGTTGTTATTCTGAGAGGGAGGAGCAACTGTTATAACTTTTTCGTACAGAACCATGAACAATCAACCGTGTACAAATTCTCTGGAGGTTGATACGACTTCATATCATCCTCTCCGGGGGCTGATCGTCACATCTTGAGAGGATATCATCCTCTCAAGCCTACCGCTAACTTTCTGTGTGAAGGTTATCGGAAGATAACTGACCGTTGGTCATAGGATGATATGCATTGCATACCCGTTCTAGAAAAGTTATTTAAACATTTTTAAAATTAAAAAATTAAAATTTAAAATTCCATTACTCACATAAGTTAAAATATTTTTGTATCTTTGCGGAATAGTCCATGCTCGTAGCAATTAAAATAATAATAACTTTTGCGGAATGATCAAGTTAATATCTGTTTCCCGAAAATCTATATCGCTCACAGCATTTGAAATACTAATAGTTTTTGCGGAATAATCCCACTCGTGTCTACTGAGCCCAGAAGTTTTTTTTTTCATGTTAGCGAAACCCTTTAAGCTTGTGACTGATGTCGGAAACTACCCCGGCTAGCTTCTAAACAAATCTTCTTGGCTGTCCCGAAACCAAATTAAGAACAAAGATTCCGGATAGACTGAAGCAAAAGCTTCATTAGCTCACTCATCACTACGCTATTGGGATGCTAATCCCAATGTGTCCGACTGATCAATATTCAGCTCAAACATTTCCAATCAGCCAATTTGAAAGGAACCCTTCCAAGGGAGGGATACAGATTGTGTTTCCCATCTATGCCTTTGTCACTTCAGATTTTCGTGAAGCTGTCTGTATAACTGCGTTTTCCTAGGACCCCCACATTTACAGACAGTAGTTAAAGAACATCTTATACTATTTACTGTTTATGTTCCAATGTTCAAAACTATCTGAACACTATAAAACTAAGCTCTGCTTTTAACGAATTATCCACGGCTTTGGCTGTTTTAAGCCTTCTCCCGGACCCATTGACTTCAAGCGAAAATTAGGAAAGTTCAGAAAAATTAGTTTTTGCTGGTATCAATAGCCTAATACTCGAACACTCGTTGGGAGCACAATGCGCATGGAAACTAGGGAATCATGACAAGTGCAAGATTAGGGGGTGTCGTGGGCAGCTTCAGAATGTAACATATAGAATTTGAGTCTCCGAGTTTTAGAAGTAATGAATGCAGTTACGGAAGTATAAAGGTTGCATTGGCATTATCGGTACGTACGTATTTATCGAGAGCATATGAAAGTAAATAAATATATTTTTCAGTTAAGGCTAGTTGTTCAAAAAAAAGTTTAAATGAGAGAATAGTTAAAAGTGGGCAAAAATAGATTAAAATTAACATCACTGAGGGATTGAGGAGTAGCCACGAAAAGTACAGAATCTAATTCTTAGTTTTCTTAAACAAAATATAAATAAGTTAAATTACAAAAGATAGGTCTTAAAAAAAAAAAAGGCTGTTGAGCGAATCACATATGATGGTGGTAAATGGACAAATCAGCTGAGATTTATTCTAGAGTTATTTGGCCCTTCGTTACAAGGGTCCTCTTCAGGATGTAGCTAGATAAATGGAACTGAGTAATTCACACACCGTACTGAAGGAGATAGCGAGATAAAGAACAAGACCAAAGGTTTCGATGGGATCCCACAAATCTAATATTCGATCCAGACCTGATCCAGACAATCGTGTCTTATAGAGGTCCAGTCTTCGCGAGACACCTTGAGCACTTTACTAATAAAAGTTGAAACAGATTCAAGCAAATGGTAATCATCTGAGAAGACCAAGTTCAAAGATGGATTCAGCATGTGTGTTTACCACTATAGCCTACGTCATATCTACTTTGACGAAAGTTTCTGTCTTACTTCTGCCAAATTCCGGTTTCAGCAACATTCCGGGCGAACTACTTGTCTTGCAAAAAATTGAAGTTCAAGAACAGATTCAGTGTATCTCCTTACCCCTATTTTTAACCTCTAATCAACTTTCAGCCGGATTCGTGGCGAACTATGTGTCCAGGTATATAATGATTGTCATACATGAATTCAGCATGTCTTCTTACCCGTAAATCGAACACCGAATGAGATTCATATAAAACTTTTACTTTTAAAAAAAAATTCAATTTTGGCCGGATTTCGGGCGATCTACTTGTCCGGCGAGAAAATAGTTTTCATATTCGGATTAAGCATGTTCTCCTGTCCTTAAATCAAACCTCTAATGAACTTCCTATTAAACTTTTATTTTTGACAAATTTTCCGGTTTTGGCCGGATTCCTGACGATCTACTTGTCCGACGAGAAATCATTTACGTATTCGGATTCAGCATGTCTTTTTACCCCTAAATCGGACTTCTAATCAACTTCAGATAAAACTTTTACTTTTAAAAAAATTTCCGGTTTTGGCCGGATTCCGGGTGAATTACTTGTCCGGCGAGAAAATAGTTTTCATATTTGTGTTCAGCATGTCGTTAGCTTTTAAAAAACATATTTTTCGTCCCTTAATTTGAAACCCCTCCCCTAAATATGCAGCTATTGTGCCCATCTATGAACTCAACCTTTCTCTTGACTCGAAGAATCTCCGCACCAAGTTTCATCAAGATATCTCATTCCCTTCGAGAGTTATCGTGCTGACAGACGGACGAACAACTTTTGCGATGTCATAGGTATCCCTCCACTTACGTTTTGGGATCCCAAAAAGACGATGGACCCATTTCATATCTGAAATCTTTGCAACTGCTGAACCAGGAAAGGATTGGTTCTCGTCGGATTTTTCGTGAACAGTATGAACGCATGTATGGAAGTCGGGTTGTCGGAAGGATGTATGGGCTGTCAGATTTACGAGTGCATGTCCTTCTCAAGTCTAGTGCCTTCTTCGTATGGGTGTCATACGACTGAAACTGAATTATTCATAGAAAAATACGGGATTAAAAGAAACTTCAAACAGGATTAAAACAAACGATTTATGGCTCTCATTACCAATGCTCTCCTAACTGAGCTAGAGGGGGGCTTCTTAGGGAATGGCAATTCCGAAACAAGTCAATGCTTGACGGAAGTGAAAAGTCTCCTTTCGCTTCGCCGGACGTCCTTTCAGTATCTTCTCTCTCGAAGAGCATAATAATAACTGAGCCAAATTCGCCTCACTTCGATAATATTATTCCACTTCTTCAAAGAGGTGCGTCTCGGCAATTTGCGTCTGAGTTGATGAGGACGCGATTTGAATGACTTGATCTATCGTAAAGTGAAACCCACGAATGCTATTTATACCGTGATCGCGATAGATGAGGTAGATATGTAAATTATGGAAAACATAAAATAATAAACAGTAAAATCTTTGTGGACGTCATTGAGGTGCAAAAGTGGAGGGGACTACGGGAGGGGACTATCGGAACTGTCAGGTGGTCTCTCCGTCAGCACTGATCGAGGTATTATATACCCACTCCCTGGTACTTGCTGTAGACCCTTCCCGGGCACCGGCTGGCATCGGTCGAAACCGAGGGGTTGCTCACTCGCTGGGCACCACTGTACACCCTCCCTGGGCATCGGCTGGGCACCGGGCACCACTGTACAACCATTTTGGGAGTGAGCAACCCCTGGGCCGAAACAAGCGGAGCCAGCACCGGTGACAAATTAGTCGATTCATCTTTCAGACGCTTCCAAACATGCGGATTTAACGTTCTAAGACGTGGTAACCGGTGCCGGCCAGTGTCAGCCGATGCCGTCACCGGCACCGGCTGGTCACCGTGGCACTGGGCATTTGATGTACACTAAAATCAAAAGTGGCAACTCCTCGACACTGATAGAATGCTTCAGTACGATTAAAGTATGACATATTGTACAGCTTGCAGTACTATTTCTGCACAATCTGATTTGCTTCTTTAAACATTAGTTATCATTGTGAACAGTGTAGTTTTTGGCTGAATGATAAAGCGAAGATCCAAATAACAGCTGTTCTAAGCACCTTAATTAGCTACATCGGCCGATTGGTAGTTGACTTTTTCCACAGCAAGTTGATGAAAACACCTCTACGATTACAGTAGGCTCTCTTTTCTTTTCAGGTCCTGGGTAAAGGTAGACGATGGACCGCTATCTCAAATTTCTGTTCTGTTAAGCCCGTTCACAACGGACTTTAGCTAATACTCGCTACCAGCCAGGTATGAAAATCGCACCTTTTTCTGCCGTTCGCAGTGGATATACCAGCTAGTCTCGGACCCAAGTTGAAATTTGTTCAGGTTCTGAGGGTAGGCTACTAGCCAATCAAATTATTTTGGGAAGTATTGAGGAACATTCTGATTGGCTAGTTTCGAACCAAGCCCAATAGATAAAATCACAGTCTCGAAAATCGAAAGTGAATTAGGTCATTGTTATTTGGTCTGACGTGGTTCAGCACTAGCCAATCAGAATATTTCTCAATATTCCCCAAAGTAATCTGGTTGGATAGTACCATCAAAAGTTGAACCGATTTCAACTTGAGTCCGAGACCATAGCTGGTACCTCGGCTGGTACCCCAGAATGGCACCAAAACCAATTGCGAACGGCAGAAACGCGGCAAAGCCTCGGTCTCGGAGCGATTTTCAGAACTACCTGGTACTGAATATTAGCTAAACCCCATTGTGAATGGGCCTTAAAGGACACCTGAACAATGAAACCGTACTTGAACACACCATGGAGAATGCATTTACAGACATGGCCACGGAGAGCATTCTTCTCCTGAGCGTGACGTTTTCAAAATAGGGATGTTCGTTTCTGGAAGTTTGCACATGCAGACTCCAAGACAAAAAGCACAATTCATTCAAATCTTGTACAGCGCTGTCCGGATCATACTGGAATTTCTTCTAGATTTAAGTTTGGGCTTAACTGGTTAAAAAATATTCCAGAAGAAGGGTTGATTGGAGACATTTGTTCATTTCGAAAATTGTTCGGTACAGAAATAAGGATAGATGCAAAATGGAGCAAAAATCATAGCTTGGAAACACTATTTCGTATTTGGATTGGGTTTTCTGCCAGCAATGTTAACGGAAGTCATACAGATAGGGATGATACTTGGTACACTTCATTCAGGTGCCCTTTAAGTCTCGGACCTCAGCAGTTGCATAGTGCGAGGGATTGCGATCGAAATCATACTTTGTCTTCAGGTTAGGATGGAGAGGAAGGGCAGGTTAGGTTAATTCACTTCAGCACGGATTTCTTGGTTCATTAAGCTTCGTTCATCTTCCTTCGGTACAGGTTTGGCGAAGTCGATGAATGACCGGCATTCCTAGTAAACGGTAAAGTCTTGGTCGTCAGTGAGGTGTTTCATGATTCATACTGGAGACTACGGTCTTGATCATAAGGCTGTCGGTCCTTCAGCTCGGAACGATAGGGATACAAGACCTGAGGTACTCCAGTGCGGATTTCTTCGTTTCGTAGGCTGTCAAGACCCTTGTTCTGCGGCTCGGTAGAGTTGAATAAAGATTTCAGTTGTAAGAAATCCCAAATTTCTAGCGTATATGAATAACACTGACTCTTCGCGTTCTTTGTATCTGGTCTTTTATTGCGACTGTGTTGTATACTGCCGTCGACATCGCATTCCTCTGACGTTTCGAGTCAGTGATTAGACGAATCTGAGCTAGATTAATGCGTTTGTATGACCAAAGCGGTTAAATAGTTCTATTTATCACGGTCTCGCCGGGCCTTAAGAAAAGAAAGGAAACCCGGCTTAAGTGTGAAATTAAAGTAGAAAAAAAAGAGATGCTGTAAGTTCTCACTTCCTGGACGCTTTGGTCGAGGTCGTGATCATTCTTTTCTTAATTAACCCATAGTTCGAGCCTTTTGGCTCGTCTTAGTTTCTTTTTTTGAGTATGTTTTGCTGTGTCATTAAATAAGCTTGACAGAGAATAATGTCCAGGATTCACAGTCGTAAAAAAGGGACCAGGTATTTTCAGGTTTAGCAGATTGCGTTGTTTCGACTACGGACGACGGTGCGTTTCTCATAAAGTATGATGAAGTGTCCTGGTGACATGGAAAACCGTAAAATATTTTTTGGCACGTCTCTTGTCTGAGAGCCACTGAAGTATCCATGACCACAGTTTGATTTCTTACTTGTTACATCGTCCCATAGGCTTTCATAGAGTGTCTTTCGAGTTGAACTGGAACGCATTTTCTTTCAAAAACAATAGTTGTGTCTGTCTCCCACAGATGCATATTTCAACTAAAAGATGCAAAGTGATGCAAACTGAATTTGTCGGGTCTAGTAGATAGTGCGCCTGATGAACGGACGCGCATTAAGTCATGCCGAACTTCAGCAGTACTCGCTGTGCTGGTATCCCAAGGAGCCAAACTACTGGATACACTGTAAAAAGTCTCTCCTACATCGGGCTTTCGTAATTGTGAATTACCATTGCCCTCTTTTACTTTTGGTGGACCCTAGGCCATCGATGGATTTGTGGCCCCTTTTCATGAGTCAAAACTCTATCACATTAGCCTCGACATTAGCACACACGATTCATGTCGAGCGACACTATGGTCACATTTGAGGAAAATTTCGATAATGCAAACGACGAGGGTGCCACGTACCTGGTCACACCTGGATCGTAAGGAACAAGCAGGGGCGTCGCAAGTGAATTTTCGGTGGGCGCGGGGGGGGGGGGGGTGCAGAGCCAAAATTTTACCGAATCTTTAAAAATTTACCGAATCCTAGAACTAAGAATTCGAGCTTTAAATTATGGAACAGAAACGATTATGTAGGAAGACTAACAATAAAGGGCGGCATGAACGACTATAAGCCAACGATTAGGCGGCGTTTTGGCGAAACCCACATGGAGAATATATTGCTGGGCATGATTGGAGTAACAGCTTCTATCTATTATAGGCAATAGAAAATTAAAATGAGCGCCCCAGGCGAAAATTTTCGAAATCCATTTTTTTTCTATAGGCTAAAATTTAATTGCTTCTCTTACAAATTCTATCCTTTACCGTTGATTAAATACCGAGACTCAAAGTTGTTCCAGAAACCGGATGGAGCGACGTTCCGGCAGCAGCAGCAACTGTAGTCTAGTCAATATACTGCCTATAATCACATAAAGTGAGTGCCGCAGGCGAAATTTTGTTTTGCTTTTTCCTGCCAAATTTAATTTCTATCCAAATTTTAGCTTTTAATCGAAATCTCAATCCTAAAACTGGCTTAAAACTCCCGTTAAATGACGAGCCCTTCCACAAAATAGAGAATTTTACGAAAAGTGCTGCAGGCGGAATTTTTTAATTATTTATGATTAGATATTCTTTTTGGGGTCCAAAATAAAAGTAAGGACTATCGATGATATCATAGATCATCCCTTTTGTCTGCGACCATTGCTTCACTCGACCTCTTCTGAGTTTCGAGGTTCGTGGTAACTTCCGAATCTTGGTAATTATAACGAATAAAATACCGAATCACAGTTATTATACCAAATAAGTTTAGACCGATAGCATGTTCGGGATTCTGTATAACTACCGTATCCCGTTTATTATACCGAATTGTTTTGGTATCGAAAGACTACCGAACAATATTCATATTCGGTATACTTTCGTCGAAACTGGAACAAAGTCAGGATTCGTGGTTAACTTCCTAATCCTGGAAATTATGCTGAATAAATTACCGAATCCCAATCATGATACCGAATAATTTTGAACCAATAGCTTATTCGGGATTCTGTGTAACTACGGAATCTCCATAAATATACCGAATAGTTCCGGCATCAAAAAATTACCAAATGATTTCAGTAAATTCTCTCACCGAATTCGTGATAACTACCGAATACTGGCAACTATACCGAATCCTGGTCATTATACCGAAGAGATTTGAACAGATAGCTATCGAAATATCGAACAGTTCTGCTATCGAAATAATACCGAACAATTTTACCGAGCCCCCCCCCCCCCCACCTTCCGACGCCCCTGGGAACAAGGGAATACGGCTATAAACCTTAGCGTGATTTCTCAGCAGTTTGGAGCGCGCCTGGCCTCTCTTTTCCCTGGCCCCCCAGCACCGGTCTAACCGGCCTAAGGTTAAGACGGCGGAGTGTATTACCGAAATCGGAGATTTTTTTTCCCGATTTTGACATCGCAAAAGCTGTCCGTCAGTTAGCACGATAACTCTCGAAAGCAATGGGATATTTGATGAAACTTGGTGTGAGGATTCTTTGGGTCAAGGATAAGCTCAGATTCTTAGATGGGCTCTGTAGCCCTACTTTTAGGGGTAGGGGAGGGGGCTCAAATTAAGGGGCAAACAAAGTTATTTTTAAACAGCAAATTTGATAGTCGATTGTAGAGTAAAAAGACATACTGAACACGGTGGTGGAAACCATTTTCTCGCCGGACAAGTAGTTCGTCCGGAATCCGGTAGAAAACGGAAAGTTGGTGAAAAGTAAAAGTTTCATTCGAAATTGATCATATGTTGGATTTAGGGGTAAGAAGACATGCTGAAAACTTATGTGAAAAGCATTTTCTACTCGGACAACTAGTTTAACAGGAATCCGGCCAAAACTGGAAAATTTGTTAAAAACAAAAGTTTTATTTAAAGGTGATTAGATGACAGACTTAGGGGTAAGAAGAGACCGTATATAAGTTGGTGAAAAGTAAAAGTTTCATTCGAAATTGATTATATGTTGGATTTAGGGGTGAGTAAGAAGACATTCTGAACACTTATGTGAAAAACATTTTCTACTCGGACAACTAGTTTAAATGGAATCCGGCCAAAACCGGAAAATTTGTTAAAAACAAAAGTTTTATTTGAAGTTGATTAGATGACAGACTTAGGGGTAAGAAGAGTCCGTATACGATAATAATTTTTACCCGGACATATAATTTGTCCGGAATCCGGTTGTAACCGGAATTTTGATTATAAGTTAAAGTTTTATTTGAAGTTGATTAGATGTTCTTTATAGAGATAAGAATATAAGCTGAATTCGGTTCTGAATTTTCTTTTTTTTGTTGGACAATTGTTCGCTTGGAATTCGGCCGAAAGCGGAAATTGATCAGAAGTAAAGCAGGAAGTTTCGGTCAGGATCGTTAAAATAGATATGGCTTATAGAGGTATATCTGAACTTGGTTTTCTCTGATAATTAGCCTGGCGAAGACTGGATATGACGAGGGTAAGACCTAATTGTCTGGATCAAATATTAGATTTTTGGGATCCTAGCGAAAGCGTATCGAAATAGTAGAAGATGCCCGATTTGGGATCTAATGTGTCCGGTCTTTCATAGTGTAAAGTGAGCCGGTAAACTGAATTTAAAAGATGACAAGTTGATACAGCGAACAGTGTTGCCTTCTTTTTTCTAACGATACGGGAGTTTTTCCTGGAGAACTGAAATGTTTTATTTGGACAAGGTTGATAGCCCACCGTTGTTCATGCTCGCTGCCACAGCATGCATTTTGAGTTCAAATGATGTAACTCAACTGGATACATTTTTCTTTCTAGTTGCTTCTTCTGCGCCGACAGCAGTTGTTGACAACGTTGGAAGAGCTGAAACAGAGCCTTGAAGAGCAATCTGCTCGAATTCACGAAGCTTTCAAGACGTCACAGGAGCTGGAAGACTCTTTTCGAAACTGAAACGAGTCCCCGAATATTCCGGAATTTCGAATCTACTCTGTGACTCCTGGAGTCAAATAGAGAGATAGAGTTTAAACCTTGGTGTTCAACGAACACGAATATTTTCGCTCGTGACGCCGAATTCCCCCAGGCGAATGCAAATCGGTGGTCTGTGTGGCCTGTGGGCCACAAGCTGAACTCTGATTCCCCAAGAATGTGCACTTCTACCTGTATCACCGGACAATACGTGCCCGTATTTAATAGATATCCCCATTGATCCTAGTAATTCTCTGGTTGTAATCTACGCTCCCGAACATACTGTTGACAATTGTTTCGTGACTGCCAAAGTAGCAAATGATTAGCTGATTTCTGCAAGACAAATCGTATCACAATCTAACTTCAAATGTTATTTTCCGTTCCGTTTTACAGGAAGTTATGTTACATCAAGTTAGTCACCGTGTTATCGTTCTGTTATTCGACTTTCTTTTTTATTCTTGTACTTGTGATTTGTGACCTCTTACTTTAGGCCTAGACTGGGATTCAGCTTTGTTCACTTTTTCTTCATACGTTCATGATGTTTTGCTACATTGTATTGTGCAGATCTAGTCCAGAATGCTTGTTTTTATACCGTACTTCGTTTTGTGCAATTTTACTTTGAAAAATATCCTACTCATCATTCAAGTAAGAACAAGTTAGGTCTCGCCTCCTCAGTGATTGGAATACGTTTTTGGAATCCAAGAAATGTCAATAAATAATTGTGTCAAGCAACGGAGATGCTTTGCAAAATCGAAAGTCATGGTAATATAAGGTTTGCCAGAACCTTACCCTTTGTTTAACTTCCTTGTCAAAATGCCAGTTTGCCCTCGCTTGCGAATTTGACTTGGTTCTCCCTGGAGCATCCCGTAATGGCAACACCAGCTAGCATTTAATTTTGCATTGAATGCACAGGCGTTGCAACAAACAGGTTTCCTCTGTTCATTGTCGGACTTCAGGTTTAGATGTTTTGGACTCGAGAGATGACTAAAGATGTTCGTCTTGTAAGGAAAGCCGGACTGAAAATCATTTAATTCCTTTCCGAGCTACTTCCCCAGATAACTAAATATCTATTTCCACTCTTTAATCCGGCTACCTCTAAGCTAAACGACACTAAGTCCAACGAAATTTCGCATACGGATACTCGCATCTGACGAAGGTTTCTTCAGTATTCGTATAAGCAAATCGAAGAGGGCATCACGCTTCCGCCAGAGAAAAAGGAAACTGTTTTTCTTTTTTATGAAATTTTTTTTTTTATCTAAAGTCGTTGAAGCACCCAGGGGATGGGGCTTCTCCGCTGCAGCAGTTTGGTGTTTTCGGACCCGAAAGATGACTAGAAGATCTTCGTCTTATACTTGTAAGGCGAATGATTTTGACGGGGTTCCGAGACCAGCCGGTTGCTGAAAATGCTATTGAGCAACATTCTCGTCTTGTTTACCAATTCCGTTCTGAGCTACTTCCACAAATAACTAAAGCCCCCTTGCTATTTTTCAACTAGGCTATTTGATCCGACTACCTCTAACAAGCTTCGCACCGCAGTATTCGCAGGTGAAGAAGGTGTCTTCACGATTCGTAGAACCAAATTCGAAGAGAGCAGCACGTTTCCCCCATGGAAAAAAAATATTTTTCATTTTATGAGGAAATTTAGGAAAGATTTAAGTGGTTGAAGCACCCAGGTAGTCCTGGAAGCCGTGCCGAAATTCTGCTGCGCGCCGCCGAAAATAACTCAGCGGGCCGTCGTCGAAAAAATTTCGGCGCGCCATTGTTGGGGACGGAGGCGGCGGTTTGACGGTAAAATTCTGGCGCCGAATCTTTTTAGGAGGTTCTTTGGTTGTGGCGACAGCGCAGGACTGGCAATTTTTACAAATTGTATGTTGACTCCACACCCCGTAAACAAAATGCTAAATAGCGTTCGTACTGCCTGTCCAATCTGTTACTGTGTCCAAGTTTTGCTAGTTCAGACACTTCCGGACAAGATAGTTATGTTCTAGTTTTGGACGGTAGCGTAATTTTACTGAACGTTGGTAAACGCTTGAAACTCTCTTGAAATCACCTCGATTACTGGATGATTCCACATTTCTAGAAATCCCCCCGTGATCCCCCCCCCCTTTTAACAATTTTTATTGACAGTACAAAAGCAGGTAGCGTATAGATTCAAGGATTGTTTGTCACTTACTGCAGTCTTCGACTCCAATTGCCATATAGCGACCATGATGTCTCTCTGTCGATTCATCTATCCGTATGTCTCACTTTGCTAGTTCCGGCACTAATAAGCTAGAGTCGTATTCTCGCCATTCCCAGAGGACTCCTTTTTCAGGAATCCATGCGTTTTTATGCCACTTTGACTCAAGTGCCATATACCGATAACAGTTCCGTCTGTCGGGCGGTCTGTCATACTTTTTCGAGTTAGGGTACTTCCAGATGTGCTAGGACGATGAAACTTGGCAGGCCTATTAGGGGAGGGGGGGGGGTCCGGTGCACATGATAAATAGTTTACTACTATTTATGCGATTTGGAAGGAAGGAGGCTGAGGTCCTAGGAATACGGGGAGGCACTGGATGGGGTTAAGATTGACTCCATATCTTATACTACCAGCCCGTGCATGCGAGGGTGTGAATATAGTACTATTCTCATCCTCGGAGGTGCGGGCTAAATCAGTTCATAGCGAATGCGCAAAGCACAGGGTAGCTGGGGCAAAGGCCCAGCGCAAAATCGAAAAAAAAGAAAAAGGGAAGTGAAGCAAAGAAATTGGATAAAAACTCGTTTTCCCACAACTTTCGAACGGGTGATCGGATTCGAATGAAACTTAATACCTGAATAGACGACATACCTCTGATGTCCATTTGAAGTCCGGGCCGGATTCGACAGATATGGGGAAGTTCGGGAGGGGGGGGGGGTAAGACCGGAAATCTCGAGAAACGGTTAGATTATAGGGTGAAACTTGCGGGGTAGAACAAGCATCTGCTTTGGATAAATCGTTTACACAGTTGGACAGGGTCCGAACACTTGGAGGGGTGGGGGGTTTCCCGGAATTCTGGTCATGGCAGTTCTGGGGAGTTTCACGACGAAACTTGGCAGGCGCTTCAGGGACCCGGTCAAACTGACTTGGAAATACAAATTTCCTCGACCAGATCATCTTGGGGGGAGCGGAGGGAGGGGGAACCAAGAGTATTTAGTTATGCAGAACTTTGGAACGGGTGATCGGATTCCAGTCAAATTTAATAATTGAACAGAGGACATCGTCTCTGGTGATCTTTTCCGTGTCCAGACGGGTTCCGACAACTATTGGGGTGAGTGGACCGGAAAATGCGTTACCCACTTAAGACTGGAGAGAGCCGGATGGAACTTGGGGGGGAGGGGGGTAGCATGGGAATAGCAAACAGATGCTCTAGATAAATCATTTACAGAACCGGATTTGCTCCGGGCACTGTAGGTGGAGTTTGAGGGGGGTGGGGTCCGGAATTCTAGGGATCGCGGGTTTACTTCCAGGTGTGCTAGGACGATGAAGCTTCGCTGGAATAGGAGATTTGACAAGATTGGCTTAAAAATCGCCACTTCCCAAATACGACTGTTCCTTAAAGTTTAACTGAAAAGGGCTGGGATAGGACAATCTAGTTACCCATCACTTTTTCGCTTAAGTTGGCTTGAAGATCCGCCGAATATGCGTTACTTCGTTGTTCCGCTATTCACGAATAATCGAATTTCAAATAATATAATTTCCATGCGATTGTGGTACCTCGATTCGCTCGTATTTTTATGGCACTTGCCCTCCGGCCAAGTGCCATATAACAATCGCAATTTCTGTCCGTCCTTCGGTCGGTCGGTCTGTATGTCCAGGTTTTTCTAGTTTGGGCACTTCCACATAAGGTAGGACATTGAAACTTGGCATGCATATCAGGGACCCAAAAGATTAAGTTAGAAATAATCACTTCCCCGATCCGAGCATCGTGGGGGAGTAGGGGGATGGGGAATCCGGAATATAGAGGTATTTATAACTTTTGAACGGGTGATTCGATCGTAATGAAACTTTATATTTGGAAGGACCCCGTGTCTCAGATGACCCAATTTAAATCCGAACCGGATCCGGTTACTTAGGGGGGAGCTGGAGGGGAGGAACCGTAAATCTTGGGACACGCTTAGAGTGGAGGGATCGGGATGAAACTTGGTGGGAAGAACAAGCACAAGTCCTAGACACGTTGTTGACATAACCGGACCAGATTCGGGCACTGTGGGGGTCAAGGGGGGAGGGGGTCCGGAATTCCGGTGATTCTGCTATTTCGGTACTTCCGGATGTGCTTAGACGACGAAACTTGGAAGACATGTCAGGGACCCGAACAGATTGACTTGGTAATAGTAATTTCCTGGATCCAACCACCGTTGGGGGATTGGAGGGATGGGGAGCCCGGAATCTGGTGGCATGAATAACTTTTGAACGGGTGATCGGAATTGAATGAAATTAGGCAAGTGGAAAGAACTATCGTCTCAGGTATTCCATGTCAAGTCTTTGTCGAATCAGATATTTGTGGGGGGGGGGGGTTGAAGGGTCGACCGGAAATCTCGTGAAACGCTTAGAGTTGAGGGATTGGGATGGAACTTGGTGAGAAGAACAAGTATTAGCCTTAGATACGTAATTGACAGAACCAGATCGTATCGGGGCTCTGTGGGGGGAGTTGAAGGGTGTTTCCCGGAATTCTGGTGATCGCCAGTTACGGTAGTTCCAGCTATTCTAAGAACAATGAAACTTTGCAGGCCTATTAATGACTTAAGGACCCGACATGAATGCGCTAGGAAAACTTGTGTTCCTGGATCCGACCTTCTTTGAGGAGTTGAGGGAAGGGGAATCCGGAAATCACCGGCTTTCGTAAGTTGCGAACGGGTGGTCCGATTCGAGTGAAATTTTGTGGGTGATAAGAACTGATGACCTAAACAAGCAAAACATGCGTCCAAACCACATGCGGGCACGTTTAGGAGAGTTGAACGAAGAGGGGGGGGGGGTACAGAATGGGATGTACGTTGGACCGAATGCGGCCTTGATTTGTTATTTGGTGTCTGGATCGGATCTGGTCACGGTAGGGGAGGAGTGTGAAGTGGGAACCTGAAATTTGCGGATAGGCTATGTCAAGGATGGGACGTTTATGTTTCCGATTCGTATTCAGCCACAGTGGGAGGAGCTAGAAGGGGGTTCCCGGAAATGTTTTGGCTCGTATAGGGGTCAAACAAGTGGAGCGATTTTAGTGTATCGTATCGTATCGTATCATATCGATTTTACTCGATATGTAGAGAGCTCACATGCCCTAGATGATATATTTTAGGGTCCGAACTGGATCCGACCACGCTGGGGGAGGGGGGGGGAGGGGGGGGGGAGAAAATTACGGGAAGTTAAAAAAAAAATGCTCAGCTTTTAGTGAAACTTGATAGGTGGTAAGAGAGAACGCTTCAGATGATCCATTTGGTAGTCCTAAGTCCGAACCAGGTTCGGACTCGGTAGGGGACGTTGGAGGGGGGTACCGGAAACCGTGTGGCATGTGTAGGGACCAAACGAATGGATCTTTAGGATTGAAACTTAGAAGGTAGAAATTCATTTGAACTCGGTGATCCGATGCGACGGAAATGCTCAGACTTTAGTAAAACTAGATATCGTATTTCTAGGTCCGAACCGCATTTTTAGATGGCGGGGTATTTTGGTTTCTTGTCTGCTTTTTATGTACCACCTACTCGTATCAAGTGCCAAATGAGCTCGTAGCTCTTGTTGTTGTATGCCTTACGAGAAAGATTTGTGATTTTTTGGGATCCCAAAACGTAAGTGGAGGGATCCCTATGACATCACAAAAGTTGTCCGTCTGTCCGTCCGTCCGTCTGTCCGTCTGTACGCACTATAACTCTCGAAAGGAATGAGATATTTTGATGAAACTTGGTGTGAGGATTTTTTGGGTCAAGAGTAAGGTCAAGTTCGTAGATGGGCTCTGTAACCCTACATTTAGGGGTGGGGAAGGGGGTTTAATTTAAGGGGCAAAAGAAATATTTTTAAACATATAATGTGATAGTCGAATATGGGGTAAGAAGACATGCTGAACACGATGGTGAAAATCATTTTGTCATCGGACTAGTATTTCGCCCGGAATCCGGCCAAAACCGGAAAGCTTGTTAAAAGTAAAAGTTATATTTGAAGTTGATTAGATGTTCGATTTAGGGATAAGAAGACATGCTTAACACGGTGGTGAAAACCATTTTCTCGCCGGGCGAGTAGTTCGCCCGGAATTTGGTCAAAACCGGAAAGTTTGTTCAAAGTAAAAGTTTTATTTGAGTTGCTTAGATGTTCGATTAAGGGGATAAGAAGACATGCTGAACCCTTATGTGAACAGTATTTTCTACCAGGACAACTTGTTCGGCCGGAATCAGGCCAAACCGGAAAATTTGTTAAAAGCAAAAGTTTTATTTGAAGTTGATTAGATGACAGATTTAGGGGTAAGAAGACACGCTATATCTGTATATGACAATCTTTTTTTGTACCTGGACATATAGTTCGTTTGGAATCCAGTTGAAACCGGATTTATTTTTTATAAGTTGAAGTTTTACTTGAAGTTGATTTGATGTTCTTTACAGGGATAAGGAGATACGCTGAATTCGTTTCTGAACTTTTTTTTCTGGACAAGTATGGTAGTTCGTTCGCAATTGTCTGGATCAAATATTAGATTTTTGGGATCCCATCGAAATCTTTGGTCTTGTTTTTCAAGCACTAAGCAATCTTCTCGAATCTCACCCCTGCCCACTGAGGAGCCGCGTTTTTGTTGAGATTAAAATTTCTCACGTCATACTAGAATTTACGCTGTGGGGACGACCGCAGATATTCCGAATGTCATAACTAGAGCAGATAGTGGGATATAAAAAAAATCCCTTTGCAGAATCCAAATAACTCAGTGTATTCAGTTAAATAGCACAAAAATAAGTTGGCTTTTCACTTAAAGTACCAATCCTGACCGCAAAGTAAGACAAATGCTTTTAAGCAAATGTACATTTCCATGATCCCCGTGAGCCTTTATCATGTTTGCCTCAGGGTTTTTTCTTACAAATGAAGTTCTAGCTTCCTTAAAGTGCGCATTTTAAACGCAAAGTCGAAAAGTACTTTTGATCAAACGATACCTCTCAGCCCATGATTATTTAAGCCGTGCGGGATTTGCTTAACAGTTTATTTCTAGCACCCTGAAAGTGCGTATCTTAACTGAAAAGTGAAAAATATACTTTTGACCAAATATATTAATGATCCCCAAGGGTCTCTTATCATTTTTGTCTGAATGTAAAATTAAATAAAAACAAAAAAGGTACAGACTAATTTGTCGACTGCACGTTTTTTTCTTCGAACAAAATCCATTTTGGAAGCATTCCCAGTATTCTCGTTGTTTTCCGTACACGGAGTCCGCGTGGAGCGATTTTGACCCCAGCGAGAATACGCCTTAGGACTATGAAACTTGGCATTCAAATGAAGGACCCAACAGATCCTCAACGAAGCTTTATTTTCCAAATCCGACCATCCGTATGTCATCCAGGTTGGAGTGGAGGGAGGGGGAATCTGGGATCGTGTGACCACGATAGTTCGTGAACGGGACAAGGTCATGGGTCCTAGATGTATAATTTTGAGACCATGACCACATGGCCTCAAGGGGGTATATATGTATGTATTGTCAACTGTGACATGTATAATTTTCGAGGGCGTGATCCATTCCGGAGGAACTTCAATTATTGCAATTATTGCAAGTGCAGTATGAGCTTTCAGCTCTTTCGGTACCCCTCGCGAAAATCCTCAGTTGGGGTTCTATCTGATTCAGACAAAGAAACGTTACGCTCAGAGCATTTGAAGCATTCCGAAAATGTTCAGTCATATTTCATCTCTCCCACAGAGGTCGTATCTGTTTATAAGTAGCCTACTGAAAGACAAAAATGCTGCTCAGTCGGGAATAGAACCCAGGACCCTCAGCTTTCAAGGCGTTCTACCAATGAGGTAGAAAGGGATTTTTGAACGGAGTTCCCAAACCACCACAATGGCCAGGAAGAAGCAGGCCATAGGAACAGTGATCCCGCCGAAGATCAATCCATCTGTGCGCTTGATATCCCGATGTTAGGGGATTAGATAGATATTATATAGATGGGGACTTGTACCGTGACAAATAAACCAGCTGATTCGTCACATAAAGTCACTTGAGTAGTATTCCTCTACGAATGCGCTGTAAAAAAAATCTAGCAGTATTTGCTACTGGGTGTATATATATGTTTCTTGTCTCAGAAAAGATAATCTTATCTCTAGTTCGGATTAATCTTATCTCAGTAGAGATAAGATTAATCCAGTAGCAAGTAGACCTACGTTGCCCGGGCAACGTGAAGTGTTGCGGCAACCTTTGTCCGGCTTCGCCGACTAAAATGTTGCGAGAGCAACACTTTGGTTTTGTTCCTTCGCTGTCGGTTAAATGCTGAAGTCGTCAACTTATTGAAGCTTTTAAAACTGTATGTTCTAAAAAGAATAATCAAATGATCAAAAGCTATTCTTCAGCGTTGAAAAAACAACAACAAAAGAATAACGGAAGAAGGGACTAAATTGAATTTGCAGTCAGTTGAACTTTATTCTTTTCAATCGTAGACATCGTGACCGATGAAAACTTGGAACAATATCTTATATAATCTAGTTGGTATTACGTAATTACGTAATACCGTAATTACGTAACTTTTCAGGATCACTAACAACAAACAGGTATCGCCTATTTTTGGTTTCATGTACCTTACTACTGAAGTTGTCAACCCATTGAAACTTTCAAACTGGTTTATCTCATGAAGGATTTTTGTTAAAAAAACGGATGACATATACTTTGATCAGCTCATCAAGGGCTATCGATTGCCCTAACAACAACAAAGAACATCGGAAAAAGGGACTAAATTGACTTTGCAGTCAGTTGAACTATATCCTTTTCAATCGTAGACATCGTGACGGATGAAAACTTGGAACAATATCTTATATAATCTAGTTGGTATTATAAAGCTATTCGTAACTTTTCAGGATTATAATACCACAGATTACACTATTAGCTATTACGAACTACCTCATTGTTTTACATTATCGTTTGTACCCCTAGGTTACAGCGATAGACCGTCAATACAAACTTTCTTACCGTCAGATTTTATAGAAATCATATACAATGTGCACCAGTTTGCACAAATTTCTAGCCCCTCGTGAACCGATTCTTACTTACAAGTTCCTCTTCCGTGATAGACATCAAAGTTCACCGGATAAAGATAATGTGTACACCAGCTAGCAAAAGTTGCAAACCCCTCATCGCTGAAGATGAGTGGACCATAACAGCCGATTATTACTTACAAGTCCTTTTCATGTCTTATGATTGGGAGCCAAATTGTTCATTCCATCAAATACACCGGAAACAAATACCAGGTACACCAAATAGCAAGTACACCAGCTAGCAAAAGTTGCAAACCCCTCATCGCTGAAGATGATTTAGCATAGAAGCCGATTATTACTTAGAAGTCCCTTGCATAATTATCTTACTATTGGGAACCAAATTGTTCTTACCATCCAATACACCGGAAACAAATAACAGGTACACCAACTAGCAAAAGCTGCAAGCCCCTCATCGCCGAAGATGATTATGAGCTAACAGTCAACTGTTGCTTAAAAGTCCCCTACGTTTCTGACAACTCGTATCGCCTATTTTTGGTTTCAGTATGCACCTTACTACTGAAGTGGTCAACCCCTTGAAATTTTCAAACTGGTGTATCTCATGAAGGAACTTTTGTTCCAAAAAATGGATGACATATGCTTTTATCAGCTCATCAACTGCTATCGATTGCCGTCGAAAAAAATTCTACCTGTCTTAGTTCAAAAGTTGCCTTTTTGCCGTAGGCCAACTTTCTAACGTCACCGATTAGAAAGGAGCAAAAGATAAGTTCTAATTTCTTTAGCAAAGAGAGAACTTTTAAATTTTAAGAGGCACGAGTGATACCGTTTCTTTAACGCAAATCCAAGTGCAAAAAACGAACGATAAACTCAGCTGAAATCGCGCACAGAAATGGATAGAAACAATAGATGGCAGCACTTTCGGGCCCGTGGGAAAAAACACTTTTTTGTTTCTTTAGATTTTTCTATTTATCACTCAAAGAAGATATGTTGGCTCTGGGGCCGGGTAACTGCCGCATATATTTAACACTTATAGATTTTAGTCCATCTTCAATTCGAAACTGGTGCCTGCCTGCTTGCGTGCTAGAACGGAGCTTTCCACTCGGAAGCAGAAACATGGTTTGATGAAACGAAAGGTTGGCTGCACAACTTCAGATAGTCCTCTCTGACATGGGCTATATAACTCCACTTCACTTCGCACACCGTAGGCTCTGGCTCGAGGACAAGCAAAAACCATTATTTTCGGCCCCAGGCAAGAGTTCCACGGAGCTTTCCAAAATGTAATGTCATATTCATCAATTCGGCCTAAGGTCCGCACTTTCCGTAAAAACCGCACAGGTTAGACCCTTACCAGTTACCAGGAAAAAAATGAAATCGGCGGCCTAGGAAAAAAAAAAAAAAAAAGATTTATTCAAACAATGTTTACACGGATACGTCAGCTCTGATTTTTCATCAGCGATATTTCGGCCCTTCTTGGCAAGGGTCCTCGTCAGGCTGTCAATTGACAGCCTGACGAGGACCCTTGCCAAGAAGGGCCGAAATATCGCTGATGAAAAATCAGAGCTGACGTATCCGTGTAAACATTGTTTGAATAAATGTTTCAAAGTCAGCTTGGGCTCAAAGAATATTTAAAAAAAAAGAGGACAAAACCAAAGTGTTGCTCTCGCAACACAATGATTAGTGAGGGGGGAAACTGCAAAAATTTGGTAGAAAATTAAAAAATATCTAAAACAATATCAAAAAAGCAAACGCCGATAAATCAGTGGCGTGACACCGCTGACCAAAATTCTATCAGCCGCCGCCGAATTTTGATTCGGCCCAGCTTCGGGGACTACACTTAGGAGGCTTGGCTTTAAATTGTGAGGTACAGATCGCGCATCAGGTGGTGGCTGGGGTGGCTCTTCGAAAATATCATTTACGAGGACTCATTAATAATACTCTTTATGACTATCTGTCCTTTGCCGATGCAAATCTCCTGCCTCTCCGGGTATCTAGCAGAAGAAAGGCAGAAGTGGTGTCACAGATCGCGCATCAGGTGGTGGCCGGGGTGGCACTTCGAAAATACCATTTACGAGGACTCATTAATAATACTCTTGATAACTATCTGTCTTTGCCGATCCAAAATCTCCGGTCTCTCCGGGTATCTAGCGGAAGAAAGGCAGAAGTGGTGTCACAGCTGCTGGCCAAAGATCGCGGTGATTGATTGACACAGGATTTGAGTCTCGTTGAGTTTGAGTCCGTACCGACACGCTTACTCTTTCTTCCTGAGGATTGCTGGCGTGGTTTGGACTTAGTCATAAGACGCGTTCTCGCCGTTCACCGAGGACTCCACTTGAGGAGTCTCCGCGTTTTTGTTTGTCCCGGGCACTCCCTCCCCGTATTCTCGCGATTCCCCACGGACTGGGAATGCTCCGATTGTCATCACCATTTCAGATTTGGAGGGGAACTAATTTTTGCTGGTGCTGGTGCAATATAAAATTAATTAAAAGTAATCAGAATAAACAAAACCAAAAATAAAGTGGATCTAGAGCAGATCTAGAGTTATTTTGTCAACTGCATATTTTTTTGTTCCGAAAACCCATTTTGGAAGCATTCCCGTTTTCTCGCTGTTTCTGTAAGCGGAGTCCGCATGGAGTGACTCCCTCTATTCTCGCCGTTCCATTCAATTCCCCGAGGAGTCCGCGGGGAACGGCGAGAATACGAACAGGACAGCTTTTATGCTTTGTCAATTGCCCAGTTCTTTTTAGCTCTGTGTGTTTTCCGAAGCCGTCCGCGGAGCCTTTTAAAAGCGTCGAGAACATGCTACAGAGGAACTGTTCAGTATTTTCCCAGGTGAGAACCTACAAAGTTTCATGAGGTACTGTCAAAATGTGTTATGGTAGTTTCTTACGATTGGAGAGCTGAGTTACACAATAGCGCCATTCGTTTTCGTCATTCAGCTTGCCGTTCCAACCGCCATTTTACTGTAGGCTAGGCCAACCAACAAGCGTTTCCTTTACACTCCCTTCATGGACCCTGTTGAACTGTTGAGAACCAGGCATTTTTATTTGTTTTATTAAACTGCTGTATCATTTGTTGTTCCTGAAATGGCAAACTCAGGTGGAAAGTGAGTTTCAACATCTTGGTTCGGTAATTAGGGGCAAGTTTAAAAATTCAAGAAAAACAAATTAAAGTTAAATAAGTTGTAAAAAATTCAGGCGTGGTGCTTAAATGTCTATCACCATGCCTGGGTGCTAGACGTTCAAGCACTGTACCTTAGGTTTCATGCATGGTGCATGGATTTCAGTATACAGTGAATGCATGGAAAACACAGTTTCTGTCATCACAACTGAGCACCAGCTTGGACAGGGTGGAAATTACTACCATGAATTAGAGAAATCAAACACAATCCTTATTGAATTTTTCCACAACAAAAACAAAAGGGGCTTGACTGATGATGGAGATATAAGACCTAACAGCACCCTACCCATTTAGAATGCCCCAAGAGCCAATATTCTGGTTGGCTGCTAGGTAGAAAAAGCTGAGGCACAGGACACTTTGCATGCAAAACCCTTGACTATATCGAAAAGGAAATGAGGTTTTCATGTCTGTCATCACCCGAGCAATGTTGTTTTTGTTATGAAAAATTTGATAAGGGTTGTCTATGATTTCTCTAATTCATGGTAGTAATTTCAGCCCTGTCCGAGCTGGTGGATCAGTATTGATGACAGAAACTGTTTTTTTTTTGCTTGCACTGTATACTGTAAACCATGCACCATGCATGAAATCCAAGGTACAGTGCTTGAACATCTATCACCCAGGCATGCCTGAAAAAGGGGCTAGGTGTACTAGAATTTTGCGTTGTCTCTAAATCCGGCTGAGTTCACAAGTCCAAGTAAATGTCCTGGCTCAGCATTTTTAAATAAAACGAAGTCTCCTGTGACCAGTTAAAGAGAATGGCCTCTGGATACAGCTTGGACACATTAATGTCATATCTCTGACATCTCTTCGTCCATCCATCAAGTTTGCTCAAATCAGAGCATATCTACCAAATTCTGATACTCCCTTCATCCCTCTCACCATTTCCGGATCTCGGTGTGGACATCAAATAGTATATCTAGGTTGCATAAGGTTGGTACTGTCCAACTTTCTTGTGCGCTTACAGAGTTTTTGGAAACTACCTTCCCAGCTCTCCCAGTCTCTGCTGCAAGTGGTTTGGACATATTCTACAAGTCTAGGTTCTCAGTTAACCACCTAAAACTTTTCACTGGTATCTGACCACCTGCTTGTAACTTAGACATCAGTTTATTTTGTAGATTCCCTTCTATCAACTCCACCAAAATTGGTTGGAGGTCAAGTGCCATTAAAGTTTCATTTTTTTACTGTCCAGGATTTCATTTAGGATGCACTGTGAATGGAAATTATAGATAGTTCTTGAATAAATCAGTTTCCATAGCAAAGATATGTCAGACCAGTGAGTAACTCTCTCGCAAATCATGATTTGGACGTTTTGAAAACCTGACACTGGGACCTTCTGCCTTGTGGAAAATTTAAAATATCAGTGCCAGTCATTTAGCCCATTCTCTCTTTATCTCCACTCCCGTTGTGTATTTCACAAATTTAATATTTGCATGAATACTATTTAAAATTTTTAAATTAAAGTTATTTAAAAAATCAGATCCGTCTTTCCCATTACTCATTTTCTTAGCAAAATATTTTGCAGACAACACTGTGATTTTTGGTTGGCAGTCAGAGATTTGGTTCAGTTGTTCAATGTCCTTACTTAAGCTTTTATAATTGATTTTGACTGTTTTTTGTGAAATTATCTAGCTTTAAATGCGGAAAAATGTTGATGTATGCTTTTCTCCTAGTCTGATCAGTTTCAGCTTCTGTTAAGCCTCATCTCTCTGATGCCGAACTTTTAAGATCGTCTGTTTTCGAATATGTTGGCCTTATCCTTGATGAGAATCTCTCTTAAACAGCAAACGGATTAATTGGCTCAGAACTTCGATTCAAAATGAAGGTCTTCTCTTCTACCTCAAAGATTTTTTTCCATAAAACATCCTTCGGTTGATTTGTTTCGTGTTCTGATTCTCATATGAATGTCTCTGTTATCGGAAGAACAAAATTTATTGTTAGGACTCGGGGCTCGTAACTCAGTCTCGAAGTGTCTCGAGACGCTTTTTTCACGGACTCCGTCTCGTCTCTTCTGGAACAATTTTTGTCCAAGACTTGAACTCGTCTTGATTCGTGAGTGTGGCTTCGGTCTCGGACTCAGACATGCTGGATTCAGCAACAGCTCTGAAGTTATTTCGACTTTTAACGTTTGCGTAGCCTATCTAGTTCGTTCGTGAAATGACATTTATACAATTTGCCAAAGAAAACGCTAATATGAAAAATATAAACGACATTGTTTGTACCGCCAGGCGACACTGACCGCACCGACAATGACGAATGAAAAAAAACTGATGTGGCTATTGAAGTACTCTCTGTCGTCCACTTGCACTATCTTTTTTTTTTGCTAGTCTAGGCTGGTTGACGCGTTGATGGTATAAGGTCAGCCACAAGTTACTAGGTCTTAACTGTCAATAAATTAATTTGTATGACCTAGAACCCAGTGATTCTTGACGACCTAGAGCTTGGTGAGGACTGCACTGAAATGTCCTATTCTTCTAACATTTTTATTTGAAACCAGTTTTGAGGCTATGTAATTTAAAGCTTTTAAGTTAGGGGGCCGTGAACCCTCCTGTACAATAGAGGTATGCTTATTTGAACCAGCTTGAGCCTGAAAAGAACCGACAAGAAGGCCCAAAATATAGCTCCAATAAAATGTAGCTGACATCCATTTTGCAGTGTTCAGGTATGCTCATTCGAAGATAATCTAACAGTGAAAGATCACCAAAGAAAATACTAAACACCCATACAAGGCAACTTGAACTACGAATTACTTGTTCAAAACGTTTATTTCAGTAGTCTATTTTAGGAGATGAAAAAGATATTCCAGTATTCCTGTTAATTTCCTTCTTTCTCTTCTTTGAGGTATTGTACTGTTCATATAATGACTAATAGTGGTTAAAAAAACAACCTCCAGCATCAAAAAGTGATGCACTGTGAGACCAAGCAGAATCTTTTATCCGAATTTCTTTACCACTCTGCTCTGTCATTTGAATCAACAATTTGGAAGGAGAATCATTTTTTAAAATTTAAAATTCTAGAATTTCAGAACAGAATATTCTCAAATTAGGCTACTTATAATGCTTACTTCTTGGGCTGTTATCTGGTATCAAGTTTGTAATTTTCCTTGTCCATTTGACTGTATTATAAGTAGGGAGAAATTACGGACGTGTTCAAAGAAGCGATAGGCTAGTACTGGTAGGCTAGTCTAGGCTACAGCCACTACACTTTGTTTATCTTGACGACTTCGACAAAATTGGATTTTATCATGATGATTGAGACGAATAAAAGCGAATATCTATCTATCTATCTATCAGAATAAATTGTCTTTTGCAGAGATTTTTTTTATTCCAGACACATTCTGAATATAACTTATACACAAAAAGTTGCTGTTGATGGTGCCAAGAACAGCGAAGCACAGATTAAATGAAACAGAAAGTAATGACTGACATTGAATTTTTTGTGTACGCCAGTAGCATGCGAGAATTTGATTATATGTAGTATTTAGGAAGAAAATCTCCCCTGGTGTCAAATTTGGCAGTCCAGAAAAAAGTCTTTGCTCAAATTTGAGGATGGTCATTTTATTGAACTGACAACACTTTAAGTAACAGTACTTCCAGCAGGTGTCCGGCTGACATTTCAGCTTTCACTGGAGAGAGCGAAGCCCTGGCAGCTAAAGCGTGCAGCTCAGGTGAAGTTTTTGGTGAAGCCTTTTATTCTGGCAAAATACTACTTCCCATACAAATTCTAGCTTTTAATGTGGTGCAAATTCAAACCTAAAGCCCCACTGAATGATGTGCCCCTCCACTAAATAGATATTGCTACTAAAGGCGCACTAGGTGAAATTTTTAGAAACAGTTATATCTGAGCATCTATTTGGGATCCCAGATGAAAGTAAGGGCTACCTGTTATATCATAGATATTACATTCTGTCTGTGACCACAGCAACTCCGAACGGAGTGAGATATTTTTCCGGACGTTAGTACAACGCACTGCTTTCACTCTAAAAAAAAAAGAAGAAGAAGTTGTGGCCACGCAGAATAAAAACATAGTAGGCTACATACAAGGTAGATTTGTTCTGTATTTAAAGGTAAAAAAAACAATAGGTTCTACATCGAAAAGAGTGCTTAGTAAGCCGACTGTTAGTAATACTGCATTCATAATCCAAAGGCTTTCGCCTCCAAATCACGGGCCTCATCATGAGGCCCGTCATTTCACCTTCTCTCGGTGCTTAAAAAGCTTATTCATCTTTAAAGCATGACCTGCGGGAAAAAAACCGAACTCTTTTCTGCTAAAATAGAGAGACTTACCAGGTATTCGAAAATCAACCTGTTTTCAGCGAAAATACAGAGATTTTGGTGGAAAACCAGTTTGAGTTCAAATTGTGCACTGCGGAGGGAAATTCGCCATGTGGTATTACTGCCTTTACGCCATCCGGGCAACCTGAGAACATACGACTGTCAACCAAGGGAATGAGAGTACAATTCTCTGAGGCTCGTAAGCTCAAAATCTGCGACTGAAATTCCGACAAGCTCAAAATTCGACCGTCATTCTGACAAGCTTCAAACATACGACTGAGAGTATGATACTCTGAGGCGTGGGATGGGGAGGTCACCCCCAACCTCTCTAACCGTCACTGCCTCCATTTCTCTTTCAGTTTAGAGTCGTTTAGGTTTATTGAGGAACTATAATAAGCAGGATAAACATCAGTATGGATTCAGACCAAGATAACTTTGAATCATGTTAGATAGTGGTATGGTGCTATGGTGCTATTTCCGTTCAACAGAAAGGGGTTGCTCTGGAAGCCTAGTGAACCTTAGCTTATTCGATATGTAAGAGCTAGCAAATATAGTGCACAACTCGGTGTATCCTAGCTCACAGATTAGTTGTATGCTAAGCAGTGCTATTATGCCGACAAAAGCAATCTATGAAAAGGTGGTGTCAGAAGATTTCATTTGGAAGTTTCAGAATTTGTTCTTGTTCCTTCAAATCAGCGGTAGTTCAATCGTAAGGTTTACAAAGAACCCTACCAATTTCTGTTTAAAAGCCCCTAAAGTTCTAGATTATAATTCCTCAAGTTTTTGTCTAAAAAAGGAGTACTGAGACCCTGTCTAAGATAAACTTTATCTTGGATCCCTGAATAGTGAAGTGTCTCTTGTATCCAAGACAACTTCGGTTTTCTGCTGAAAATACCTACAATGATACACCACAATGGCTATCTGCAAGGGACTACCATGGAAGTTTTAAGAGAGTGTCAGATGATTTTAGCCCATTGTGTGTCTCTGTGAGAGGCACATTCACTTTTAGGATTTTCAGATTGAGTTTCTCCCAGGCTAGACAGTTGAGGGCTAATCATGGCTTCTCATGTCACACAACTGAGTGCAGACAGTTGTTACAGTCGAACTTAAAATACAAGGTGGTTAAATAGCAACCATTGCCCTGTCTTTATCACATAAATTAGCCAAATTTATCTCTAGTAACTCCAGTACCCACCTAGTGGTCCTACTGCCCATGCAAATGGTGCCTTACTGAATTTTGATGGGTTGTTGCTCCAGCTGTGAAAATTTAATGAAGGAGTAGATAGATAAAACGCCCGTACAACTTACAGGGCCTTGTTTGATATGTGATGCTGCTTTAGCGCTGAAATTCGTAGCCAGACAGAAGATATCGGGTTCGATTCAACTTGAAAATTTGTGTTTTCGACATCCTGCAGCACACTCTGGGTGTGTCATTGTAGGAGGCAGCGACGGCCCTGTTCCAAGAGAAAATAGAAAGCCATCGAGCATTCTGGTCGTTAACAGACTACCAGAAAATACTGGCGAAATCATAGTTCAAGTGACCAAAAACGATAAAAATCGATAATAAATCATTCAGCAGACCTTTCGCTTCTACCGTGCGTCTTTGACTCTCCACAGTACCATCAATATTGCTTGCCTAGGTTGCTGCGGCTGCTATCCTACCACAGTTTTCAAGCATAGCACATCACTCTTAATATTGTTTTATTATATTTCTAGACATGTCGTTCGTCGTCTGTTATCTTCCGCTATTCGTCACAGAGCAGATCTGCCGAAGCCCAACCAGTTGAAGAGACAAAATTGAAGTTGAGGAGAGAAGCTATAAGGGATGGTCCCTCCTTCCATGATTTCATCTCAGAAAAGGTTTCGGAAGATGAGGATTGGAAGTTGTATAAAGGTAATAATGTCTAGCTGGGAGGGGTTTATGGCTTTAAAGATTTTAGAAATGTTTCGCATTTTTCAGTAGCTTGAAGTATCTTCCAGCGAATGAATGAGTCTTCGGACGTTGCAGTCTTGGACAATTCCTTTCGTCCGCTTCCTTTGACAGAAGTCAACTCTTGTTGGGTCATAGTAGTTCCCTAAAGTCCGTATCGAAACTCGAAACTTCTTAGTACTAACCTAATCTTCGTCTTTTTGAGATCCCAAAACGTAAGTGGAGGGATACCTATGACATCACAAAAGTTGTCCGTCTGTCGGTCCGTCCGTCCGTCGGTCCGTCTGTACGCACAATAACTCCTTAAGGGAATGAGATATTTTGATGAAACTTGGTGTGAGGATTTTTTGGGTCAAGAGTAAGGTCAAGTTCGTAGATGGGCTCTGTAGCCCTACATTTAGGGGTGGGGGAGGGGCTTTAATTTAAGGGGCAAATGAAATATTTTAAAATATATAATGTGATAGTCGATTCTGCGATAAGAAGACATGCTTAACACGATGGTGAAAACCATTTTGTCATCGGACAAGTAGTTCGCCCGGAATCCCCGGCCAAAACCGGAAAGTCTGTTAAAAGTAAAAGTTTTATTTGAAGTTGATTAGATGTTCGATTTAGGGATAAGAAGACATGCTGAACACGGTGGTGAAAACCATTTTCTCGCTGGGCAAGTAGTTCGCCCGGAATTCGGCCAAAACCGGAAAGTTTGTTCGAAGTAAAAGTTTTATTTGAAGTTGATTAGATGTTCGATTAAGGGGTAAGAAGACATGCTGAACCCTTATGTGAACAGTTTTTTACCAGGGCAACTTGTTCGGCCGGAATCAGGCCAAACCGGAAAATTTGTTATTTGAAGTTGATTAGATGACAGATTTAGGGGTAAGAAGACACGCTGAATCTGTATATGACAACCTTTTTTTTTTCCTGGACATATAGTTCGTTTGGAATCCGGTTGAAACCGGATTTTTTTTTATAAGTTAAAGTTTTACTTGAAGTTGATTAGATGTTCTTTATACGGACAAGGAGATACGCTCAATTCGTTTCTGAACTTTTTTTTTCTGGACAAGTATGGTAGTTCGCTCGCAATTGTCTGGATCAAATATTAGATTTTTGGGATCCCATCGAAACCTTTGGTCTTGTTGCTTCATACAAGTCCATCCTCTGTTTTGGTCCGTGTTTCGGACCAGACAAGATTTCATTAGTCCGACATTCTCAACCGAAATAGCAACAAATTACGAGAAAGAAAGATATTAAAAGGGAAATGTTTGCAACCTCGTGAAGAAAGGGAACGCTGCACTCCAGTCCATCACGACAATGAAGCGATTTGGATTCGGTGTCGAATCTTTGAAGTTAGCTTATGTGACATACGTGCGACCGCTACTGGAGTATGCCTGCCCAGTTTGGGGACCCTTTGTGCAAAGAAGCATACAACATAACGAAGAGATTGAATCACTGCAAATCAGAGCGTGCCGCATTATGCTAGGGCAGAAATACAATGGTTACGAAGCTTCCCTCCTCCTATTAAGACTTGAGCCACTCCATGTCCGCCGGGAAAACTTAATTTTACGTTTTGGCCGATCAGTCCTTGCCAGTGAAAAACACAGAGACATTCTGCCCGATCTAGCACCGGTGACAGGACGGACACGGCATCAAAATCTCCTTGTGCCAGTTAAATGTCGCACAAACCGGTATTCAAATTCCTTTGTACCATATTTCACTGAGAAGATTAACAAAAAACAAGTGAATTCTAAGTGATTTATTTTCTTTTATGTAATAATTGTATATATCCAAGTATTTTATTCAAGTATTTAAATGTAATGGTCGACGTATTTAGTGCCAAGTCGGCGCTACGAGTTGGATCAATAAACATATCTATCTATCTATCTATATCGAAAGATGACATTCAAAATATTCTGAAGTATAAAGAGGTTACGAGGTGACATAAAAAACACGGATATGCCTAATTAGTCACTCCGCTAGAAATATCAGAATCCCCATGAAACGGGACTGCGAAATAGGGTGACAGGCGACGAGCAAAGGAGTTTGGGACTCTTCAAAAACTACCTGGAGGGAGCGAATGTTCTTCCAGTTGTGATACTTCAGTGTAAGAAAATGCTTGCGTATGGCAAATAGCAACGCGAAAAAACAACGTATTCCGAGGCCGTATTTGAGTTCTTAGAAAGTCTGAGCAGATTTTTTGGCCTATTACGAAACCTGCAAGATCCAAGGTTAACTTACGTTCATAAGACCATGCCATTATTTTACTTTACTGGGATTAATTTTTGTGCTGTATCTCCTAGGGAGGACCTTAGAGGAAGTTGGTTAGAAAGACTATTAATATGCTGGTCGGAAACCTTTCGACGCGCTTCATGAAAAAGTAAGATGGGTTCCTAGACAGAGGACGTTGGGGAAAGTGTGCTACTGTAAAAGTTGAAATTGAATGATAAAAGTTTAAGGCTCCAAACTTCAGTGAACGAGGGCAGTCACTCAGCTCGTTTTTATTCGCTTTGTAGTCTTGTGCGGAAAGGAACTTGTCTGTAGAAGTTAATCTTTAACTTGCTAAAGGGAAAAGAGAAAACTTTCGTCGCTGCATTTCTATAACTCACAGGACCCACCTCGCAGTATTTACTCTTCAACTTACAGTATTTTAAGATATTTGAATACTTTAAAACTATGATGTGCTTTCAACAAATAAACCACGGTTTTGGCTGTTTTTAAGCCTTTTCTGAGACCCGTTGACTTGTAGCGAAAACAAGGAAACAATTTACATAACCGGTTTTGCTGATGGAAAAACTTCTCGCAGACAACCGTCGACAGCGTGATACACATCGAAGGTAGCCAAACACGGCAATTGAGAAAATCAGCGTGGTTTTGTTAGAGGAGTTATAATGTACCGTACGAAATTGAGGTCTCCGGGTTTGGAAATGTATGGAGTGATTATGGAAATAGGTTGCATTAGTATTATGGGTAAGACAGGTCCTTTAAAGTTTACTGAAAAGCCAGTTTATTTTGAATATCTTGGATTTAAATACATTGAATTATTTTGAGTTTGCTAAGGGATTATTTATCTTTTCATTTTGGGCTCTAGTAGTTACGTTCAGAATAAGAACTGCTGGCCCGAGAAATTATGTTTTTGTGTTTGGCCCAAAAAATAGTTATTTTTCCGCATAGGTAGGCTTCCACAAATCCGAAAGAAAAGTGGTACAGTGAAGTAACTCATTTTCATCGGATCGTCAAGCCAGTTTAAGTGACCAAGTGGTGATATACCTGGACTGTCGTATCTCAGCCCTTTTCGGTTAAACTTGAGTTCGTTCTTGAAAGGTTGGGAAATACCCACTTTCCGTACACGGGTTTTCCCATTTTGCAAACTTATCTTATCTTGTTTCTACACCTTTCTTAAGCCGAATTCAAATAGGCAGTAAACCTCCGAACAAACCTGGGTATCCCTCTTTTAATTGTAAGTGATGGTGTTTACATGACTAATGCTTACCTTAACTTCTGAACGGTTTAGAAATAAACGATTTCATTGAGGATTTCCATGATTGTGTCGCTCAGGTCTTGAATGTCCAGCAACAAGAATGTCTTAAGGACTTGCTCTTATGACGCTGGACAAGCAGGCGCACGGATATTTGGCCCTTCAGGTTCATGGGATAATCCTTGATAGTTCTTACGGAATGGTTTCTTTGACAACCAAATTTCTTATTGCGGGAGGGGGAGATAGTGCCTGAAGATTGCTAAGGAACCGAAGGAAGCTGGATCACCAGTCCTCGTGCCCTGCTACAGTTCTGTTGCCTCTTCTCACGAAATCTTTCCTTGTCTGATGAAGATGGCCCACTAATCGCTCCCCTGTGTGATTTCTCCGGTAAAAGCTTGACGATAGCTGGACGTATTCCCCTGGCAAGGAGATCCTTCCCACAGGACTTTTCCCCTGCAAGGGCTGTTGAAGCATTAATCTGTTAGAAAGACGTGACCCTGACCTGTTGTTTGGGGAGAGTTTCCGCTTTAAAAGATGAACTTGCATGGTATGAACATGACATTAATGCAGTCCGATCCTAGTTTCTTCACAAAAGGGGGGGGGGGGAGTTACAGGAGTTTAGATGTAATGTGGCATGACAAAGTTTTGCGGTTGACCCTGACCTGTGAACCATAGGTGTTTGTGACACCATTACTCATGGACTGAACCCAAAACTGCCGCTGGTCTAATCCATCATTTATCAAACAGCTACTTAACTTGGTCAGTCTGCGAATTACACTGGATCTTGAAAAGCATAGCCTACTGTTAGATAGGGGGGGGGGGAGTGTGACGAATAGTATGTTAAAATTAATTGTCAAAATAACAAACAACCACATCCTTTCGTGGTTCACGAACATCGTCTTGTCACTTTTCAAGAGTCATGTTATCTGGACTTCGGTTTAACCTTTTAGAGCTAGAGATTTAGTATTTGAGTTTGACTACTACGTAGTAAACAAAATAGAAATTTGGTTTGAAGCCCGAAGAGGGTAGATGATTCCGTTCGGACAGACATAAATAAATAATGCTTGTTTATTGAGCCAAAAGGCCATACAAGATTTAATACACTTCACAAATAAACTATTACACCTCTGCAAATACTATGCTACGTGACCTAAGCTAAACTTTCCTCCCTGAGACTAAATCCTTTGGTCACATATTTACAAACATCTACGATACATTTGGGGTTCGTAGATTTCAGGATACGGGGAAGCTATACCAGCCCACCCCCAACAAATCTTACTCTCAAATGCGAAAGCTCTTGGCACTCTAAGAGGAAGTGGTTCAAATCCTCCTCCTGCAACTTGCAAAGAGGGCAAATGTAAGTCTCTCCCGTGCCAGCTTTCCTCCTATTGAAAAGTTTATTTTTACTGAGGAGCAGACTGTTAGATCGGAGATGGAACCAAGTTTTTAATGTAGCAGGACCTAACCCTAGCTTAAAATAATATTCAAAACCAAACACATCTTTTATTTCAGCATACAACTTAAGAGTTTCTGAAGTTTGGAGTCTAATGTGCCAATCTTGGATTTCTTGGTCTTCAATTATCTGTTCATACTTCCTTAAAATATCACCTTGATCTTGTGTCGGGCATAAGCCCTCATTCCATGCGTAAGATAATCCTGCGTGGTCTAACAGAGCTTTTACTTGAGTCGGCCACGATCTTGCTCTCCTTTCTTGTAACAAAAATGAGTACGCACCTGTCAGCAGCCTTTCATCTGGTAACTGGACTAGCTTGATCCAAAACCTAATAATCTGGACTAACCTGTACTTCCTTAGCGAAAATATTCCAAGGTCTCCTTTCAAAGCCTGTGTAGGCGTGGTAATGTTCACTCCAAGAACTCTCTTATAGTGCTGCAGCTGAAGCGATTCTAATTGTGCTGCCGCTTCGAAACCCCAAATTTCTGCTCCGTAATGGATTGTAGGAAGGACTTTAATCTTGTAAAGTTGTTTTTACATCTTTAGCTCTTTTATGCCTGAAACACTGGGATTTCTCAAAATCGCTGATGACACTGCTTTCCCTCGTTTTACCATTTTCACAACACCTCAAGCATCTGTATAAACTTCTATACGAGCTAAAACTAGAAATAAACAAAGGGATAAATGCAAACGAAGAATATTTCGAGATACACAAGGAAATTAAAGAAATTAAGCAAAAAATTACAGAAGGGATAAAAATTCGAGCTAAGTTAAACGAACAGATTCAGAATGAACAGCTCACCACGACCCTGCTATGTAGACAAAGAAAAAAAATCGGTCAAGAGACAATAAAAAAGATTAGAACCCAAGATGGAAAAATAATAGAAGAAAAGACCCAGATAATGAAAGAAATAAAGAGTTTCTACAAGAACACATTCAAACTAAGTGAACCAGAAAGCCAAGAACAATTTTGTCAGAATTAAACATAACAAAGCTAAACACGGAAGAAAACGAGCTTCTTTGCCACGAAGTAAAGCCAGAAGAGGTGCTAGCAGCAATAGGGCAGGCAAATAGAAATAAGTCGCCAGGTTATGATGGACTTCCATATGAGCGATACAAGGAATTTAAAGACTGATTTCTCTGTGACGTTTTGCAGACTATTTAACGAAATACTGAATGGAAAAGGCCACAGCAGAATAGAGACTAGAGGAGTCGTAAAGTTAATACCAAAACAAGGGAGACCGAGAAGACGTGAAGAACTGGAGGCCCGTTACACTCACGCAATGCGATTACAGGATATTATCAAAAGTGCTAGCAAATCGATTAAAAGAAGTATTGCCATCAATTCTTAGTGTAAATCAGTGCGGAGGATTCAGTAAAAGAAAAAGCACGGACATACTGACATGCATCAGAAACGTGCTACTGCAGTCGGCGTCCGTAAAAAAGCGCAAAGCACTAAATTGGAGAATCATGGGATTAGACGTAAGGAAAGCATTTGATAAACTTCGACGACTGCTACTCTACATTATCATGAAAGTCTATGGATTTTCCCCAGTTTTCACTGAATGGATGAGAAAGCTGTACAAAGACACCCCACAAGTGATCGTCATCGACATGGTACCTGAAGAATTTAATGTGGAATTGGGAATTCGACAAGGATGTCCATTAATCATGATGCTCTTCGAGCTATAAATTGATCCGCTTCTAAAATTCCTTGAAATGAAACCACGTGGTATTAAGCTGTTCGATGAAATATTAAAAGCGAGAGGTTTTGTCGATGACATCACCACGTTTACAGAAGACGAGGAAGATAACAAAACGGCTCTCGAGTGTGCAGAACATTACTGCAAACTCGTCAAGCTAGAATTAAATAAAGGAAAGTGCGAAATTTTGGAAATCACGTCAGAAAGAGAAGATGGGATAACGGAAGTATGTGGAATACTGTTGAAAAAAATAGATAAAAATCCTAGGATTAAAATTTAATAAATCGTGGAAAGATACAGAAAAAAAGAATTTGTCGGAAACAATATACAAAATTATAGCATCTGTTAATTACGGACGGAATCGGAAACTCACGGTTTTTCAGAAAGCGGAATACAGCCTTCCAATAATCTGGTATTTGGCTAATGTTTCGTACCCCTCGAAAGCGACACTAAAAAAAATTCACAAAATAATATACAATTTCATATGGGAAGGAAAAGAACCGCCAAAACTCAGAATTACAGATATATCAGCAGAAGCTAAAAGGAGGACTGCAGATAATTAACCCTGAAGCTAAGTCAAGAGAACTTTTCGTCAGAACAGCTCTCGAAAATATGACAGAGAAAAAAGAATCAGTTTTAAATTCGTGTATGTTAACGAGAAAAAGCTGGAAGAAAGGATACCCACGAAGCCTAGAAATCGCGTTTATATGGATATAGAAAAGATGAGAAAAGAAATAATTGTCGATTCCGATGTAAGAGAAATACCAAAAGAAGGGATACGAAGTTTTTACCGAGAAAAGGTGAGTCTACCGGATATAAACGAATAGACGAAGAGCAAGCAAACCGAACTTTCAATCTTCTCCATACATCGATGCTTTCGCTGAAAGCATATGTTTTACCAAATACATAACGTTCTACCTACAGAAGAAAGAAAGCACCGAATTTTCCCTGAACATAACACGGGAAAATGCAAAACCTGTAATGAAATCGAAGATGTTTTTCTCATTTTCTCATTAAGTGCGAGAAGAAAAAGGAGCGACTAAGGAAATTTGAAAAAATAATATGTTCTTTAATGGAATATGGAGATAAATGGCATTTAAAGGAAGAAATGAGCCTTATAAACGTTACAAGAAAGGACAATGACATTAATGATATCGACATTTTGTTATTATGCGTGGAAAGGAAAAGAAAAAGGTGAGGATGATTCCGTATTAACGAAAGTTCAAAAATGTTGGGAAATAATAAAAGGTAGTAAAGATAAAGTAGGAAATGATTTGGAATTAAACTTTAATATTGAAGATTTAGTTCGAAATTTAATTAAAAAAAAGAGATAATAAGTGGGAAAGTACAGTTATATTTAAATGGTAAATTTTTAAGTTTTAACAAAGAGATAAAGTTTTAAAGTTATTTTTTGCAACCAAAGTAGTTTTATATCAAGAAAATTGGTAATCGTTAAAAGTTTTTTCATTTAATCGAAGTGAACGTTTAGTTATATTTTATTTATTTTTTTGATTTTATTTGGTTTAGAGATTTAAAAAAAAAAGAAGAAAAAAAGGGTTTTGGTATCGGAGACAGAAATGAAAAAGAATTTTAAGAAATGCCACTGCAAAAGGGGTTCCCTGTGACGGAAGGGCATCCTTTGACGCAGGAAGTGCGAAGAGGTCGAACAAAGTTTGTTCATGTCTCCAGGACAAAAACTCCTTTTTGATTTGGTTGCAAAAAAAATGACGAGGGATAGTATTTTTGTAAATATTAAGTTTTTAAAGAATGGAAATTTTAAGGAAAGGAGATATTAAGGAAGGGAAATTAAGAAAAGGTTTTAACGATGTGTTGAAAATTGTAAAATGAGAAATAATGGCTAAAAGAGGGAAAAAAAAGAATATAAAAAAAATTAAATATAGAGATAGAGGAAAGTGTAGGTGACGCTAAATATATAGGTCGGTCATTGAAAAAAAATAAAATAATTTAAAATATTAGATGTTAGGACCGTTGGCGTCACCGAGGGAAGTTTAAGCGTAGTCACCTGGCCAAATCATATTGGACAGGAAAAACGAAAAGATGCTACGCGGCAATACAAAAAAAAATGTTTTCTGCTGCACCTCTATCCCATTGAAGTAAAATTTGACGCAATTTTCATCTTGCTTTTTAGTCTTTCCAGAAAAAATTATATTTGTATCCAGGGAATTAATAAAGTAAGTGTCAAAGAAAAGGAACCGACCTCCCTAGAGGAAAGACTACGATCCCTATACGCCTTCGAAGATGAATATTCCCAGCTGTTTCGAACGCTACCTTGTAATGTCCTTAATTCGTCATAGTCAGAGTATCAACATCGACACAGTATCGAAAGGTTTATCTGAGCCACTGAAGGAAAATAGTAAGAACCTCGTCGGTTCAGGAGCTCCAGTCAAAGATGTGGGGAGTATGTTCTCTCAACGTGCACTGCTAAAGTACCACTGAAGTACACACTTTGGAAGTATTTGATGCTTAATTAAAAATAGTGCTGTAGTAAAAATTTAATGTAGGCCAGGCCTACTTGTCCCAATACTGATAGTAACAAAAAGGAAAACAAAAAAACACAAACAAAAGGAACGGCTTTTTAGAACTTTCCTCACTTATCAGTTGTCTAGGCTATCCTCAGCAAAATAATTAAATAAAAGTCACCGACTGAAAAGAGCGTTCCCGATCTTCGCTAACTGGCAGGCTTTCTTTTTCAGGAAAGCTTGTTCGGGAAAAAGGAGACAAAAGACTTCGTCTTCCACCTTGGCTTAAAACCGAAATCCCCGTCGGAAAGAACTTCGCGAAACTGAAAGAAAACCTCCGGGAATTGAAGCTCCACACTGTCTGCGAAGAAGCTCGATGTCCGAATATTGGGGAATGCTGGGGAGGAGGGGAAAATGCAACAGCTACTGCCACCATTATGGTAAGTGATCGAAGTTGAATGAATTTTCTTATTACCCGCTCGGATAACTGTCAAAACTAGAGTAAGAGAAAGAGGAGAAGTCCTTATGTAGAAACTGAATAAAGTCAGACATGACTATACGGCAGTTTGAGACAATAGAGCTGTGTGAATAGAATGGCAGTATGACTGATACGTCCCTCATAACACTGGTTTTAACATTAGGAGCGTTTTTCCGCAACACAATTGTGGGCAACACACTTCTGAGGGAAACACGAATTTATTGTGTGCCACACAGTAAAGGCACAAGTTGAAACTCGCGGAAACGCTATTTTGTTTGTTTTTTGGGCGGTAATTTTATGTCTGAAAATACAATATAAAATCGAGACAGAATCTCAGTAAATAGAACTTCAAGCGTACGTCTTTACCATTTTGTACAAAAACGATCCTACGTTTTATGTCTATATGCTTAAAAGTAAGTTATTTTGTATTTTAGACATTATTTTGCTCCTAAATTTAGATTTGCCGCCAGAATGGGACTACATAGACAATCACCTGGCAGAATTTGATCCACAAAGCGATCCGCAAAAATCTTGTTGGTGGCGGGAATACACTTGTGGCGCACACAAAACCGCGGAAACGCTCTTTTTGAGATATATTGACCCATGAAATATTTTTGTGAGCATGGAAAAACGCCGTAGGTAGGATGTCATGGTACCATGGAGGCAGAGCTACGTAAATGCTTAATTTGTCAGTAAAATGTAGATTATGTCGACGGGTTACCATTACAAAAAATGCGGATCACCTCGGAGGCTTAAATAAGTTTACACGGTGGGACTGTAAATTGCAACTCCCTGTTTGTTTATTAGCCGCAGTTTCTGGTTAGTTTGATAACCCCATATTATTGGATTTTTTAACGTGCCGTGTACTTAACGTGTCGTGTGACTGGGACGGAGCAATTCTCCGGCTGGTGACGTTGATTTTTAGTTATGTTCCTCTCGTGCTAGGAATAGGGATTATTTAATAGTCCGTCGTCATTTCATCGCTATTGGGGCTTTGAGACGGGTTGCAATGGTGATCATACGGACAACGAGTTGATGATCTGTCGGGGGCTATAAATTCGTACCTAAATAGAAATGATCTGTCGCGGACTTAATTCGTTCTTAAATAGAAATGATCTGTCGTGGACTTAATTCGTTCTTAAAGAAAGATATTCAGTGGTTAACTTCTTCGCAGAAATTGAAGTTGCACATAATGGTTCTAGTTTTCTGCCGCTAGGACAAGGAAATTCGGTTTGGTTGGTTTACGTGGCTGGGATTCCTGTCAGAAGTGAAGGATACCTGTGACGTTATAAGTTAATACTCTCTTCTTCGATGGTTTAAGATTGTTGGTGAAACTATGTACACAAGTTTTGGCTAAAATAATCCGGTTGGACTTGTATCGAAGCCGGGAATTTTGGAACGAGTTCCTCTGCGGGTAGTAACAGTATTTCTCAGAAACGGAAACAGTAAGCTTAGAAACAGTAACCTATGCTGTTAGTTTTCAGCCTGAATGGAAAAATCGGCCGGAACTTCAGGGAAAGCTGAAAGTTTCCAAATCGTTAGTTTTGCAACTAGAACTGGTTGATCGTGCAGACAGACGGTCATGATTTCTCTGATTTTCAGTGTATTCATCATGGAATTGAAAAAAATCCCAACTTTCCATATTGAACTGACGATGGTGCCGAAAATCGTGGCAGAAATTCCTGTCCGCGAGCACTCAGCCTCCATCGTCTGTCCAAGGCATAACTAGTCAGCATAGAGGTAACAATACATGCTGAGTCCATCCCACGTTTAATCGGCAACATTATGGGGAAGTTTCGGGTCAGTCCCAAAATAGAAGAGCTGAGCGCATGATTATTGACATTATCCATGTGCGTTGCTGTCAGAAATGTTGGTTTTTGTTTTGTCTTTTTGTTTGTATTGAACTTATCCGTACCTGATACCTCGGTATTACCAAAGACAAAATAAGCACCAGAATCTCCGTCTCCTTGCATCTGCAATACGACCATGCGGAGTCGAATCAGAGGATAGGAGCTACGCGGAACATTACAGTTGGTTACGCTACAAGCAGCGATATCGCAGTAAAGCCCCGGAGAGAAAATTTCGAGATTAAAATCCGATTGGTTGTCTATCATTGTGACGTCACGTGTGACGCGCTGCAGAGCGGGTCAGCACGCCTGCTGCACTTTTTCCTCCGATATCTGCAGCGGCGAAGAGGGAAGTAGACGGGCATCAACTCACAGCTCAGCAAGTACCTCTGCTCAGCACTGTTTTGGCGGGGTATCCATAGTCGTGAATGGGACTAAAGACGGAATCCTAATGGTATATTTCTTCTTGGTATTATTTTGCAAGGACAAGTTGGTTTATCCATGCAAAATCATTTTTAGACAACATTATTTCCTGTTTGTAGTTGGTAAAAGAGGTAAGGAACATGTGAGACAAGTTTTTTCGTCATTTCGCTTTTGTAAGTCTGAATTTGGCGCTTTTCAGCTAATGGGGGACACATGTACCCGCGGCTGCCGATTTTGTTCCGTGAAAACATCGAAGGCTCCACCCCCACTCGATCCGGACGAGCCCGTCAACACTGCTAAAGCTATTGCAGCCTGGGGACTCGACTACGTTGTACTCACATCTGTTGACCGAGATGAACTGCCAGACCAGGGATCGAACCATTTCGCCCAGACTGTTGTCGAACTAAAAAAGAGGTAAGTGCGGACGAAATGCCACCCAACATCTGAAGAGGGCCACCGCGAGTCCTTCCACGATCAAATCATAAGTATTGTCGGATTGGATCCGTCTTTTAGGTCAATTCAGTTCATTTTGAATATATTCTTCATTAATCAAAACAACATACATAACGCACCAAAAAGGGCACAACTGTGTCCTATGCGGGAGTGCACAACTTTCACTCACTTATAAAAAATGATAGCCTAACACACGCTTCTCGTCTCTCTTTTCATTTCTTTATCAAAATATTATTTTTCAGTCTGCTCAAGGAAAAAAGAATCTGATTCTCCAGCTCCCTGAATCTCTTCGGAAGATGATTCTACACCTTCCAATTCGACTTCCTCACTCATAGCCTTCTTCTTGACGACCCTCCAATAACACTTACCAACAAACTCGTATTTCTCGTCCCGTACTCGTGATAATGTGCGTCATCAACATAAAGTTTTCTAAAATATGATGGACACAAATCGTTCGTACTTCGTACACAAGTTATATCTTTCTTGTAACTTGTGGACGCCGCCTTTGCATAGATTTGAGAGTAAATTATCTACCTTGAGCGTGTTCGGCTGGAACGGAAATAGTAACAAATAGTAACTATTAGTTACTATTTCCGTTCCAGCCTCACCAAAAGTTACTACGCTGATCGTTCCAACCTTCTCGAAATACTAACTAATAGTAACTATTTGCTTACCACGCTCGGGAGCGTAGTAAGCGTAGTAACTACGGATCTCTGTAACGTGATTGGTCGGATTCGCCCGTGGCATGATATTCTGCTGGAAAATAGAAAAATTGTTCCAGCATTGACGGCAAAAAGCCAGAATTCGTGACGTCACGCGTAGTAACTACGGTAAGTAGGATTAAACACGCTGCTTGTCTAATTAAGAGAAAAGCCGTTAAGTAGAGCTAAACAAATTTCATCGTTTTATTTCTATCTCTCTTACCTCCTTTATGCAATGGTATTATTTTAGCGACCTTCAAACCTTCCGGGAAAATCCCTTTTTCCATGGATTTATTAATCAATTTACAAACAATTGGTGCTATAACTCGTTTAATTGATTTAGCAATCTTAAGAGAACTCCCATCTACACCACTGGATTTTTATTGCATTCCACTAGTAGTTTTTCCCAATTTATTTATTGCAAGCATTACAAACTATTTTGGTAGCCCGGTTAATTCTTTTCCGAGCATCATCACATAGTTTCGCCCCCTCACTAGAAAAACATTCACATAAATAATTCGCAACATCCTTTGGGGTGGTCAAATTCCCCTCTCTCTGTTTGTAATTTATTGTAAGGTAGAGTAAAGTAATGTAACTCGGTTTTTTTTTTACCGACTGGCCGACAATATTGGTGGTGGTGGGGGGGGGGGGGGGGGGGTACGCCCCCCCCTCCAGTCGTGACGCCCCTGAATACAAGTGACTCATGGTATCTGGCCTTTTGGGATCCCAAAACGTAAGTGGAGGGATACCTATGACATCGCAAAAGTTGTCCGTCTGTTTGTCTGTCCGTCTGTCCGTCCGTCTGTCAGCACGATAAATCTCGAAGGGAATGAGATCTTTTGAGGAAACTTGGCGTGAGGATTCATTGGATCAAGGGTAAGGTCAAGTTCGTAGATGGGCGATGTAGCTCTACATTTAGGGGTGGGGGTTCAAATTAAGGACAAACAAAATATTTTAAACAGCTGATGTGATGGTCGATTATGCGGTAACAAGGCATGCTGAGCACGATAGTGAAAACCATTTTCTCGCCGGACAAGTAGTTCGTCCGGAATCCGGCAAAAACCGGAAAGTTGGTTAAAAGTTAGTCTTATTTGACGTTGATTAAATGTTCGATTTCGAGATAGGAAGACATGCTAAACACGATGGTGAAAATCTTTTTCTCGCCGAACAAGTAGTTCGTCCGGAATCTGGCAAAAACCCGGAAAGTTGGTTAAAAGTAAAAGTTTCATTTTAAGTTGATTAAATGTTCAATTTAGAGGTAATAAGACATGCTGAACACGATGGTGAAAACCATTTTCTCGCCGGACAACTAGTTCTCCCGGAATCCGGCCAAAACCGGAAAATCTGTTAAAAGCAAAAGTTCGATTAGATGACAGATTAAGGGGTAAGAATAGAGGCTGAGTCTGTATATGACAATAATTTTTTACTCGGACATATAATTAGTCCTGAATCCGGTTGTAACCGGAATTTTTTTAAGTCAAACTTTTATTCAAAATTGATTAGATGGATTATTCAAAATTGATAAGGAGATACTCTGGACTTGTTTCTGAATTTCTTTTTTTGCTGGACTAGTAGTTCGCTAGGAATTTGGGTGAAACCGGAAACTTGGCAGAAGCAAAGCAGGAAGTCTCGGTCAGTATCGTCAAAATAGATATTGCTTATAGAGTTATATCTGAACTTGGTTTTCTCTAAAGATTAGCCTGGCGAAGACTGGATCTCGCGAAGACAAGGCCCGATTGTCTGAATCAAATATTATATTTTTGGGATCCCATCGACACCTTTAGTCTTGTTATAAAAGGCAAATATAGAACAAGAGTCTCGGAGCCATTACAGTTACATTCCAACTGTAGGATGTAGGATCTAAATTGTAAAGTAATTTACCGTTTTCCGTGATTTTTTCATATCACATTTATGGTTCCTAAATTCATTTTGCAAATACAGTTTTCAGCTCCGTTTCAATCTGTTTTAAATATTCCGTTTAAACTATAATATATATCGTAATCAGTTCGCCATTGTTCAAGAAATTTGGAGTTTATTATAGGTGGTATCATACCCTAAAGCGTCAAGCAAAGCAGTGACCGAGTCCACAATCAATAATTTTAATAACTCGAGCGAAGTGATTAGATCTGCAGTTCTGTTTTTGTTCAAGAACTTGGAAGAACCAGAAGTTTGAAGGTTTTAATCAGATAATACAGAGTTCAGTGGATTTTAAGTGGAAACAAGGTATTTTGGGGCCGTCTTTATTTGGCTAGGACAGACTAGCAGATCAGAAGAAACCTATTTTTATTTAGTAAAATTTTTAACAAGCACTCTATGTCCAAATGTTTGTTCTCCACAGTGCTTGTATAATGTATTTGTATTTTTGTGTAAAACTAAACAAGACCAAAGGTTTCGATGGGATCCCAAAAATTCAATATTTGATCCAGACAATTGGGTCTTGTCTTCGACAGATCCAGTCTACGCCAGTCTCCTTGAACATTTTTACTATTAAAATTCAGAAACAGGTTAAGGCCAAATAGCTAATCATCTGAGAAAACCAAGTTCAGATATGGTGACTCCATATCTGAACTTGGTTTGGTTGGTGAACTTGGTCATATCTGTTTTGAAGTAAAAGAAAGCTCAAAAACGAACTCAGCGTATCTTCTTTTCCCAATATTGAATATCTAATCAAATTCAAATGAAAATTTAACTTATAACAAATTTTCCGGCTCCAGCCGGATTCGGGTCGAACTTTGTGTCCCGGTCAAAAATGATTATCATACACGAATTCAGCATCTCGACTTACCCCTAAATCGGATATCTAATCAACTACAAACAAAACTTTAACTTTTAATAATTTTCCGGTTCCGGCCGGTTTCCGAGCGAACTAGTTGTCCGGGTAGAAAATTAGTTTTCACAGAACTGTTCAGCATGTTTTCTTACCCCTAAACTGAACAACTAATCAACTCCAAATAAAACTTCTACTTTTAACAAACTTTCCGGTTTTGGCCGGATTCCGGGCGAACTACGTATCCGGCAAGAAAATGGTTTTCACCGTCGACTTCAGCATATTGTCCTACCCCTAAATCGAACATCTAATCAACTTAATGAAACTTTTACTTTTAACAGACTTGCCGGTTTTGGCCGGTTTCCGGGCCAACTAGTTGTCCGATGACAAAATGGTTTTCATCATCGTGTTAAGCATGTCTTCTTACCCCATAATCGACTATCACATTATCTGTTTAAAGTATTTTATTTGACCCTTAATTCAAACCCCCTCCCCCACCCCTAAATGTAGGGCTACAGAGCCCATCTACAAACTTGACCTTACTCTTGACCCAAAGAATCCTCACACCAAGTTTCATCAAAATATCTCATTCCCTTCGAGAGTTATAGTGCGCACAGACGGACGGACAGACGGACAACTTTTGCGATGTCATAGGTATCCCTCCACTTACGTTTTGGTATCCCAAAAACTTGAACTTGAACTTGAACCATGGACAATAAACTTGAACTTGAACACTACATGGTGCTTGCTCACGAAAAACTAGCACAACTAAGAATTTTCAAAACACGAAGTAATCTTTGACAAGAGTTAAGTGCATGTACAAATAATGGGACAAAACTGTGCTCATAGCGAACATGGGAGGTGACAATTACAATATAAACACGCCGAAAATCTAGACAAGGATTCCAGCCTGTGGGCAACGGAACCCTCGGGAGATGACGACGAAATATCCTCTTCAGTATTCAGTGACCTGACAAGCAGAACCTCTTGCCCATCTCAAAGTTTCTACGTCGTCTTTGGGGAAAGGTATGAAAGGTTTCTTAAAGTTTCTCGCTTGTTGCTCTCATACCTGACCCCCTCACAAGCTTTAGAGGTTATGAACGCTTCCATACGTTCGCAATGCTCAACAGATTCAATCTAACTGGTGGACCTGAGGGTGTTGGGACTAAGTATGCGAGGGATGGAACCTAAGATTGTGCAAGGACTGAGGGGAGGGTACTCTTGAGGTTGTGCTCTTCAGGAAGCTACGGAGGGGTTCCAAATTGAAGCAGACAGGTCAGAACAAATCGTGTCTTTGCTACTTTACAAATGTGTGCAATCCCTTTCGAATCATCATCTAATTTTAGGAAAGCAAGCATTCTGCGCTCGGGCACAATTTATTGGCTGCCTTTGACTTCATGGAGGCAAACCCGAGTAAAAACAAAAAAACAATGTTCGGAAGCTTCATATGGAAGGATTATAAACTAGCAGCAATGAAGTTATAATGGCCGAGTCTGTGGCCCTGCCGAGGCTTACATAGTCGAGTTTTAGGGGCCTCGGATCCTTGCAAAGTAGCTCCCATTAAGTTTTGAATTTTGACAACCAACATTTTTACCAAATCGGTTTTCTTAAAAAAAAAATAAAAAAAATTTTGTCGTTAATGTTATTAATTTTTTTTTCAGTTATAATAAACCACAAAAGCTTCAAATATTCATTCCCGGGACCCTAAACCGCGTTGAGCCCATAGATTGGTGCCTGCTTTGCCTTTGCATAAATTTAGGTACTTCTTATCTCGTCCTTCCTTCTTGTCAAACCAACAGCGTTACCTGAGAACTGTTTGAGGAAAGAGACGACTGCCAAGCTGGAACAGCGCATATATTGCCAGGCAACTAAGTGCTTTATTAGCACCGTCTTGATTGCTTTTGAAAGATCGGTTGGAGAGCAGTCGAGACTCTTGAGATAAGTTCGAACAAGGTCAAAAGCTCCTTTGCTTTGTGGAAATAGATCGTGGCTGGAAGGTTGATAAGAGCGTCATTTGGTTGTTTACCCAAAGGGAGTAGTTTCTCATTGGGAAGGTCACGTTCCATCCTTGGGACTAATAGGGTTCTATTAGGTTGTTGGTACAGCGGTAGGCCAAAAATTCCTCGATCCATCCAAGGGTTACCGGATATGCCGACTACGAATTGGCCGCTGGTAAAAGAAATCCGGAGTTTCAACCGGAAGCATGTTTCGCAGCGACTCTTTTGGCCAAGCTTAGCGTTCCTGACTTGCATCCATTGCAGAATAAATTAAGAGAGAATCTACATTTTGTTCAATAATAACGCAAGATAACATAAGGAATCGCAGTTCAACAGATGACACTTAGGATGTTAGCTGTTATGATTTTACAAATGTTATGCATACAAGAAGGGCCGAAACACCGCCGGAAAAACATCTGTTGACGTTTTTCGGCTCTTAGCAATGCTCGTTATGCATAACATTCAGAGCATGACGTTTGCAAAATCATAACAGATAATATCCCAAGTGTTATATGTTGAAACTGCGCATCATTGGCCTACCCTATGTAATAACAAGCACGGCATCCGCACCAGTGAACCTGGCCTGACTTTTATTGACTGAAATCCCCCTTGGGTTCCGGTCCCGGAAGCGCAACGTTTCTGAAGCGGTTGTATTAGAAAGATAGTGGAGGATTTCAAGATTACTTCTTCTATTTAGATAAAGCAGGAAAAGTTTGTGAGGGAGAAATCCGATGGAATACGGCACAGTGAAGACTTTCGTTTGGCTAGGGAGGATAGGAGGGAAAAACCCAGTTCACCATGACCAGGAGTGGCATGTTTTTACGTTGGAGTCTAGTTATAAACTGCAGCCAACATTATATGAATGAATGAATTTATGACGCACTGCCCAAGGGCGTAAGTGCAGTTAAAAAAAGATAAAGAAATATAAAATAATCGCAAAAAACTCAACAAATATTTTCCATAAAGGTTCACTAATTTAGAATCACGTTGATGGGATCGTGGACAGGTAATTTTCCAATCGGAGAACACAAATTAGAGGAATATATGGGTAGCCTATCACTGATGGTGCAGTAAACGCTTTTTTGGTGCCTTCCGGAATATCCCGGAGAGGAAATGTTGCAAGGTTGGACCTCGGGATTGACTGTTTAAAAGTTGGGATACAAAAAAACTACATTTTCAATCAATCAAATTTATTTCCAAATATCTCAAATCTAGAAGAGGGATAAAATATTTACGAATTACACAAAAACGAAACAAATTAACTAACACACTTAAAAGATATCACAAGAGATAATATACACTGTCAGAGATTTCATAACAGGTAACACAAGGATGCGTGGTCTCATCGGATAACACTTAGAATTGTGTTTTTCAAACTTAAAACGTTATGCATACAAGAAGATCTGAAACATCGTCGAAAAACCATCTGCCGACTTTTTTTTTGTCATTATGATATCGGGAAAGTCAGCAGATGCTTTTTCGTCAGTTTTTCGGCTCTTCATGGCCAAGCTTGTTATGTATAATTTTTGAAAAAATCATAACAGATAACATCTTACGCGTTATCTGTTGAAACTGTGTTATCTGTCCGAAACTATTGGAACTTTCATAACAGATAACACAAGGATGCGCGACACTTAAGGTGTTAGCTTTTATGTTTTTCAAGCGTTACCCATTAAAACGTTATGTATGCGACAAGATACGAAACACCGCAAAAAAAAAATGTGCTGACTTTTTTGTTTGTCATCATAATGTCGGAAAAGTGAGCAGATGCTTTTTCGGTGGTTTCTCGCTTCTTCTTGGCAATGCTAGTTAGGCATAACGTTTCAGTGCATAACGGTTGAAAAAAAACCCAGCTAATACAGCTAATTTCTTGAAATCGCGAATCCTTGTGTTATCTGTTATGAAATTCCTGACAGTATAGTGTTATCTGTTATGAAGCTTCTGACAGCATAGTGAAAATGCCGTTGCTAATTAACGACGGATCTATTGTTATTCACCCGCTGGAGGAACATTCGAATTTTGGCGTTGCAAAATCAGGAGAAAACAGCGACAGGCTATGAGCAGAGGGGTCAGAGACTGCAGTTAAGAACCCGAAAGAAGGAAATGAACGTGAAGTTTTGCCATTTTCTATGGCATCTTTCGGAAGGAAAAGCTTGCGTGTCTAAATAAATACAGGGTATAATTGAATTAGGAGAAAAGGCGTATTTTTAATCCAGCGAATTAGCTAAAGACGTATCCCTTTCAGGTCACCTTCGTTGCTCGTCGAATGCCTGACCCCTGATTTCCGGGGGGAGCGGGATTGTGTCACTACTGTCGTCTCTTCCGGCCTGGACGTCTTCGCACATAACGTGGAGACCGTCGAAGACCTAACTTGGCTCGTTAGGGACCCCCGGGCGAAGTACAGGTAAGGAATAGATCCCGCAGTTGACCTTAGGACTATCATTTTGCCAGATGAACCCGGAAATACAGTCGTGGCAAAATAAAGGATGGCGAATTCTCTCCGGATCAGATTTTCACACAAACAACTTCAGGAGGAATTTATAACTAGTTCAAAAGTCATTTGATGAAAGGACAAGCCTTTAATATAAAAAAAAATCAGAAAATACATCGTCGTGGTACCATACTGGGAACCCAGGCACTGGCAAATGGCTAAAATGACCTTGTCAGAGAGACACCTGACCACATAGATAGTTACCTACACCTGTAGCAGAACTTAGGCTCGATAGTACTAATTTACAAACTTGAGCACTAGCATGCGTATTCGAGACTTTCTATTTATTTATTCAACTTTATTTCAGCTTTCGCCAGATACTAGACTACAATACAAAAACACTAACTTGTCATCACTTAACAGATGTCGCCAGATAGGGAGACAGTAGAACAGCGGGTGTGAAGCTATCGCCACAAGGCAATTCTTCGACTGCCGTAGCCTCAAAACAAACGATGCTCGAGATTTCCTCACTATCTCGTCGAATGGTTATATTCCAACCTTTTGTCAAAAGCTAATGGGAGCTATTGCCGTCATTACTACATTTGCATCCCCTTGTTCAGGTTGTTAAGACGACGGCAGCTTTTCTTTCAATTTTGGTAACACACTCAAAGAGAGCCTAATGAACATATCGTCGTTGTCAAGCGACATTTTCAGAAGGTTCAGGAGAAGAATAGAAACATTTAAAATTCTAGTTTTGAAACGATCTTGGTGATTTTTACGTCGAATAACATCTTTCTTTACAGCGGATAGAAGAAAAAAAACATTTAGATAATACTGATTATATTTATGTCGCTTAGCTCTTTTTAAACGTTCTCGTAGCGGTTAGATCTTTTGAGCAACTCTTATATCTTGGAAACGGCATGTCGTAGGGCTCTGAAACATTTACAGTAGATGATGAACCAAGATCCATAGCCCTAGTATCAATAATTAATTTTCACAAAAATGTGACAGCTACGATATAGTCGGGCCGGGCCAACTGTGATCTGTTCGATGAAATCATAAAACGATTGAAATCGGAATCACCTACTGGAAAATATGCACTTGGTCAGTTAAAAAACTTTGTTCGTAGTGGTGGCATAAAACTGCCGGGAGATTTTCGGCGCTCTACCTGCGTATAAATAAAATTTGCCTCAACCAGTTTTGACATAATTTGGCAAAGCTGGGAAATTGCCCGAAAATTTGCTTTAGGTCACGATCAGGTCTGGATTATCCATGGTAAATGGTAAGTAATGATTGCCCGAAGAATGAACTGGAAGATCTTCTGTTTTACGGCACTTCAGCATACTCACGTGCCATATAGCGATCGCAGTTTCTGTCGTTCTGTCGGTCTGTCCCGGCTTTGCTAGTTTGGGCACTTCCACATAAGCTAGGACGACGAAACGACAGACATATAAGCGACCCAACAAGATTAACTTGGAAACAATCACTTCCCCGATCCGGCCAGCGTGGGGGGGGGTGGGGGTGGAGGGATGGGAAATGCTTAAACTAGTAACATGCATAACTTTGGAACGTGTAATCGGACATGCATGAAACTTGATATATGTCAAGAACAAGTGTTTCAGATGTTCTGTTTCAAATCCGCTGCAGGGGGCACCGGAAATCTCGTTGAACGCTTCCACATAAGCTAGGACAATAAAACTTGGTCGGCATATCAGAAAACTGACTAGATTAACTTGGAAACTATCACTTCCCCGATCCGGCCATCTTGGGGGGGGGGGAGTGGAGGATGGGAAATCCGGAAACAAGTAGCATGCATAACTTTGGAACGGGTAATCGGACATGCATGAAACTTGACATATGTCAAGAGCATGTGTTACAGATGTTCAGTTTGAAATCCAGACAAGATCTGATAGCTGGACGGGGGCACCGGAAATCTCGTGAAACGCTTCCACATAAGATAGTACAATAAAACTTGGCAGGCATATGAGGGAACCGACCAGATTAAGTTGGAAACAATCACTTTCCTGATCTGGCCATCGTGGCGGGATGGGAAATCCGGAAAAGTAACATGTATAACTTAGGAATGTGTATTCGGACCTACATGAAACTTGACACATGTCAAGAACAAGTGTTTCACATGTTCAGTTTCAAATCCGGACCAGATCCTATAACTGGGGTTGGGGCTTGAGGGGGGCACCGGAAATCCCATGAAACGCTTCCACATAAGCTAGGACAATAAAACTTGGCAGGCATATCAGGGAACCCACCAGATTAACTCACTTCCCCGATCCGGCCATCGTGGGGGGAGTGCAGGGATGGGAAATCCAGAAACTAGAAACATGCATAACTTTGGAACGTTTAATCAGACATGCATGAAACTTGCCATATGTCAAGAACATGTGTTTCAGGTGTTCAGTTTTAAATCCAGGCCAGATTCGATAACTTGGAGGCTGGAGGGGGCACCGGAAATCTCGTGAAGCGCTTCCACATAAGCTAGGACAATAAAACTTGGCAGGCGTATCAGGAAACCGACCAGGTTAAGTTGGAGATAATCATTCCCGATCCAGCCATCGCAGGGGGAGTGGAGGGATGGGGAATCGGGAAACTAGAAACATGAATAACTTTGGAACAGGTAATCGGACATGCGTAAAACTTGACAAGTGTGAAGAACAATTGTCTCAGATATTCAGTTTCAAATCTGGACCGAATCCGAAAACCTGGGGGGGGGGGGGGGTACCGGAAATCTCGTGTAACGCTTAGGGTCGAGGGACCGGGGTGGAACTTGAACGGAAGAACAAGCATTAACCCTAGATACTTTATTCACACAACAGGACCGGATTCTGTGTGATCACGAGTTACGGTATTTATTTGAATTGGATTGAATTGACATGTATAGCTTTGGAACGGCTAATCGGACGTGCATGAAACTTGACAAGTGTCAAGAACAAGTGTCTCAGATGATCAATTCCAAATCCGGACCAGACCCGATAACTGGGGCGGGAGCAGGAGAGGGGTGCCGGAAATCTCGTGAAACACTAGAATCGAGAGATCGGGATGGGACTTGGAAGGAAGAATAAGCATAAGCCGTAGATACATTATTGACAAAACAGGACCTGATCGTTTCACAGTGGGGGGAGCTGGAGGGTTTTTTCCACAATTCCGGGGATCACGAGTTAGGGTACTTTAGATATGCTATGACCTTGGAACTTGGCAGGCATTTTAGGCACTGTATCAGATTAGCTTAAAAATAGTCCCTCCCCTGATCCGATCATCCTTGGGGGAGTGGAGGAACGGAGAATCCGTAATTTAGTGACATGCATAACTTTAGAACGGGTGATTGGACGTGCATGAAACTTGACAAGTGTCAAGGACAAGTTTCTCAGATGTTCAGTTTCAAGTTTGGGCCGGATCCGGTAACTGGGGGTGAGCTGGACGGGACACCGGAAATCTCGTGAAATGCTTAGAGTCGAGGGATTGGAATGGGACTTGGTTGGAAGAAAGTGCGTAAACCCAAGATACATTATTGACAAAACAGGGAAGGGGTGATCGAATGAATGAAACTTGACTAGACTCAAGAACAAGTCCAGTTTCAAGTCTGGACCGGATCCGATACCTGACGGCGGAAGCTGGAGGCGGGCACCGGAAATCTCGTGAAAATTTTTGAGCCGGTGGATCGGGATAGAACTTGGTGGGGCAATAAGCATAAACCCTAGATGTATTAGTGACAGGACAGGACCGGACTGGGGCATTTGGGTGGAGCTAGAGGGGGTTTCTCGGAATGCCGGGGATCACGACTTGAAGTACTTCCAGATTTGACGAGAAACTTTGCAGTCGTGTCAGGGAAAGGACCAAATTTGACTTGGAAATAGTCATTTCCCCGATTCGATCATCGTGGTTGGATGGAGCGATATGGAATTTAGTGGCATGAATTACTTTCGAACGGGTTATCAGATATGAATAAAACAAGTGGCAAGAGCTAATGTCTCAGATTTCCCATTTCAACTTCGGACCAGTTCCGATAACGATGTGCGGAGCTCGAAGGGGGACATCAGAAATCTCGTGAAAACCCTTCCAACTACTTAGGTCAGATCACGTTCAGGCACAGAATTATCACAGCTAGAGTATTTCTTTTACCATCGATTGAGTTATACCCGAATCGGAATCAGAGTAAGACAAAACTTCTATTGTGAAACAGTTGTCAATGAATGGAATAACCATTTCAGGTTTACTAGATCAAGCCCATTTTGTGCTGAAATGAATAGCGGGAGGATGATCCAGCCTTGACAACTGCAAACCGTCACTGACAAACATGCTAACTGTTCTTAGTGTGCATATGAGTAGTGCCATATGAGCGTTCAGCTCTTGTTCAGTTCAGTTCGCTTTATTTTTCCAAAAATTCTTCGTTAAGAAAAATAGCATCGGAAATATCAACATAGTCACAGAGATAAAGTAATACGAGAGTACATATCATACTTTGTCAAGTTACATAATACTTTGTACGATTTAAATACAGTTTGGTTTCATAAAAACTTTCATCTAAACTAAATGATACTAGCTCATACATTATATACATTTTGACTAGAAGAAAATGCAAGTTTATAGTGGAAATGCCAAAAGCGGCTTTCTTTTTTTGCAGTCTTGTTTAATAACCAATAGGGATGACTGAATAACAAAACCGATTTACGAACAAAATTTCCTTTCTAATTTTCATAAAATCATCATCAGCTTCTGCTACTCTTTTTACTCCATAGCTTGGTGACGTAAGTTGGCAGACGAAAATTAATTTCTTGAAGGGGTATCCTTTGAAGGGAAGTCGTAGTATCTTGAGTTTGTACTTCAGTATTCTACCAGAGACTCCTTTAAAACTCCGACGGGTTATCGAACCATCAAAAAGCCTTCTTGGCTGTTTCGAGCCTTACTCGGATCTTATGTCATTGGCGAGAAACATGGTAATTTTGCATAGTCTGTACTACTGACCAATGAGCTCCTCGTAACCAATAAGTGGGAGACTGATTTGCCTCTAAAAGAGCCAAACGTAGCAATTGCGAAAAAAATACAGTTTATTGTCGTTAGGGTCAGTGCAGATCGTATAGGAAGTTGGAAAAAGATGGAACAATAGGATGTTCAGTCAAGCAGTACGACGGGACCTGCAAATTTCCAGAGTGTCACACTTGTTCGAAATCTTCAGTATGGCAAACTGGAAATCAAAGTACAGGCGCAGGTGGGGTAATCCTTTTCCCGCCTCTCAGACAATTTTTGGGAAAGCACCGTTGACGGAGGGAGACTTTTGATCTTCTAAAAGCTTCCGCTGCTCATGAGGAACGAGCTAACTGGGGAAGGAGCGCATTTCCTTAGCCTTGGACTGGCTGAAAATTAAATATCCGCTCTTTTGTATGACGTCGACGGAGCGTTGGTGGAGAAAAGGCGATGATGATTTTCGTAAAGGAAGATGAGAGTGAGGGGATTGCAGTGAATTGGCTTCGAGTCTTAAAATGAAGAATGGGCCAAGTCTTACGGTTTTAGTTCCGGTTCCTGGTTAGTCAAAACGGATGCCTTTTCGAAGCTAGACCAGTGTCTGCTTAAAGTTTAACTGAAAAACTAACTTATTTTTGTGTCATTTAATTGATTTGGATTCTGCTAAAGGATTTTTTTTTTATTTTCTACTCTCTGCTCTAGTTATGACGTTCAAAATACCTGCGGCCGTCCGACAGCGTAAACTCGAGACGTGGAAAATTTTAATCTCAACACAAACGCGCCTTTTCAGTAGGCAGTGGTGAGCTTGGTGAACGGGGTGTGCCTGAACAAAAAAACATAAATCTTTCTCGTAAAAATACAAGTGTATAGAGGTACCACAAACCACACGGAAATTCCACTATTTGAAATTCGTGAATAGCGGAACGACGAAGTAACGGAATTTCAGCGGGTCTTCAAGCCAATTTAAGTGAAGAAGTGATTGATAACTAGAGCGTCCTATCCCAGCCCTTTTCACTTCAACTTTAAAGATCTGCCCCGTTATGGACACCAATCGTTTGTTAGGCGTTTAAGACGTTCTTCTCATATTGGTTATTGACAACAAATTGAAAATGGGAGATGGATTTTTCGATCCCCAGATTTTACGAACTGATGAGAGACGAAAACTGGTCCAAAAACGTCTAAAAACGGATTTACGAACAGTTGTGTCAATAGTGGGGCCCGGTAATAAAGCTACCTAATTTGTTGTTTGATAGAGCTTTTCAACTTATTTTAGTGACTCAGCGTTTTACTCGGAACCATTATTGAGAGTTTTCCCTGAGAGTGAGAGTTTCAACTTTCGAACTCGCTGTGAATTGCTAGCATTTTAGAAGTTGCAAACTCAAAAGTCTGCTATCATTCCCGTTCGAAGTTATTGTCATCGGTCCCTTGATAACGTAAACCAGTATTTCCTGCCAATTTGACTTCTCCTTGTGGTCTCGAATAGCTTCCTCCGCCCACCTACTATCTGCTTCATAATTGCATTCCATTGGTGGAAATAGGCAGAGGAAACTTTTGGAATGTATCTGAGCCATATTCGTGAAGGTGCAGAGTTAATTTTCTACAGTTGTTACCCAGGAAGGCGAAGACGCCAAGATTCTGCAAAAGAATCATTGGCCTCTTTCATATTAGTGAAAATTTTCCATAACATGCCTGCCTTCCCGCCGTATCCTTGTGTTACCTTAAATTGCACTTGCAAGCAATAAGGATGTAGATTAGTATTACTATGTCGAATCAGTATATCAGTAGTAGTAGTAGTAGTATTTATTCGTGAGTAAACCAAACAAGGTATTTCACTCTATATAATAAAATAAAACTACGTGACATCAGAGAGAAAACACTAATCTGATCATAAAGTCTCGAATGAAGAACAATGATGACGCAACCAATGATCACCAACTACGAAATTTCTAATCTCCTAGTTCTTTAAAAAAAAAAAAAAACAATAGTAACGTCGCATTGCGGTAGACTGGAAAAAATTGGAGAAAAAATTACTCATGTCCATCCATTCTCATTTCAAACTTTGAATGTAGTTTTTTCACACACTTAGGGCACAATATAGATCTGTCCGTTGGTATTTTTACTATTTTCGTGACGAATATCGCTCCTCCCTGTTGTTTAGTTTAGTAGGAGCTCACAGCTCACTGGTCAGGAGTAAAGAGGATCGACTATGCAATTATTTCCATATTTCTGGTTGACGCCAAGGAGGCCTAAGGAGTGCCGAAGTCGTTCGTGGGTGATTTGAACTCAGAGCACACTCTGAAAGGCCCGCGCTTGTGCACATGACTCGATTTAGTTGTCCCGCGGAGGAACCCGTCCTAGAATTGCTAGCAGACTGAATAAGCTGGTTTCCTGAATTAATTTTTCAATATGATCCCTGTCGCAGTTCAATGTCTCGTGCAGATCTCCCCCCCCCCCCTTCTTAATCCTTGTCCCGAGTATTAGGTAACAAATAAGCAGTAGAACCCTGTCTCCCGATCTGTGTATGCGGAGCGGAGTCGAATAGATTCACCATGCCCTGCCCGATTGCAAACTAGTGGAGGTAGGAGCTACACGAAATATCACAAATCGTTCTCTCTATGAAAAGTTCATCGCAGCAGAGCCCCGGAGAAGAAAAGTCGCCGTCTTTTCGCCTCAATGCGCAGCGGCTAAGAGTGAAGTAGACGGGCGTCAACTCAAAGCTCAGCAAGTATAGCTCTAGCTCCGCTCAGTTTTGTCGTCGTATTCAAATTCGGTGCATGGGACCAAAGACGGAGGGTTATTTGTTTGGTGGCAGGTGATATGGTGGCAGTGGCAGATCAAAGAACGTTGAATGATTTTGACCCTCTTCCTAGTCCTTAGACTATGGTCCTCAGAACCCTGCTTTCGTATCGGCCGTATTATGTTTGACGGCGCTAAGCGAATACGTTTGCTGAGATTTCTTCTAGCGACATTTCGGCCTGAAGAAACGAACCTGCAGTCGATCGTTTGCAACGTTCCTTCTAGCTACAGCCTGACCAGGACTCTTACCAAGAAGGACCAAATTATCGCTGGAACAGATCTCTGGGCTAAGCGCTATCAAATACTATACCTAGTTAGCTTGTGCTGAAGGGGTATCCAACTTCGAACTTTTAAAACCTCGAACTTGGTCTAAAAGGTCAAGAGGAAAGATCAGTGTACTCCTAACAAGGTAGCAGCGGTCCAAAGGCACCCTGAAAAGACATAGGATTACTTTAGGACTGCACAGAAGTTCGGTTGTAATATTCTCAGGCCAGGTTCGAGGTTATATAAATTCGAGGTTGGATACCCCTCCTGTACTGTATATTACAATATTACCATTATTATTCTATGAATTTTAGGCAATCGTTGGAAGTCCTGCGCTTTGCTAAAGAAGTTCGGCCGGATGTAGTGACGAAGACATCGATTATGTTGGGACTTGGCGAAACCGACGACCAAGTACGGAAGACTATGGAAGGTTAGACACCCCCCCCCCTCTTTTCAAGTAGGCTGTACAGTCTGAATCTTTTCTTTTGTAGATGGTACTCCATTTCCGGTCCATCTTACTTTTCGTTTGGATAACTCTAGTTCAGCAGTTTAAACTTGATGATTTCTTGGAGTGAGAAATCGAGCCCAAACAGGGGTGGGTAGAATGAACACATATTTAGGATGACGAAATCTCTCGTTGTGTTGGACTACGTAGAACGCTGACTGAAAGCTGTGCGAGCTTTTGCGAGACTATTTTGGGACGAAATGTAAGAGTGATGAAATGCACTGCTTCTTGAGGTGCGAACTTCTTGAGGTGCGAACCAGTTGAAGCTCAAGTGTTCTTTCAGAAAGGAGGAAATTACCCTCTAGTAATGTTTTTCTAAATCAAACATCTTTCTAGACCTTCGTGAAAACGGCGTTGACTGTCTCACGCTTGGCCAGTACATGCAGCCCACGAAGCGCCATCTAAAAGTCCACGAGTATGTGACGCCTGAGAAATTCCTTATGTGGGAAACCGAGGGCAAGAATATGGGCTTTCTGTACGTCGCAAGTGGGCCCCTAGTAAGGAGCTCATACAAAGCCGGTGAATTTTTCTTGAAGAATATTGTCGAAAGGCGGAAGGCCAAGTCTGTGGAGTAGAGTATATTTATTTGATTTAGTACTGGTTCCGCAGCAAACCAATAACTCCATCCTTCACATCAGGGACTAAATAGCTCTGTTTGGAAGACGCTTCTATTCTAGTGGATGTGGCTGGAAGTAATAGCAGGTTTCGAAATTATAATTGGTTTATTTCTTGTCTAGTAGAGATCAGAGATGGGCGAATCCGACCGTGAAAGGATTCGAATCCGAATCCAGGGCTAGGTACGAATCCGAATCCACCATTTCATGCTGAGTATACGAATCCAACCTTGACAAAAATCAAATCATATACATAGGTTATAGTTTAAAAATGAGGCGTGACAAAAAGCGCTGATACCTAAGTAATTGGATAACGTGATAGCTTACACTGTAAAAAAAATCTTGCAGTATTTGCTGCTGGGAACAGAATGCTGAACTGCTAGAACCCCCTCCCATCTGAACTAGTTGTCAACGCTTCCTGAACTCTGTCAGCGCCTTCAAAATTCTCACGTGTACGCTAAAAAAAACTTATATTGTATCTAAAAAGATAATCTTTTCTCTAATTCGGATTAATCTTATCTCAGTAGCGGTAAGTTTAATCCCAGTAGCAAATACTGCAGTTAAATTTAATCCTTACTCGGAGGAACTTTTTACAGTGTGAGGATGGTTGGTGGTGGAGATCAAATGTCGGATTGCCTAAACTCACTGTGTAGAAATCAGGAAGCGGAAACTCGAATTATGTAGAAAAGAAAGCGGATTCATAAGTTTACCTCAGTGAGGTAAACGCCAGTTCCTCACTAGTAAGTAAGTAAGTAATATGTGCCATTGTTTTCTGTTTTATCCGAGCAAGAATATGCAACTGAAAAGCTTCCCCTTTCAAATAAACGTAGCGCGATGGAAAGTGCAGACGTAAGACTTGCCTTGACATAGCTTTGGATGCAAGGAATAGCAACAGTACATTTCGTTATTCTGTGGCATAGTAAGTTTTTATCGTGTGTAAATATAACCGCTAAATTAATAAGGTTACCATTAGTCTAAGCAGGCATAAGCCAACCTGGACATCTTGAGATAATGGATATGCTCCAACCTCCTATCGATAGTCACTAAGAACTCTACACCATTTGACTATCGAGTATTCTGTTCTGACGGATTCACTCCTCTGTAATACTCTTGATCACTATCTCTCCTTGGCGATTCAAAATCTCCGGCCTCTCTGGGTATCTAGCGGAAGAAAGGCAGAAGTGGTGTCACAGCTGCATCCAAAGATCGCGGTGATTGACTGACACAGGATTTGAGTCGTTGACACGTACGGACACGCTTACTCCTTCTTCCTGAGGATCGCAGGCGTGTTTAGGACTTGGTCATATAGAGTATAGAGAGATTGCACCGTACCCGCTGAAAACGGATAACGCTACACCATCATCACGGGAACGTAAAAAAACAAAATTAACATTGGGAGGTATAGGACTTTCAACTTCGAAATTAAATTACAGGCCTTTGACCATCATTCTGAGCCAGGGACTTGCAGGAATGTTAATTGAGCTATTCCTCATTCGTACAGTTCCATTTTTGCAAAAGAGTTTCCGAGGAAGTAAGAGTTTGAAGGCTCCAAAGTTTGAACACAAAAAAGGAGTCTCGAATCCTATTAGTCGGCGACGACGCGGATTTGAAAAAATGTGTCGTAATTGACCAATAGGACGAGACTCCAACAAGAAGGTACCAGATTAACGATCCTGCAATTTGCTGGCTCAAAGCGGCTATCAAAAGCCGGTAATTTAGTCTCAAAGTCGAAAGTCCTATACTTTCTAATGTTAAATTTTTTCGTTAGGATCCCGTCCGTTTTCGTTGGGTGTGGTGCAATCTCTCTATTGTCATGTTTATAATTTGTCAAAAAGATCTGGAACCCTGTACGAGGCTCACGTACAATGGAAGACGGTGGTAGCTTCTATTAACTAGAGGTTATACTAACAAAGATTTGCCTTAGCGATGGATCGGCCGTTCTCGGTGGTGTCAGGCTGCAGCAGCGGAGCTTTTATAGTCCAACCACACAGACCATCTTAGCTGGAAAGAAACGAAAAATGATGAACCAACTCAAACGCAGAGACAACTGCTTAGTGCCAGCCTCAACGTTCGACAACGTCTAATGTTTTAGCTACTTCCTGAGCTAGAACCCTTGCCAAGAAGGGCAATTTTGTGTATGATTATCAAACCAAAACCAACTAGTTTCTAGTCAAATGCAGAGACAACTGCTTAAAGTACCCCTAGCACTATTTGCTCTCCAACTTACAGTATTTTAAAATATTTAAATAATTTAAAAGAAGGCTGTGCTTTCAAGAGATAACCCATGTTTTTTTGCTGTTTTAAGCCTTTACGAGACCCCTTGACTTACAGGGAAAACAGTGAAACAATTTACATAGAGGTTTTTCCGATGGAAAAACTTCTTGCAGACAACCGTCGACAGCGTGATAGTGTGCCATATGCCATATAGCTATTGTAATTTCTGTCCGTCAGTCGGTCCCGGTTTTGCTAGTTCGGGCACTTCCAGATAAACTAGGTCGATGAAACTTGGAAGACGTATCAGGGACCGGATCAGATTAAATTAAAAATAGTCGTTTGCCCGATCCGACCATCTGGAGGGGAGTGGAGGGAGGGGGAATCCGGCAAATAATTTTTAGCTTACGAACGGGTGATCGGATCTTAATGAAACTTGATATATGGAAGGAACTAGTGACTCCGGTGTTCAATTTTAAATCCAGACCGAATCCGGTGACACTGGGGGAAGCTGGAGGGGAAAACCGGAAATCTTGAGAAACGCTTAGAGTGGAGGGATCGGGATGGAACTCGGTGGGAAGAACAAGCACAAGTCCTACATACGTCATTGGTATAACCGGAACGGATCCGCTCACTTTGGGACAGTTGTGGGTCCGAATTTCTAGTGGTCCCGCGAGTTCGGTGCTTCTTGATGTGCTAGGACGGTGAAAATTGGCAGGCATGTCAAGGACCCGACCAGATTAAATAGGAAATAGTAACTTCCCCAATCCGACCATCTGGGGGGGAGTGGAGGGAGGGGGAAACCAGAAACTGAGGTATTTTTAACTTGCGGACGGGTGATCAGATCTTGATGAAAGTTGATATTTAGGATGACCTCGTGTCTCAGATTCCCACTTCAAATCCGGGCCGGATCCGATGGCACTGGGGGGGGGGGGGGGAACTGGAGGAGGGAATCGGAAATCTCGAGAAACGCTTCGAGTGCAGGGATCGGGATGAAACACGGTGAGAAGAACAAGCACAAGTCCTAGACACGTCATTGCAGGTATGTCAGGGATCCGAACAGATTGACTTAAGAATAGTCGTTGGTCCGGAATCTAGTGGCGTGCTTAACTTTTGAACGGGTGATCGGATTTGAATGAAACTTGTCAGGTGGAAAGAGCTATCGCCTCAGATGATCGATGCCTATGGGGGTTGGGGAACTCAAGAAACGCTTAAAGCAGAGGTATTGCACACCATCCGGAAATGCTCAGATTTGAATGAAACTAGATATCCTATTTCTCTTTCCGAACCGCATTTTTGGATGGCGGGTGTATTTTCTGAACGTTCTCATCCACTTTCTTGTACCGCCTACTCGCAAGAAGTGCCATATGAGCTCGTAGCTCTTGTTTTAGAGGGGTTAGAATGTCCCGTATGAAACCGGGGTCTCCAGGTTTAGAAATATATGGTGTGATTATGGAAGTAGGTTGCGTTAGTATTATAGGTAAGAAAAGTACTTTAATCGCAGCCTCAATGCTTGACAACATCTAATATTTTCAGCTACTGCCGGACGAGTACCCTTGCCAAGAAGGACCGAAATATCGCGGAAGCAAATCTTAGCCGACTAAATCGTGTAGCGCCATTTTTGTTTTGCATATTATTCTCAGTCAGCTTTGGCTGAAAGATTACTTACGAAACTATGATTAAGAACACACCCAGTATGATACCTCTGATGTTGGGGCAGGTTCTATGGGCCTGCTCGGCATGTGCGTGAGCTTGCTCATATCTTCAATACTCCGACTCTTAATCAGACAAACAATTTCACATTTTATTCATTAAAAACAGCATCCTTCACTCTTTCTGAGGACGAACTCTTAAATACAACATCCATGCATCAGGGCACCCTCTGACTCACACAACTGCTTCAAAGTAAAAAAAGAAAAGAAAGAGGCACACAAACAAAAACTATATGGAACTGGGTTAACAGAAAGAAGTATTCAAACTGATGCAAGCGTGACTGAACTGGCGGAATGATCCGTTACTGACTTCCATGAAATTAAAACCTAGCTGTTCCATGAATTTGAAAACACTTCCTCCTTCAGCTTCTTCCTAAAGCTGGCAACCGCAACTAGAGATCCAGCAGCGTGACTACCATTGTTCTCCGGATACTGGGTTATTTGTTCTATTCCTTACGCACCCTTCTCCTTCGGGGTGATTGCTTTTCTGCTTTTTCGTCAGCACCCTACAAAGGAAAAGAATCAGTACAAATGAAGCACATGGCCGGGCCAACCATATTCACAGTCTAGGACCACATTCAAGAAGGCGAAGTTCAGCAGACAACCAAATAAAAATGTTAGAATCAGGTACTCAATCCAAGGGAAAATCCGGATTAAAGTCCGAGGCAACTCATGGCAACTTCGAAGCCGGAACAGCAAAGGTGTCTTACCTCTTCCTGAATTAATGCCGTTTCCTCATCGCCTTCTAGTTCATCTACCTCGCTGTTTTCTTCCTCTGCTTCTCCCTCCGGCTCTAATTCCTCCTCGGCGATAGCATCATCCGGACTTGAAGCATCCGTTTTCTTCGCAGCTGCCGCGGCAGCCTGAGCTTTCTTTTCCTACATAAGCAATCGCATTAGGATTCTCGGTTCTTCCGACTACATTTGCTTGGCTACCTAGCCTTTAACTGTAGGTAACCGACAGAGGTAAAACAAAACAAGAGCTACGAGCTCATATGGCACTTGTACGAGTAGGCTGTACAAGAAAGTAGATGAAAACGTCACAAAATACACCCGCCATCCAAAAAGGCGGTTCGGAAATAGAAATAGGATATTTAGTTTCACTCATTTCTGAGCAGTTCCGGCATCGTCTCGATTGCAAATGCACATGACTGTTCAAACTTTCATCCCAATAAATCCATTTGTTTGATCCCTAGACGTGCTACACGATTTTCGGTACTCACTCTATTTCCACCTACCGTGGCCGAATCTGGTTCGGAATAAAAAAAAATCGACCACCTAAAGCATCTTCGTTTATACCATCTACCAAGTTTCACTCGAATCTGAGCATTTTTGGAAAGTTCCGGTACCCCCCCCCCCTTCCCACCAACGTTGTCGGAGCCGGTTCGGGCCCAATCTCTTAATTCCCTCATCAAGTTTGACTGAAATTGGAGCATAGCCTATCTGCAAGTTTCCAGTCCCCCCCCCCCCCCTACCTTGGCCAAATCCGGCCCAAACGCCAAATAACAAATCTAGGCCGCATAAACTCGGCACTGTCGAATTGCATCTCATTCGGTCCATCCGTTTGGTTTTTGTGCATGTCAAAAGTCCCCCCACCCCCAATTCCCCTAATCGTGGTCGCATATGGTTCGAACGCATGTTTTACATGTCGAGGCCATCGATTCGTATCACCCATGAAGTTTCACTCGAATCAGACCACTCGTTCGCAATTTATAGAAGTCCATATTTCTCTTCTCTTGCTCCCCCAAAAATCCTCGGATCTAGGAACGGAAGTTTCCGGGGGTATGTTGTGTCAGGTTTTTAAGTCAAGATAATTCGGGTCGCTAATATGCCTGCAAAGATTCGTTGTCGTTTTACATCTGGAACTATTCTAACTCACGACTACCGGAATTCCAGGAAACCCCCTCCAACTCCCCCCACAGAGCCCCGAAACCATCTGGCTCCGTCAATTTCATCTAGGCCTAATGCTTGTTCCATCCATTAAGTTTCGTCCCAATCCCTCTACTTTTAGAGTTTCTTGAGTTTTCCACCCCCATCCCCACAGGTATCGGACCCGACTCGGACGTGACACTGAACGTCCGAGGCGATAGCTCACCAGACAAGTTTCATTCAAATCCGATCACCCGTTCAAAAGTTATGCACGCCACTAGATTCCGGACTCCCCATCCACCCACTCCCCCCACGATGGTCGGGTCGGGGAAACGGCTGTTCTCAAGTCAATCTGTTCGGATCCCTGACATACCTGCCAAGTTTCATCGCCCTAGGACATCAGGAAGTATGCCGAACTCGCGGGATCGCTAGAAATCCGGACCCCCACCCCAACTCCCCCACAGTGCCCTGATCCGGTCCGGTTATGTCAATGACGTGTCGAGGACCTGTGCTTGTTTTTCCCACCAAGTTTCATCCCGATCCCTCCACTTTAAGCGTTTCTCAAAATTTCCGGTTCCCTCCTCCAACTCCTCCCAGTGTCATCGGATCCGGTCCGGTTATGTCAATGACGTGTCTAGGACCTGTGCTTGTTTTTCCCACCAAGTTTCATCCCGATCCCTCCACTTTAAGCGTTTCTCAAAATTTCCGGTTACCTCCTCCAACTCCCCCCAGTGTCATCGGATCCGGCCCGGATTTGAAGTGAGGTTTCTGAGACACAAGGTCATCCTAAATATCAATTTTCATCAAGATCCGATCACCCGTTCAAAAGTTATGCACGCCACTAGATTCCGGACTCCCCATCCACCCACTCCCCCCACGACGGTCGGATCGGGGAAACGGCTGTTCTCAAGTCAATCTGTTCGGATCCTTGACATACCTGCCAAGTTTCATCGCCCTAGGACACCAGGAAGTATGCCGAACTCGCGGGATCGCTAGAAATCCGGACCCCCATCCCAACTCCCCCACAGTGCCCTGATCCGGTCCGGTTATGTCAATGACGTGTCTAGGACCTGTGCTTGTTTTTCCCACCAAGTTTCATCCCGATCCCTCCACTTTAAGCGTTTCTCAAAATTTCCGGTTCCCTCCTCCAACTCCCCCCAGTGTCATCGGATCCGGCCCGGATTTAAAGTGAGGTGTCTGAGACACGAGGTCATCCTAAATATCAATTTTCATCAAGATCCGATCACCCGTTCGCAAGCTAAAAATACCTCAAATTTTGGCTTCACCCTCCCTCCACTCCCCCCCCCCCAGATGGTCGAATCGGGGAATTGATGATTTCCTATTTAAGTTGGTCGGGTCCCAGACATGCCTGTCAATTTCTATCGTCCCAGCACATCAGGAAGCACGGAACTCACGGGATCACTACAAATTCGGACTTCTCCCCCCCCCCAACTCCCCCAAAGTGAGCGGATCCGTTCCGGTTATATCAGTCACGTATCTAGGACTTTTGCTTGTACTTTCCACCAAGTTTCATTCGGATCCCTCCACTCTAAGTGTTTTCCAAGATTTCCGGTTTCCCCCTCTAACTCCCCCCAGTGTCACCGGATCCGGTCTGGATTTAAAATAGAGGGTCTGAGACACGAAGTCCTTCCATGTATTAAGTTTCATTAAGATCCGATCACCCGTTCGTAAGCTAAAAATATCTAATTTTTTCCGGATTCCCCCTCCCTCCACTCCCCTCCAGATAGTCGGATCGAGGAAGCGACAATTTCTAATTTAATCTGGTCCAGTTCCTGATATGCTTGCCAAGTTTCATCGTCCTAGCTTATCTGGAAGTGCCCGAACTAGCAAAACCGGGACCGACAGACCGACTGACGGACAGAAATAACAAGAGCTACGAGCTCATATGGCACTTGTACGAGTAGGCTGTACAAGAAAGTAGATGAAAACGTCACAATATACACCCGCCATCCAAAAAGGCGGTTCGGAAATAGAAATAGGATATTTAGTTTCACTCATTTCTGAGCAGTTCCGGCATCGTCTCGATTGCAAATGCACATGACTGTTCAAACTTTCATCCCAATAAATCCATTTGTTTGATCCCTAGACGTGCTACACGATTTCCGGTACTCACTCTATTTCCTACCTACCGTGGCCGAATCTGGTTCGGAATAAAAAAAAATCGACCACCTAAAGCATCTTCGTTTATACCATCTACCAAGTTTCACTCGAATCTGAGCATTTTTCGAAAGTTCCGGTACCCCCCCCCCCACCTTCCCACCAACGTTGTCGGAGCCGGTTCGGGCCCAATCTCTTAATTCCCTCATCAAGTTTGACTGAAATTGGAGCATAGCCTATCTGCAAGTTTCCAGTACCCCCCCCCCTACCTTGGCCGAATCCGGCCCAGACGCCAAATAACAAATCTAGGCCGCATAAACTCGGCACTGTCGAATTGCATCTCATTCGGTCCATCCGTTTGGTTTTTGTGCATGTCAAAAGTCCCCCCACCCCCAATTCCCCTAATCGTGGTCGCATATGGTTCGAACGCATGTTTTACATGTCGAGGCCATCGATTCGTATCACCCATGAAGTTTCACTCGAATCAGACCACTCGTTCGCAATTTATTGAAGTCCATATTTCTCTTCTCTTGCTCCCCCAAAACTGCTCGGATCTAGGAACGGAAGTTTCCGGGGGTATGTTGTGTCAGGTTTTTAAGTCAAGATAATTCGGGTCGCTAATATGCCTGCAAAGTTTTCGTTGTCGTTTTACATCTGGAACTATTCTAACTCACGACTACCGGAATTCCAGGAAACCCCCTCCAACTCCCCCCACAGAGCCCCGAAACCATCTGGCTCCGTCAATTTCATCTAGGCCTAATGCTTGTTCCATCCATTAAGTTTCGTCCCAATCCCTCTACTTTTAGAGTTTCTTGAGTTTTCCACCCCCCCCCCATCCCCACAGGTATCGGACCCGACTCGGACGTGACACTGAACGTCCGAGGCGATAGCTCACCAGACAAGTTTCATTCAAATCCGATCACCCGTTCAAAAGTTATGCACGCCACTAGATTCCGGACTCCCCATCCACCCACTCCACCCACGATGGTCGGGTCGGGGAAACGGCTGTTCTCAAGTCAATCTGTTCGGATCCCTGACATACCTGCCAAGTTTCATCGCCCTAGGACATCAGGAAGTATGCCGAACTCGCGGGATCGCTAGAAATCCGGACCCCCACCCCAACTCCCCCACAGTGCCCTGATCCGGACCGGTTATGTCAATGACGTGTCTAGGACCTGTGCTTGTTTTTCCCACCAAGTTTCATCCCGATCCCTCCACTTTAAGCGTTTCTCAAAATTTCCGGTTCCCTCCTCCAACTCCTCCCAGTGTCATCGGATCCGGTCCGGTTATGTCAATGACGTGTCTAGGACCTGTGCTTGTTTTTCCCACCAAGTTTCATCCCGATCCCTCCACTTTAAGCGTTTCTCAAAATTTCCGATTACCTCCTCCAACTCCCCCCAGTGTCATCGGATCCGGCCCGGATTTAAAGTGAGGTGTCTGAGACACAAGGTCATCCTAAATATCAATTTTCATCAAGATCCGATCACCCGTTCAAAAGTTATGCACGCCACTAGATTCCGGACTCCCCATCCACCCAGTCCCCCCACGATGGTCGGGTCGGGGAAACGGCTGTTCTCAAGTCAATCTGTTCGGATCCTTGACATACCTGCCAAGTTTCATCGCCCTAGGACACCAGGAAGTATGCCGAACTCGCGGGATCGCTAGAAATCCGGACCCCCATCCCAACTCCCCCACAGTGCCCTGATCCGGTCCGGTTATGTCAATGACGTGTCTAGGACCTGTGCTTGTTTTTCCCACCAAGTTTCATCCCGATCCCTCCACTTTAAGCGTTTCTGAAAATTTCCGGTTCCCCACCCCAACTCCCCCACAGTGCCCTGATCTGGTCCGGTTATGTCAATGACGTTTCTAGGACCTGTTGTTGTTTTTCCCACCAAGTTTCATCCCGATCCCTCCACTTTAAGCGTTTCTCAAAATTTCCGGTTCCCTCCTCCAACTCCCCCCAGTGTCATCGGATCCGGCCCGGATTTAAAGTGAGGTGTCTGAGACACGAGGTCATCCTAAATATCAATTTTCATCAAGATCCGATCACCCGTTCGCAAGCTAAAAATACCTCAAATTTTTGCTTCACCCTCCCTCCACTCCCCCCCCAGATGGTCGAATCGGGGAATTGATGATTTCCTATTTAAGCTGGTCGGGTCCCAGACATGCCTGTCAATTTCCATCGTCCCAGCACATCAGGAAGCACGGAACTCGCGGGATCACTACAAATTCGGACTTCTCCCCCCCCCCAACTCCCCCAAAGTGAGCGGATCCGTTCCGGTTATATCAGTCACGTATCTAGGACTTTTGCTTGTACTTTCCACCAAGTTTCATTCGGATCCCTCCACTCTAAGTGTTTTCCAAGATTTCCGGTTTCCCCCTCTAACTCCCCCCAGTGTCACCGGATCCGGTCTGGATTTAAAATGGAGGGTCTGAGACACGAAGTCCTTCCATGTATTAAGTTTCATTAAGATCCGATCACCCGTTCGTAAGCTAAAAATATCTCATTTTTCCTATTTTTTCCGGATTCCCCCTCCCTCCACTCCCCTCCAGATGGTCGGATCGAGGAAGCGACAATTTCTAATTTAATCTGGTCTAGTTCCTGATATGCTTGCCAAGTTTCATCGTCCTAGCTTATCTGGAAGTCCCCGAACTAGCAAAACCGGGACCGACAGACCGACAGACCGACTGACGGACAGAAATAACAATCGCTATATGGCACTTGAGTAAGCTCAAGTGCCATAAAAAAGAAAAAAGCACAGTGAAACAGAGTAGGGTAATTTTTCTCCAAGACAACTTCGCGCGGTTTGCGACTGCCGAAAGGGAAAAGACGTATCTTTGCGGTTGACAGGCGAAACCGATTGCCAGAAATCATATCGCTTGTGCTTCGTCGATGGATAGTCATCTGTATGGCCCGTACAGTCTATTCGCGATTGTCAACGATGTCACAGTATATTCGTATACATTATTGCTGTTCCTAGACCCCATGACTTTCCCTAATCCTTTATGATGCTCCAAGGCAGTTCGCTGTGCCAACTCTGCTGCAGCACTTGATCTCACCTTCTGAACAGTTTTCGCGTTTTACCGGGTCTCAGGTTAACTCGCCGGACTAAAGCACTGGAGCAGGAGAAACGCGCCGTCAGCCAGTATACGAACACACGCAATAACATGGCCCAGAAACACCGAAAAATAGGGAGACCTTGCTATTTCTGGTAATTGTGATTCCGCCGATAATACCCGCCGGTCTCCTTGCTAGGACTTGGCTAGATTGGCGTTACTACTAGCGGTTGATCCCAAACCTGTCACGCATGCTAGTCTCGATTTATAATTTTCTCACAAGCTTGGACGTATAAGATGGAATAGGGTGAATGCGGCTATTTCCGTGTATAACATGCTTTTAACTCGGAGATGAACAAGCGAGGCTGAAAACACAACTTCAGCCAATTTTTATTTCAATCCATAGAATGTCGCGGATATGAGCCGTGTGTTACCGAGACCGAAGATACAATCTGAAAACTGACACTTACCTTTTTACCGAAACAGAGCGATAATACAATGACTACTGGCAAAGCTACGGCAACAACGTACACGGCCCATAACCAGGGTCTCTTGTTGGTATACTTCAATACACGCTGAACAAGCGAATCCTGGAAGGAATTCAACTAAAGAAAATGCACGCTCACTTCAAACTGATTCCAAATTGCTACAAATGCAAATAAACTGTGGGGGTATGTACAAGGAATGCTAGCAATTCCGGGTGTACCAGTCAAGAGATCTAGTTTCGTGTCATTTAAGCCCCGTTCACACCAATGCCTAGACACAGATTTTGGGCCAGGCACGGAGTTCTAGGCTCTAGAACTCGGTGCCTGGCTACGCCTGAGCACGTGACTAAGCATCTGTACTTGGCTAGACATGCTTGTGAACGCGGTTTTGGCCTACTCGTACCACCGCTTACCTCATACCAGAAGATTATTATTAAATAGTAAGTAAGTCATCCCAACTGTTTACCTTCCTTGCGTTTCAATTTATTTGTTCATTCTTCAATACAGTACTTTCGTTGCGGGGGGGGGGGGGTAGGGGCGGCCCCAGCCCCGATAAATCCGGGTTTTTATTTTCTCTTATCAGTAAATAAGATGGAAAATGAAAAGAGCCAAGCAAACGAACTGTCAACGTTTTTTCGAGAAAAAATTCGTCCTGCAAACGAAGGAATCGAAACAGCCCCAGAATATATGCTACCATTTTCCCATACGAATTATCTTACTAAACTTTAAGTAATTTGTTTTTACTCATCTACCAGATAAAAAATCTCATTAGTTAGCACTCGTGAATGGTACAGCTAAGACGGTCACTAAAAAGGCTACGAAAGGGCATATCAGGTTGGTAAGACGTGTGTGGGTGGGTAGGTTTAGGGAATCAAAGGGAGAGGAAGGAGAGTTACTGGATTTTCAACTACACTGATAGGGCACCGCACTGCGACGAGTACCTCGATCAAGCGACTGCGTAAAAACCAAACGTAGAGAGACACGGGAAGCGAGATCCACACTGCGTAAATCATAATCGTGTTCTCCTTTTTATTGATCCAGCGTCTGATTTTTTCTTTGAAGGGAATCTAAGTGCAAGACAAAACGCAATTCAGTGCCAGGGTATAGAGGGGGTATGTTTGGGCCTAACCTCCTCTTCCTCACTCGGCTGGTAGACCCACCAGACCAAGAAGCCAATAAATAAGAACAGCGGGCTAAAGGAGATGAGGCCATACATGGGCCACGCCCAGTCGTTCGTGTTCATCCACCGGCCTATCTTTTGGATCATATGCGATGGCCCACGCATTCGCTGTAGGACGTTCTAAGACATGCAATGATTTATTAAGGTAGGTCATGCTCAGAGGTTGGGATGGAATGTCACCCAAAAAATCGCGAGAGAATAAATTTGGGGGCACTGCAGCAGTCAGGAAACAGACTTCTAAAGAATTGACACGTTCACAGACTCTCAAGGTCGGTCCAAATTAGAATCCTTACGAACGCCGTGTCCCATGCTGCTACAGATTGGTACAGGTGTGTGTCGTATGCTACCATTTTGTAACAATGATATCAAGGATGACTGGTCCAGTCCCCGCTAATGATTAGTGGGAAACGATCGGCATTTTCTGCAGTCCAAACAGTCTGTACAACACGGCTCTCTTACATTACCAATTCTTTATTCTTGATACGCATACACGTGCTATCTGTCAACCCACTCTCTAGAGAACAGAGATAGTGTCAACATTCGACGGCACATGTGGTCTTATAGTGTGATTGTAAGCTTGGCGTCGTACCCGTGGTCAAAAGAGCTGCGACAAGAGCCAGAGGCCCGCGCAAAAAACGACGAAAGGCAGGTGCTTCTCCTTTCTTTTAGAACTGAGGATCGGGAGTGAGCCCACAGAACACAGTTTGGCGGGCAAATCCTCCTCCGCACAGCTGAAAATTAACTCGCACCGTTCCAGCTCCGTGTCGGTTTTCATCCGTATCACCAGACCAATGATATTAACGTTTTCCGAGCATTTCGCTTTGCGCAGAGACCACAACCAGTCTCGGGCATAGACATTTTTTGACGTAGCTGTCTTATCTACATATTTTTACTGTTACTATCTATGGATATGAACTTACCCCTTCACTGTCGACCCTTTCTCTCTTGATGTCGAAAGTGCTGGCAGACCATTGGTCGGCTACACTCTTATCGTCTGTGATAATGATGTTGTCGAAGAGGATGTTATCTGACATTGACCATAGCTCGACGCCAACAGCTCCCTAGTATAAAAACCTGATATGTAGGCGCAGTCAAATACTGAGACTGCTCAAGTCACATTTCAGCAACACCCAGCACCCTCAAACTTTAGAAAATAACGCACCTCTTTAAACGAGTTTTCAACTTGCAGATTACGCTTGCCTTAGCGCTGGACCTGAGACAATCAAATTTTACGATCGAACGGAAAATGAAGACCTACGCGCCGCAGGAGCTACGGGGTCTGAAATTTTGACCGTGATAATAGCAAAATCTCTCAAATGCAAATTCGGACGGATTGGATGCATCTCGCAAAATACAAAGCTCATACGAAGAAAGGATGGAGCAAGCCGGCAAGGGGTACCGCCTAACTAAATGACCTTCAGTGAGTATCACTCTTTCTTTCAGAAACTTATTTCTCACTGGGGGCCGGGGGGGATATCACATGAAAAGGTAGCTCTCGCGCCGCGAAGCGAGAATTGCTCTCAATCGCAAAATAACTGCATATGAACTTACAATAGGAACCATGTTGAAGGGGTTCGGATCATAATAAAAGTCCGGGTTTGGGATTCTCTTTGGCCTCCACTTTCCTCTGTAGTTAGGGTTGTCGATCATAGGTGCCCTCCATTTCCCTCGGTAATCTGGGTTCGGAATAGAAGGGGCTTTCCATTTACCACAGCCAGGCGCAGAGGCGCATGCAGGGTTTACGAGAAGCGGGGCCTCCCAAGTTCCATCCATCTCTTCATCCCTGCAAAATTCAGTACATGACAGTGGATAAGGTTGTACACAAGGGAAGGGGGTAGAAGCACTGGTACCCCCTGGAGGGTAGCCCGGATGCCGAAAAGGAGAAATGGCAGTTTATATTGTTTTTTCTATTAACCTATGAAACTCGATCCCTTTAAAGTGCATTCAGTTTTCAAAGCAATCATCGGCTGATATTTCCGAAGTTTCGGTCGCGTTGGCTTTGTTTTCACTCGGTTTCGCTTGCATGCCAAGACGTCTATGCCAACCGAAAACTGACGCTACATGAGAGCATGCCAGTAGCTCGCAGGATCATCAATATTTGCAATACAAAAAACACTAAAATGCTGGGGTGTACAGAAATACCATAAGTAGTTGAAAGCTTCCGAAGTAGAAATGTATGGGCTAATGGAAGTAAAAATAGACTGGTATCGGCAGGACGGCCTTAATTGGCGAACATACAACTGTATTATCTTACCAATCATCGGGTTTCTCTGCCGCTGAGTCCGGAATCATTGGCTCTTCCTCTTCAAGCCATCCTGATGGTTTAACGGCGTACTCATCGACAATCTCCTGTGGAGCATCCTCATCCCAGTCTTCTGGTTTAGTGGCAGTGGGGTCAGGAATCTTATCTCTTTCGTCCCAGTCAGCTGGCTTGGTGTCGTTGGGGTCGTCGATCTCCACTGGCGGGTTGACAGGTGGGACCATGTCATCGAGCAAGGAGCCTTTATTGACGATCTGTAATACGGTTCGAGGATCAATTTGCATCCTTGCCAGCCACCTCAAGAACTTTACACACTTCGTCAACAAACATGTCGATCTGATTCGAACTGGGAATAGCTTATTTACTCTATCATGCGAACTCCGGCATTTGATACTATCGCTTGTCGGTAGGGCTAATAAACTCAATTCAATTTTATTGCTGCACCAATTACTGACTGGCCGAATGGCAGGTGGTACAGTCGAAGATAAACAAAGGACTAACCAAAATAATCAAGAACTTGGTCAAATTGCATATAAAAATACTAGGGACAATTTATATAAAAAAAAAAAACAGACAACGGTGGGGGGGGGTGGTAAAACTCCAACCTTCTAATTTCTATTATGTAGGAAACAAAGGAAGGAGGGGACAAAACTATTCTGGTATCTTACAAAAGAGGCGTCATTTGGGGGGGGGGGGGGGCAAGGGTCCCAGAGCTATCCAGGATAAAACAGAAAAATATACTAAAAAAATCAGTTTCTCGTCAGAAATGTGACATCTGATTGCGCCATATCAGTTGACCAAGGTCACTCATGAAAATTGAACCCTTTTTAATCCAAGATAATAACCATTGTTCGAGAATCGAATGTTTTCAAGCTCGTTTGAGCCTGGGTCAGGTGTGTCTGAACTCTGAACTTGGAGAGAGACATTATCTAGTATCATTTTGTGATTTGTTCCAGGGTAGTTGAGGGCCCCTTGATTGTTGTTTTTCAAAAAAGTTTGCTTTTGTTTTGAAGTAGACGTACTTGTTCGCGTTCGTTCCAGTTACACCACTTAGACCGGGTTACAGATGCTGGAACATGGATCTTGCGGTAAAAAGATGGGCACAATAGGGAGCTATAGGGCCCGTTTCGCTGAATCTTTCACGGGTACTCGATCGGAATAATTTTAGCGCTTAGAGGACCCGTCGTACCTATAATGCCAGTATAACCTACTTCCGTAACTGGATTCATTAATTCTTCAACCCGAAGACCTGGATTTCATGTTACATTCTTAACCCGCTAACGACACCTCACTAATCTTTTCACTTGCCACAATTCACTAGTTTCCATGCGCATTATCCTCCTGACGAGTATTCGAGTATTCTGAATTTTGCAAAGTTTTGCTAGACGTCAATCGGTCTGTTTGTTTACTTTTTGGTTAATTTCCTGTTTCTGTTCCATATCCAAAACCATCTAAATACTGTAAAACTAAGCTATGTTTTTAACAAATTATCCACAGCTTTGGCTGTGTAAATCCTTTTCACAGACGCATTGACGTCAGAAAAATATTTTTACGGATCAATAGCATGATACTCGAACACTCGTTGGGAGCATAATGCGCATGAAAACTAGTGATCGTGGTAAGTGCAAAGATTAGTGAGGTGTCGTTAGCGGATTCAGAATCTAACACGAAATGGGCTTCCAGGTTTAAGAGTTAATGAATGCAGTTGCGGAAGTAGGTTACATTGGAATTATAGTTACGACTGGTCCTTTAAAGGACACCTGAATGAAGAGTACCAAGTATCATCCCTATCTGTATGACTTCCGTTAACATTGGCTGCAGAAAACCCAATCCAAATACGAAATAGTGTTTCCAAGCTATGATTTCTCCATTTCGCATCTGTCCTTATTTCAGTACCGAACAATTTTAGAAATGAAGAAATGTCTCCAATCAACCCTTCTTATGTAATATATTTTAACCAGTTAAGCCCAAACGTATATCTAGAAGAAATTCCAATACGATCCGGCCAGCAATGTACAAGATTTGAATGCATTGCGCTTTTTGTCTTGGGAGTCTGCATGTGCAAACCTCGAGAAAGGAACATCCCTATTTTGAAAATGTCACGCCCAGGAGAAGAATGCTCTCCTTGGCCATATCTATAAATGCATTCTCCATGGTGTGTTCAAGTATGGTTTCATTGTTCAGGTGTCCTTTAAGCGCTAAAACTACCCGTGACAGATTCAAGGAAACAAGTCCTATCGCTCACCATTGGTACCCATCTTTTTACCGCAAGATCCATGTTCCATAATCTGTAAACCGGTCTAAGAGGTGTAACTGGAACGAAGACGAACAAGTACGTCTATTTTAAACAAAATGAAAGCAAATATCTTTATAAGAATTAAACAACAACTTTTACAATTAATTTTCAATAGCTAGAATATAGCAGCGAATCTACAGGTCAGTGACTGGACTCCACATCCGCCACACGAGAGAAGCACTCTTCTAAGCGAAATCAGACCAAAAAGAGTCATCTGAACATTTGTAACCGTTAGAACGATGCCGCTCGTTTTAAAGCAGTATTCGGCCAAGAATGGAGGGACTCCGCCCCCCCCCCATCTTCATCCAACATGTCGAAAAGGACTGCAAAGAGAATATGGCACTCTGAAAATAAGGGCTCTTGCTTCTTTAAAGGTTGTCGCCGAAAAAAGCCGAAAAGTTTCATAAAGGCTGAGATGTTTAAGTTATAATCAACGAATACCTTATAATCAATGCTGAGATCGAAGGTGTTATCCGGGTAGACTTGGAGTCGGTAAAGATGGGGCTTTTTGTCAAAGTACTCGTCAAGCCTCGTGCTGGGTTTCTTAGCATGCTTCTCTTCCACTGTGCCATTTTTCGGGTTTTTGTGTTGGAAAATGAAATGCAACTGAAAAAAAAAATTACGTACATAGATACGGACCCATCGGATGCCGTTTCCTAACTTTTTTCAATCTTCCGCGAGGCCCGTCTGGAGAAGACTGGCAAATGTCGATTTGAAGAAAAAAAAATGGTTGAAGGGCTACTTTGCTCCAAAGGGATTTTAATATCAAGGAAAGTATGGACGAAAGGAAAATATGGGCAAGTTATCTTTATGACTTGTGTATCCTACCCGTTCCTTTGCCTAGTTAACAAATACAAGGCTCATCCGAATTGGCTAAAAAACGTGAAGCTTAAGGGATATAGACAAAATTGGAAAGAGATCAAGTACTACTTAAGAACAAGATGGAAGTACTTGGGATTTACTTAGGCACAACCGTCATGGAGTAAAATAACTAAGTGAAGTACCAATACATTTCCCAACAGCGTACGTACGGTGTATCCGATCCAACAGTTTGTGTTAACCGTGCCGCTGAGAATTTTCTGGGAAAGGCTAAGGGAAGAGCAAACCCGTGGCTAGCCACCCTCTGCCAGTAGTTTTGTTATTGTACATAGTGTGTAAATACCTTTGATGATGTTCCGTCGTGTGATTTTTCATTTTCATACTCCTTCCTAATTCCATGTGAATTTTCGGGTAATAAAATTACTTACTTACTTAGTACTGTGGCAAGTATATTCTGCGTATATCGTATCGATTTGCTTATTAATATGCTTATTTAGCAGCCTTTATCTAACAAATAAAAGCCTTCAGAAAAAAAACTGATGAGACTCGGGCAGTCTGGGAAGTACACTGCACCCCTGGTAAGCATATTAGTAGACGGCGGGAGCTCCCTTCAAAGCTGAAAAGACTAAGTTCTCTTAACGTGAAGTACTTAAAACGTGCATTACTTGAAGTACTACTTAAAGGGCACCTCGTACTAACGATAGTAATTCATTCTACATCAGTAATATTTCCATCGATCTTCGTTCCCTTCGTTCCCGAGCCCGATAGGAACTGTTTCAGTCCAAATACCGGTTATGCACATTTTGCCAAGATCGCCGTCCAAGGCAAGGGGAATGAAAAGAGGCTAAAAACAGCCGAAGCCGTGTGTGTTATTTTCTGTAAGGACAGTTAAGCTGGAAAGTGGCCAACTAGCAGAAACAGTGCGAGGTGTCCTTAAAGTACAAGCCTGTTGATAGTTAAGTACAAAATTAGGCAGTGCTTGATACTTGATGCGTAAGTACACATTTGAAGTACTTGTTCCACGTCTGAGAATACTCTTGCTGACTAACTCTTCTTGCTGATGCAAAATCGCCCTGTACCTAGCGGAAGAGTCGGAAGCAGTATCACAGCTGCTCCCAAACATCGCCGTGATTGGTTAACACAGGATTGAGTTGTTTAGTTTGAGTCTTTAGTGCTAAGTTTTCTCGTTCTTCCCGAGGGCCGCTGGCGTGTTTTGGACTTGGTCATATACAGTATTACCCAATATTCAGGAAGTCTAGACTGAAACTGATACGATAGGAGTCCTCCTGATTTATTCGCCAACACGTAGGCTATCTGCCAACTTATCTAAGTTCAGATAAGAAATTGTAACTTCCGACTGTTCGTAATTATCATACTCGCTGCTCTTTCCGATATTGATTTATGGTAAGCTGGAGGCCTTTGAAATGCACAGGAAGACGGCGTTAACCTTCTATAATCAGGAAATGGGGCTTCCAGTATCGGGCAATGGAAAAAGAATGACGAAAGCGGATAATAAATTACGTTATGGTTCCCATGAAAACGCATGGAGACAAACATGATATTTGGCAGCTTTCCGTAATTTCGCCTTCGCCTACTTACGGCTGTAATTTGGCAGTATCAGAAAGATCATGAAAAGGCTCTTACTTCTTTATGAGCAATTTTTTTGCAAAACTCGGCAACAAAACATGGGATGAAAATTATGGGATACGACGGTTGTTGCCAAACAATATACGAGGAACTTGCGTGAGAGTTACAGACAAATTAAATTAAATTAAGTATGAAATTACTATTAAAAAAGCTACTGAAAAGAGGGAAATCGACGAATATACTCTTCACACTTTCTGTGAATTTATACGGTGACTACACTGTAAAAAGTTTCTCCGAATAAGGATGCAGTATTTGCTACTGGGATTAATCTTATATCTATTGGGATAAAATTAATCCGATTTAGGGATAATCTTATCTCAATAAAGACAAGATTAATCCCAGTAGCAAATACTGCAAGGTTTTTTTTTTACAGTGTGGTAGAGTAGAGTAGAATGTAATTTAAAAATGACTTTCACAGCAATCATGCCGAATTTGCATTTCTCGTCAACATATCATACACTGAAACGTTGTCAATGGACATTTACAGCAGATTTGCAGATGTCAATATATATACATATACAATTTAAATACAACCAAATTATAAAAATGCAAATGGAACAAAACAAATTCAGTTTTAGTCGTGGGAATTAAAAAGTGTCACGAAAGATGGAACTTTTCCTGTATCTTTCGTGACTGCAAATTACTGATGTTAATTTGGGGACTTTCTGGGATTTTTCCCGGGGGGGGGGGGAGGGTCTACTTCTGGGAGGGTCGTGAATGGGTGGGAAGAGATCACGGACAAGAACGCATTTATGGGAAGGCGCCGAATAAGAGTAACACAATGATACATAAAAATTGACAAAAGCGGATAAGTCAGCTAGGACATTATTCAATGATATTTCAGCCCTTCTTGGCATGGGTCCTGTTCAGGCTGCAGACCCTTGAGAAGACCCTTGCCAAGAAAGGACTGATATATCGCTGAAGGCCATCCTAGTCGGCTTGTCCGTTTTGAGTCATTTTTTATATACAATCCCAATCAACTTGTGCTGAAGGAGTATATAAACGGGCCACTAGCCGCTACGTAACCTCGAGCCCAAGCCAAGAGCTGACCTGTTAATAGGGAAATCAGAAAATAACAGAACTTAAGATAAGACTGGAATGCTTGAGAAGAAATAGCATCTAGATTTCTACTAGCCCATGACTCTTTTATACTACCGACAACCTGAACTACGTGCAAACTATGTGTCAGTGCAGTTTTCCCTACTTATAGGCGAACAAAATCCAGATTAATGATCCGGCAAAAGTTGGTCTTTAGCCTACAGCATCTACACAACAGTAGCTTACTTGTTATGCAGATTCCAACTAACTATCACTCTACAACTACTGTTCGAAGTTTCTTACCCCCCCCCCCCCCCTCCTACTCCGAGTAAAAAAGGAATCCCAAAGAACTCACTTTATTGTCGTTACCACACTTATCTGGTCCAAACATGATTGAGTATGGCGTCCTGTCAGTGAACTGTGACAACCTCATTCCTTGCTCATACTGAAGGAGCTTCAAATAAGCACCACCACATTCTTGCCCATTCTGAAGCGTTACATCATATTGTACAATGAGAGGTTTGTCTGTGAAGTGGAACGGCTTGTCCAGGAGGGCAGAGATAGCAGCATGTTTGGCTTTCGATTTCATGATCAGACCAAGATCACCATTTAGAGGATCTTTGGCTGCAGCCTCAATCGACCATGAACCTGGAAAGAAAAGTATTCTTAGACATTTCATAACAGCCGAAACAAAAGAAAAATTATTTCTTCATACAACTCTCACCCTGGCTAGTCGTGTACTCTAGAACAGAACAGTAACATTTACTTGCAATGTGTTCATTTTCTCTGAAAGTGCAGAACAGATCTAGTAGGCTACAAATGGCAATAAATTCTTCAATAAAAAGTTCTTACGACTTGAGACTGCAAGAGTGTCTTCCAGACTCAGTAAAGCACGGTGTTGCGGTTGACGGCAGGAGTGCAAAGGACGGGACAGCTGCAGTTATTTCAATGAGAAATTCAAATTAATAATAGCATTATTTAAAAGTGATTAATTTGGTACGAGTGGATGATCAGGCAAATAATCGCTTCTTGTCCAATCAAAAACCCACACCGCTCACTACCTTTAACAACCTGTTCAATAACAATTGGTTTTCAAGTAGGCTGCTGTCGACTTTTGTCTGAATTTAAACATTGTGGTCAGGTTATGTAAGCTTAAGCTACAACTATCTACAAGGGTCCAGAGCATCGTAGGTAAAACTTACCCAGTATTTTTTAAAGTTATATAATTATTAGGGACCACAGCATATAAACAATAGGCTAAAAACATTGAGGAAACTTAAGAAGATAACTGGCCTATAATTCTATAACAAAAAATACGAACTACAGGGACACACCATCATATTTAGCTATAGAGTCATCAATGCCTTCTTTTTTTGCTTGTGATTTCACCCATTTGGTCTCCATCACATCAGGGTTGTCAAAATGTTCAGCAAAGTAGACATGACCTGCTGGTTCCGGAGATGAATATGGGACTTCTTCAACAAGGGAAACAGTCTGAAAAGAAAGAAAAGTAGAAGCTATGACAATTTTCCGGAAGGCAATCCAATGGGGGGGGGGGGGTCAAGTAAACAGAACAACCAACGAGATGGCTCTGCAAAGACAAATAGTAACACATTCAGATTGTAACTGTCTAAGGAGAGCCTGTATTTATGCTTCAAAAGTGTTACTACCAGGAATGTTCTCTGTCCGGACGTAGCGGAGAACTGAGTGTATATGCATACTGTGCAATCCTTATACTGCGTGATCATTACACACTAAACCTTATACTGGTCATTGTTAAAAAAAGAAACTATCCTTCCACAAGCAAGTTCTCTACCCAAACTGTCCTCTCTAAAGCTTCTCTGGAAGGGGGGTATTATATCCAGTCACAAAATTCCCTGGTACTGGGTACAGTGCTTGGAACTATGGCTCATTGACAACCGAGTGGTTAAGGCGTTGGACTTCGAACTGAAATGGTGGTCACAGAGCTTGAGGGTTGCTAGAAGTTGAAGGAGCCAGTAGTGCAGTTCTATAAGACCTGCTGCATACGACCCAGCAATAAAACTGGTACCAGAAATCTAGAGTAAAGCACCAGAAGCGGTGGATGGTTTCCTCCCAACCACGCAATGCCCTCCAGACCAAGAGCAGTGAAACAGGACATCAGCACCTGCACTACATAAACCTTCAATGGTTTGCATGCAAAAGTTTGCTGTTTTTACTTTTGCTATTCAAGCCTAAGGGTCAGTGCCTGTGTCATGGTATCTGTGACAAAAACTATTCCCAGATCCTCAATTTTGGGGCATTGAGCTCCGCCGTCTCAGCACCAGTGCTCATACGTTACAGCACTATGCCCTGCAGCAAGGGCATGGTACCCTCATAAAAATCTGCTTGAAAAGCAAATTTCCATTTCAGATTCTCAATTCAACCGATTTCTATGAGAGTAACATGCCTTGCTGAAGGGCATGCTGCCCCAACGTCTGAGCACCGTTTCTCATATGTTGGGGCATGCCCTGACATTTTAGCACCATGCCTGCACCATACTCCAAATTCAAGGACTTGTTTATGACCGCATGGTACCAACAAATTTGTCTAGGCAAGTTCAGTTATGTTTATAGCTCGACATTCTTGTGATACAGAAAATCACATTTCTACTTTTGACCATTTTAGATAGACATCTCAGTCCTGAATGCAACGGGTGGTAGCAGTATGGTAGAGGTACGCTTACTTTAACAGTTAGCCTATGTAAATTTGAACAGTTGGGCTAAATATTAAGTGTATTAGTTAATTTGTTTCGTGTCTGTGTATTTTGTAAATTTGCATTCCTCCTCTAGCTTTTAGCTATTTGGATTAGACTTGATTGATTGAAATGGCATACTGAATTCCCAAAACACTCATTTAGGTGTTTTCAGGGGCCCTTGGTTGCTACTCTGGGTAACTGAATGTGGTTTTTGTCACAGCAAGCGGATGAGATGGCACTGTTCATAGTAAAACAAAACAACCAAATAAACATACATCTACTGTAGCTTAAATATTTGTGGAACCAGTTGTTGTTTGTAGACCTGCAACAAACCCACAAGACAATAGGAAAATGCGCCAATTCATCTTATAGCAAGTGCATCCAATCTGCAAACTCATGTAATTGGCAACACTCCGTATGGCCACCCTTGTCCTTGACCCTATCAGTGTATTCAGCATTAGAATTAGACATGGGCTCGGATGTACCACATTGGGTATGCCCAGCATACAGCACAGGATAGCCCAAATCAAGGGTTTGGGGTAGACTGATACCAAGCTGAATGCTGCTCCAAGAAGCTTTGGCTGGGATCTCTATGCTGCTGTAGCATAAACAAGAGATTAAACAGGCAAAAGAATGAAGATTCAACTAGGCTACAGGTCTAGACTAAATCTCACGACGCTTATCGGTAAAAAGCAAATTTTGCAACTGAAAAATTCAAATATTTTGCAGAATTGAAAAATTGCAAAATACTGGAGAATTTTCACAATTTCTGCAAGAAAATGGAACTCCCGGGAGATTTACACCTACCAGACTACTCGGTCACATTGGGAGGGATTACAGGGTGATTTCGAGATACACACAATAAAAAAAGAAAGGGGTTTTATTTGTGATTGAAGATTTTATTTCATTTGATTATTATTCTTCCCTACCCTAAACAGTAAGCTTAGCAGAAATGGTAATGCCTGGCTTAGTCAGAGGGGTTTCTTACTTATGAAACCCCTCTAATGAAACTTCCCATATTCTAAAAAATGGAAAGAAGGATTTAAAATCTTGTGTTTCTTATTGGTCAATAACCAAGGGTTGTATTTTTAGTAAACTTTTTGAAATGTGTTTGTCGGGATTTAACGGAATGTCGGAAACCATGTTGGATTTAAAAGGGGTATCTGTTGTGATCACGGGCACACTACTTTTTCTACTTTAATCAATGATGCGCGACTGAGTGTTCAATATGTGCAAGATAAAATAAGAAGAGCATTCTGTGCTGTTATTCGTTTCCGAAGTATGTGTCGCAGAGATGTTCTTGGTTTATTTATACTATTATTTATTCTTTTTTGTCTGCTTTCTTTTCTTCGTTCTATCCGTCTCAATTTTTTAAATTCCTTCTTTGTTTCCCTATTTCTCTTTCCTCTCTAGCTCTTCTCAATTTTTTAAATTCCTTCTTTGTTTCCCTATTTCTCTTTCCTCTCTAGCTCTCACTCTTTCCTAACTTCTACTTTTAAAGTGAAGAATCCATTGCAAACTTTGAATAGTAAATCCAAAACTTTCATAAAAAGGCTGACAACATTCTTCTTCATCACAACCTTTTTCCTTTTTTAATTAAAGAAAGCGCCCTGATTAGTTTGGTTATTTTGAACTTTGCCTTTTCCGTTGTTTTCCATTATAGATTTAGTAGGCTAATTTATCTTTAACAGACAGCTGTTTATTAGTATGTAAGTTGTGTGAGTTGGATTGACATGTTGTTGTTTCTTTTTATACACTGCTGAACGATTCAAATAAATAATAATAATATATAAATAAGTTGGGAAATTCTAATAAATCTATTTTGTTGCACATCAATTTGGGTCTACATATATACAGAGCCAAGCAAGCGTCGAAATAGTTGTTTTTTCTGAAAATCATTCGATTTTTTTCAAAAATGTCATTTATGTTGTTGAAAACAGTTGTTTTTTCTGCACAAAAAGTCGGTAAAAATTACCACCCAGTCGGTAAATGCCCGGTCCCACCAAAACATTTTGGCTGGTAACGCCTCTGATTGCACCATCATTTTTCTGTTGCATTTATTTGCTCCTTTTGGCTTCGTTTTAGGCCAGAGATTTTTTCAAAGAAAAAATAGAAGTAAGTGGATGACATTTAATATTAATTAATTCAGTCAGGACAGTCAGCCGCAAACCCCTGATTTTGTTATATCCTATACCAAACTCTTTAACATAGCCTACGCCTAACACTGGATACCATATGCCAAACTAGCTCTTGGTACCCTGGATATACCCAGCATTTGGCATAGGCTTTCCCAAAATCAGGGGTTTGTGGTAGACTGAGTCAGGATGAATATATTTTGATGTTCAACATGCTATGCTTGTGATTGTCTTTATTTACATTTGCTATGGGTGACGCAAATGTATGGGTGGTATAAATAGCAAGGTAGCCTGTAAAGTGACCATACTTCATTACAAAGAATTCTCCTGCCCAGCGAACCCTTTGGGATAGTCTCCGGCCGGCAGAATCCTTTTTGATGAAGTAGTCTATTTACTTGGCTACTCTCCTTGCCGTGGGAGGAGAAATAGTCCAGACTGCTGAGCAGCCAGCAAGGCACTTGCAATGCACCAGACATGTTTGCATTTGTAAACATTCAAGGGACAATCAGATGGGTTTAGAAATTGAATATATGAAATTCTCATGTAATCAGATGTGAATTTATGGTCCTTGGATAATTGGCTGAGATTTAGTCAACGCCAGTGCACCAATAACCAAGTGATAAATATTCTTTGAGCCCAAGCTGACTTTGAAACATTTATTCAAACAATGTTTACAACGGATACGTCAGCTATGATTTTTCATCAGCGTAATTTTGGCCCTTCTTGGCAAGGTTCCTCGTCAGGCTGTCAATTCTCTAGGTCAACTGCGGGGAAAGGAATCAAACCTGTAATAAATAACTGAAGCTTCTACCGACTATAAATATCTTATTAAAGTAAATTATCTTCAAATACCACTAGAATGAAAAAACTAGTCCTGAGATTTAATTTTTGACAACGACGCTGTTTTTGCTGCACGATTGGGGCGATGACAGGAAAGGGTGTTTTCTGCATTTTGATCAACTTTGGTTTTTTTATTAATAAAGGGTTGAAAACTCAAATGTTATTTTATTAATGACCTCGTTCCACTTTTTTATTATGAGTACTTGCCTGTATCTATTACTTTGAATAAGATATTTATAGTCGGTAGAAGCTTCAGTTATTTATTACAAGTTTGATTCCTTTCCCCGCAGTTGATCTAGAGGATTGACAGCCTGACGAGGACCCTTGCCAAGAAGGGCCGAAATATCGCTGATGAAAAATCATAGCTGACGTATCCATTGTAAACATTGTTTGAATAAATAACCAAGTGTCCAGCCGCTATATTGTCCAGGCTACACATTGAGGAACAACTGGGCTAAACATACCTTCTCAGTGATGGTTTCCCCATTATCTTCTTCTCCAACTGCATCTTCTTCATACTCTCCTTCCTCGGCAGCAACAGTATGATGTGAGGAAAGGCAAAACAAAATAGTAACCACTAACAGTGTGGTCTTAAACAACCTCAAGCCCTTCATTTTTTGAAGTCCAAGAGCAAAGCCAAAGACTCAAAAGTCTTGCAGTGCTCTGTCTCCAGCTCTTCACACACTCCTTCAGTGGCAATTCACAGACAAACAAGCTCGAAAGACCTGGGGAAGACTTCTTGTCAAAAAATTGATTTGATTCCAAGACCAACCAACACTGCCGGTAGTGCAGTGACGTGTAGTTTATCAGTTTTTGTTTACCGGCCAAAAAGCCTCCCGAGAACTTAAAAATTCCGCTCCATAGAACAAAGGCCTTTTTGGCATGTTTCTTTGTTTCTTGGATAGCAAAAATGCTAGCATTGACGTGGGCGTCGGCAACGCTGCTACAGATTCTTTTCGTCTGCCACTTCAGCAAAGTTCCCGGTCGGCGAAAACAAAATGGTCCTTTTGACGAGATAACAGATGACTCTGCTTGTGTTCGCTTTATTTGCTGATCACAACTTGAAAGACCCGTGATAGGACACCTCTAGTTCGATAATATTACGAATTGTTGTATTAATATATGAATTCTAAATATCCAATAATACATTCACGCTTACTAGCCGACTAGTCGGCTATTATAAGAAATTTCTTGTAGGAAATCCCGCGTTGCCGGCTAGTTGGCTTGGATAAGAAAATTCCTATTGGAACGGGGGATGATTATCCAACTAGTTGGCTACGACAAGAAAATTCCTATAGGAACGGAAGATGATTATCCAACTAGTTGCCTACTATAAGGAAATTTTAATATCAACTGATGGTGATTAGTTGGCTACGGTAAGAAACTTCCTATAGGAACGTAGGATGATTATTCAACTAGTTGGCTAATGCAAGAAAATTCGTCAAGGAACGCAAAATGGTAAAACTAATTCGCTAAATTAAGAAAGGTTATACAGAGACACTCCGATTAAGAAATTGATTGGATGTTAGTGCATCACGTATTAGACAAAGTGGCGCAGAGCCAACTAGTGGGGTCTAAATCCTTGTCGAGACTGAAAGCTATTCTGACTATTTGGATATTTTCTGAAATTCCTATCCGTGTTCAGACAATACGACTAGTTGGATATTTTCCGAGGCAATGCGGGATTTCCTAAACGAAATTCCCTGCGGTAGCGAACTAGTTGGCTAAGGACTTTTTTCCTGTATGATATTTTATCGTAACCAACTAGGCGGTAAACGGAATTTCCTGTACGAAATTTTGTACAGTGGCAAACTAGTTGGAAAATCAAAAAAAAAAATCCTACTCCATTTTTTCTCGTGGCCATCCTATAGGAAATTTCTTACGGTAGCCAACTAGTCGGCTAGTGACCAAGCGGGGTATGAGTGTGATTGTATATTTAGATTTTGTATATTTATACGGCAGTTTCATACTATCCAACAGAGTATGTCCTACGGATCCGTCTCGACGATAACGTGTGTCTGGAATCCGGAAAAAACTAATCTGGAAGTTGAAATCTGGAAGCCTGGCTTTAAGCACAACTCTAACTAAAATCATATTTTCATGATAAAATGGCTCGGAAATATAGTTTTCAAAAATATCATTACTTTCCCTGAGAAATAAGTAATTTTCTTGTTAGCGCTTGTCGATCCTATCCATCCTCCCTCTCTGACGCGGCAGTCAGAGGCGTTAGTGAACTAGCCAAAATGTTTTTTTTTTTTTTTTGGGGGGGGGGGGGGTATTTACCGACTGGCTGGCCTTTTTAACCGACTGTTTTTGCAGATAAAAACAATTATTAATGAGAACAAGAGCTACGAGCCATATGGCACATGATACGAGTATGTGGTACCTGAAAAGTAGACAGAAATCCAAATACCCCGCCATCTAAAAATGCGGTTCGGACCTATAAATACGATATCTAGTTTAACTCAAGTCTGAGCATTTCCGTCGCCTCGGATCACCTAGGGCAAACGACTTTTCTACCTTCCAAGTTTCAACCGCAAAGATCCACCCGTTTGGATCTTTCACATGCCACACGGTTTCTAGTACCCCCCCCCCCCCTCCAATCTGGTTCGGACTACAAAATGGATCATCTGAAGCATTTTCTCTTACCACCTATCAAGTTTCACTCAAATCTGAGCATTTTTTGGGGAACTTCTCTTAAATCCCCCCCCCCTCCCCCAGCCTGGTCGGATGCAGTTCGATCGGACCCTAAAATATGTCATCTAGGGCATGTGAGCTCTCTAAATTCCAAGTTTCACCTAAGTCGCTCCACGTGTTTGACCCCTATGCGAGCCAAAACGTTTCCTGGAATCCCCTTTCATCTCCCCCACTGTGGCTGAATACGAATCAGAAACATAAACGTCGCATATCTGACCTGTCCTAATCAAGTAGACTCAAATCAGAGCATAGCCTATCCGCAATTTCCAGTTCCCATTTCACTTCACCCCTACAAATCAAGACCGCTTAACTCGGAACTGTCCAACTTCTCCCATCCCATTCTGTACCCCCCCCCCCCCCCCCGTCCAACTCTCCTAAACGTGCCCGCATGTGGTTACGCATGTTTTGCTTGTCTGTGTCATCAGTTCTTATCACCCATAAATTCTCACTCAAATCGGACAACCCGTACGCAACTTACGGAAGCCAGTAATTTCCGGATTCCCCTTCCCTCAACTCACCAAAGATGGTCGGATCCTGGAACACAAGTTTTCCTAGGGCATTATGTGGTGTGCTTCAGCCATTAACAGGCCTGCAAAGTTTCATCGTTCTTAGAATAGCTGGAACTATCCTAACTGGCGATCCCCGGAATTCCGGGAAACACCCTCCAACTCCCCCCACAGAGCCCCGATACGATCTGGTTCTGTCAATTACGTATCTAAGGCTAATGCTTGTTCTTCTCACCAAGTTCCATCCCAATCCCTCACTCTAAGCGTTTCACGAGATTTCTGGTCCCCCCCCCTTCAATCCCCCCTACCCCCCACAAGCATCTGATTCTACCAGGACTTGACACGGAACATCTGAGACGATAGCTCTTTCCAATTGCCAAGTTTTATTCAGTTCCGATGACCCGTTCAAAAGTTATGCATGCCACCAGATTCCGGGCTCCCCATCCCTCCATTCCCCCCACGGTGGTTAGATCCAAGAAACGACTCAATTCAATCTGTTCGGGTCCCTGACATGTCTTCTAAGTTCCATTGTCCTACCACATCCGGAAGTACCGAACTAGCAGGATCACCGAAATTCCGGACCCCACCCCCTCGACCCCCCACAGTGCCCGAATCTGGTTCGGTTATGTCAACGATGTGTCTAGGACTTGTGTTTGTTCTTCCTACCAAGTTTCATCCCGATCCCTCCACTCTAAGCGTTTCCCAAGATTTTCGGTTCCTCCCTTCCAGCTCCCCGCAAAGTCACCGGATCCGGTTCGTATTTAAATTGGGTCGTCTGAGACACGAGGTCCTTCCACATATCAAGTTTCATTAAGATCCGACCACCCGTTCAAAAGTTAAACATTCCTCTATATACCGGATTCCCCCTGCCGCCACTCCCCCCACGATGCTCGGATTGGGGAAGTGACTATTTCCAACTTAATCGTTTGGGTTCCCTAATACGCCTGCCAAGTTTCATCGTCCTAGCTTATGTGGAAGTGCCCAAATTAGAAAAATCTGGACAGACCGACCGACGGACGGACAGAAATTGCGATCGCTATATGGCACTTGTCCTCGTGACGCCCCTGGCGGCAGCTGGACGCAAAATATTTGGAAACTGAACGCGCCTTGGTTAAAAAGTGAGAAAACCAAGCAAAATAAAAGTACTCAAAAACAGAAGGTAGACCCGATGGTCGAACATGTCTTCAAAATATATAAATACGACTTTGAAGCTTCTCATATCCTTATTTGTGAAAGAGTTGTTGACGGACCTTGAATTTTTCGGCAAAGTTTGCGTTGCGTGACTTTCAAAGCTCGACTAGTCCCAAAAAGCGTTACAAGTCACAGGTACAAAACGAGCTAATAGCGAAATCCGACGATTTCATAATCTTATAATCCCATATGGGAACTAAGGTTATTATGAAAGGCAGAATAAGCACGAGGTGTCCTTTAACAGCATTTCGTGATTCATCGTGTCTTGTCCTAACCTTCCTACCACGTCGATCCACGACGTCGACCGCACTGTTGTCTTGAAGAATCCATTCATATACGTACTTTCATCCCACTCTGCTCGGTGGTTCATGTGACTTCAAACAGATGAACGACGGACTTATTACGTTACTGCTCTAGTCCCTTTCGAAACCGAAGACACAAGCGGCCTTGAACATTGCACACACATTTGTGTTTGTAACGAAAAAGAACTGTATGCCACACTCTCGGCCCGCAAGCTTAAACTCACGGAAGTGCTTTTTGTCTTTGTTTTTGGGCATAATTTTTAATGCTTGAAAATAAAATTAAAATGCAGGTGAGCTACTTTATCTGAATTATGCATCAACAATATAACATAAGGCTTCGTATGCCCTTACTATTCTATAATAGAAGGATCGTCTTTCAGTTGTTTGTCTATCTGCTTGACAGAGCAGCTCATTTTAGGTCCACTAAATATGACAATTTCCAGTAAAATTTCAAGCCATGAAATCGAAAATCCCCTTGTTTGTCAGATTTTAGCCAAAAACCTAGCTGGTCGGGGAAACGCAATTATGGGACACAAACGACCGCGGAAACTCTTTTTGAGCCGCAAACTATTTATGGGGTCGCGGAAATAAGCGTCTAGGGTAGCAAAGACCTCTGAAAACCGTTTTCTTCTGGAAGAGGGTTCTTTTGACTAGCTTGTAAGACTTGACCGTGGCAACCCAACTCTGAGAACTACAAGAGTCGCAAACAATCACGGGTTTTTATTCGACAAGAATAACTTCCAACAGACAGTGCTGTACTCCAGATAGTGAAAAAAAGAAAAGAAAACGCAACTCGGATTATTTTTGTCATGAAGGTAAAATTAAAACGCCCGCTTTCCTTAACGAGTCAATTCCTTTATGTAAAACACACACTCGGTGCACCCCAAGTTTCAGCAATCCAGCAGAAAATAAGCAAGCAGCAGCATGGCTTCTGCTCCCGCTGACCACTGCTACGGTTTTCTTGCAGCTAGTGACGTCACTGGGAACCTTTACTAGTTGTTCTCTGGCTTGATCATAACACTGGGAGAAGGGGAGGTTAAGGCTACCAGGGACAGCTCCGCGGCTGAAACTGCAAGAAAAGAAGCCGTAAAGCTAAGAGCTTAGTAAACCGGAAAGACTAATGAGCGAATTTTCGACAATCTGACAATCTATTTTTCTACAGTATGCAAATGATGAAACAGCTCAGAAATTAATACTAATCTGAAACGCCGCTAAGCGAACTGTCCTTGTTGATTATCACCCTAATTGTCACTGAACAGCTGAAGTTGGATTGTGCTCTTTTGAGTCCGAAACTGCACACAAAACAATTCTTCTCCAGAAAAGCAAAATTGCGTTCGGTGGAGTCTGTGTTCTGTGGGCACTTAGCTTAAGTCCAGCACCGGGCTCGACCGCATCCCAGCTGTCACGAGTACCCAATCGGCATTCCGTAAGGATCACTGGCAGTACTGGTTCACTCTGTGGTGGGCAACTCGGCCGATCGGTTGTAAAGGGGATGGGGCTCAAAGCCATCATGCTTTAGCCGCTTCGGCGCCAGAGTAAGGTTGGTCTAGTTTGGCTAGAAAGAAGGCATGCCTGCCTCGAATTCTCCCCTGGATCCGCTATGGGTATGCAAACTATGAAGAAGGTCAGCTTGATTAGACGATAGGCTACTGGATCTACGGCATCTGACGAGTTGGCTGCAACTCATCAAAATGAGCACTATGTATATACTAAATCCTGCTCGGGGCAAGATGAAAACGGAAAAGTTAGTTAGTAGGCTACTTACTCTTCAGGTTGTCGAATATCTACGACTAGCAGCTCACCATTCCGTCTGCAAAGGGTTAGAAAGTCTTCGGCACTTATACGTAGGCATTTCTCAGTTTTCAGCTCCTCGAGTGTGATAGATGATATACCCTGGAAACGAAAAGTCAAACGATGAGTAGCATTCTTCTTTCTCACCCATACTTAATATGGGATTTGTGTTGGTCTGAGAGCCCACTGCCATGGCAAATACATAGGAAATAAACACAATAAACCAAACTAAATAGAAATAAAGACTTCTACAGGCCCATACCCCTATGAGCTACGGCTACCATGAGGAGCCTTGTCTACTGTTTCAATATCTGTGCCCCATGACGGAATCAAACAAGACCAAAGGTTTCGATGGGATCTCAAAAGTTTAATATTTGATCTAGACAATTGGATCTTGTAGATACCCGGTCTTCGCCAGTCCTTGGACATTCCTACTATCAAATTTAGAAACAGATGAAACAAGACGAAAGGTTTCGATGGGATCCCAAAAATTCAATATCTGATCCAGACAACTGGGTCTTGTCTTAGCCAGATCCAGTCTTCGCCAGACTCCTTGAACATTTTTACAACTAAAATTCAGAAACAGATTAAGGCCAAATAGCTAATCACCTGAGAAAACCAAGTTCAGATTTGGATTCAGCCTGTTGTTTTTACCCCTATAAGTCATATCTGTTTTGACGAAAACTTCCTGCCACTTCTGCCAATTTCCCGGTTCCGGCCGAACTCCAGAACTACTTGTCCGGCGAAAAAAGAAAGCTCAAAGACGAAATCAGGGTTTCTTCTTTCCCCAGTAATGAACATCTAATCAACTTCAAATGGAAATTTAGCTTATAACAAATTTTCCGATTCCAGTCGGATTCCGGTCGAACTATATGTCCGGGTAATATATGATTGTCATACAGGGACTCAGCATCTCTTCTTACCCTAAATCGCTTATCTAATCAACTAGAAATAAAACTTTGACTTCCAACACATTTCCGGTTTTGGCCGGATTCCGGAGGAACTACATGTCCGGGTAGAAAATTGTTTTCACATAAGTGTTCAGCATGTCTTCTTGCCCTAAATCGAACATCTAATCAACTCCAAATAAAACTTTTAATTTTGACAAACTTTCCGGCTTGGGCCGGATTCCGGTCGAAATACTTGTCCGTCGAGAAATAGTTTTCACCATCGTCTTCAGCATCTCTTCCTACCTCTAAATCGAACATCTAATCAACTTCAAATAAAACTTTTACTTTCAACAAACTTTCCGGTTTGGGCCGGATTCCGGGCGAAATACTTGTCCGTCGAGAAAGTAGTTTTCACCATCGTCTTCAGCATGTTTTCCGACCCCTAAATCGAACATCTAATCAATTTCAAATAAAACTTTTACTTTCAACAAACTTTTCCGGTTTGGGCCGGATTCCGGGCGAAATACTTGTCCGTCAAGAAAATAATTTTCACCATCGTCTTCAGCATGTCTTCCTACCACTAAATCGAACATCTAATCAACTTCAAATAAAACTTTTACTTTCAACAAACTTTCCGGTTTTGGCCGGATTCCGGGCGAACTACTTGTCCGATGACAAAATAGTTTTCACCATCGTCTTCAGCATGTCTTCCTACCCCTAAATCGAACATCTAATCAACTTCAAATAAAACTTTTACTTTCAACAAACTTTCCGGTTTCGGCCGGATTCCGGGCGAACTACTTGTCCGATGACAAAATAGTTTTCACCATCGTGTTCAGCATGTCTTCTTACCCCATAATTGACTATCACATTAGCTGTTTCAAAATACTTTGTTTGTCCCTTAATTTGAATCCCCTCCCCCACCCCTAAATGTAGAGCTACAAAGCCCATCTACGAACTTGACTGGTCCGACGACCCAACGAACCCTCACACCAAGTTTCATCAAAATATCTCGTTCCCTTCGAGAGTTATCGTGCTTACAGACGGACGGACAGACGGACGGACGGACGGACAGACGGACAACTTTTGCGATGTCATAGGTATCCCTCCACTTACGTTTTGGGATCCCAAAAATCAGAACTTCCTACATCATTATTGCCAAATTTCCGGTTTCGGCATTCCAGTCGAACTAATTGTCCGACAAACACGAGCTGGAAGCTCATATGGCACTTGCAAGGCTTGGTCAGAGGATGAAAGTAAGAATTCGTGGGTTTGTTGTGATCATTTCTAATCAGAACGCTTGAAGCAAAAATGATGAAGAACTAATCGAGAGCAGGAAAATATATATTTTACTGAAAAGTATTATTTGTACTTTAAGGAAATCAGTTCTAAGCAAAACCCTTGAGGCAAAATGACCATGGGCTCATAGGGATCAAGAAATTGTATCTTTTGCTTAAAAGTATTTCTTGTACTTTGCGGTTGGGACTAGTACTTCAAGGGATGGTCGGACCTGGGAACGCACAATCTTCTAAGCCAATCTTGTCAAGTGTCTAATTTCCAAGCCAAATTTCATCGTCCTAGCACATCAGGAAGCACCTTGATTCGCGATCACCGGAATTCCGGACCCCCCTCCAACTCCCCCCACAGTGCCCGAACCCGGTCCGGTTCTGTCACTGATGCATTTAGGGCTTTTGCTTGTTCTTCCAACCAAGTTGCATCCCAATCGCTCCACTCTAAGCGTGTCACAGATTTCCGGTTCTGCACTCTACCTCCCCCGAACATTCATCAATCAATCAATCAATATTTTATTTCCGCCAAAGATAGCGAGTAAAAAAGAAATTAATAAACACTGACAAATTTCGGCTAAAACACTATAACTCAAGAACTGCCACAAGATAGCCTAACTACACTGCCGAAAATACTTAATACTTATCTACAATTTAATTACAGTTTAATAACAGACAAACTGAAAATAAAAAAAAAAGAAGAAAAATATCAATCACGAAAAAACCTTCACAGGATATGTTGGAGACCTGAAAATTTGATACAACCCGTTGAAGTTTTTTATTCATTATAATAAGCGGATCTTTAAGATTATAGTATTCCATCATTTGCATGTTAGAAAAATAACGAGAAAATCGGCTTAAGAACTTTCCAAATTTAAAAATGACGTTTTCATATGCGTTAAATTGCTAAGGGTAAAGTAAAAGGAGAGAAGCAATTAAAATTTGAGGTAAAACAGCTGTATTAAAAATTCGCGACAAAGATTTCCTTGTCAAAAGCTCTCGGAGAGAAACGAGAGCACCAAAAGAGCAAGAAATTCGTGCATCTAAAGCCTTTACAATAAAAGCAAGAGTTGAAGAAAGCGTCGTCCCGTAAATAAGACCAAGATACTTAATAAAATCAGTAACCATAAGCCTATGCTGACCAATACAAATATTTTCATGCTGGTTTTCACACGGCTTAGAACCAAAAATAATAAACTGACATTTTTCAGGTTTTAACCGAAGGCCATGCTTATTTAAAAACAAAAAATAAAATCAACATTATGCTGTAGAGAAAAACGAGACCGATTTAAAAGGAGGATGTCATCCGCGTAAGCGATCCAAGAAACAAAAATACCAGAAGCATCAACAAAAGAAGTCTTGAGTTGATCCAAACACAAAGCTACTTTGGTCCGGATTACATCCGGACTTTAAATAGGATATTTGAGACATGAGATCTTTCCAAATATCAAGTTTCATTAAGATCCGATCACCCGTTCAAAAGTTATACATAACTCAAGATTCAGGATTCTTCCTCCCTCCACTCCCCCCACGATGGTCGGATCAGGGAACTGACTATTTCTAAGCTAATCATGTCAAGTCTCTAATTTTCAAGCCAAGTTTCATCGTCCTAGCACTCTGGAAGTACCTCAACTTGTGATAACCGGAATTCCGGCTCTCCCCTCTAACTCCCCCACAGTGCCCGAATGTTCAGTCACTGATGTACACAGGTCTTGTGTTTGATCTTACCAACAAGTTTCATTCCTATCTCCCCCCCCCCCCAAAGTGCACGAATCCGGTCCGGCTCTGTCAATGGTGTACCTAGGGCTTGTGCTTGTTCCGCCCACAAAGTTTCATCACGATCGCTCCACTCTAAGCGTGTCACATGATTTCCGGTTCCCCCTCCGACCCCCCCCCCCCACACACACATTCATCGGATTTGGTCCGGAATTGAAACGAGACATCTGAGACACGACGTCTTTCCAAAATACCAAATTTCATTAAGATCTGATCATCCGTTCGAAAGTTTATGCCACTAAATTCCGGATTACGGCTCCCCTACCTCCCCCCACGATGGCTGGATCGGGCAAGTGACTATTTCCAACTTAGTTTGCTCGGTCCCCTAATACGCCTGCCAAGTTTCATCGTCCTAGCATATCTGGAAGTACCCTAACTTGCAAGCACCGGACTAACCGACCGAACGACAGACAGACCAACGGAAAAGTGATAGGTATATGGCACTTGGCCGGAAGGCAAGTGCCATAAAAACGAAAGCTAAAAAATGAATCAGAATTTCTCCTAATTCTCAAATTATATGTCCGGATAGAAAATGACTGTCACATACGGATTCAGCATGTCTTCTTACCCCTAAATCGAACATCTAATCAACTTCAAATAAAACTTATACTTTTAACAAATTTTCCGGTTTTGGCCGGATTCTGGGCGAACTAGTTGTCTGGCGAGATAATGATTCGTGTTCAGCATGTCTTCTTACCCTAAATCTCCTATCTAACTAGCTGTTAAAAAATATTGTGTGTGTCCCTTAATTCGAACCCCCTCCCCCACCCGCAAATGTAGGGCGAGTATGACCTCGACCTGTCCCTTGACCCAAAGAATCCTCACACCAAGTTTCATCAAAATACCTCGTTCCCTTCGAGAGTTATCCTGCTGACAGACGGACGGACAGACGGACAAATTTTACGACTTTTACCTCCACTTACGTTTTGGGATTCCAAAAAGGGTTAACAAAGTCATGTTGCAAAATCGAACAGACGCGGCAGAACAGATACAGCATTGAGAAAAGCCAGGTGAATTACAGAATATACGCTGGACCAAACAAACGTGTGAGAGCGCTGAAATTACAAAGGGACGGACTGAATGCGGTGACATAGATGCGGACTAAACAAAGGTCCGATGATTACCGAATTCGGTAACGAATGGGAACTAAATAAGTATATACTTTGGATTACGAAATTCGCAAACAGACAGACGGAAAGCAATGAAATAGTTGCTGACTAAACAAACACTGGGTGACTTACCGCATTAGATAAATAATGGCAACAAATAAACACAAATCACCGAATTCGGGGTTGTGCGGAAAAAAGATATCTATACAACGGGCATCACGGCTTCGCCGCGATAACCGTTTCTGCCTAAATTTTTTCCTTCTGCGAAATTTTTTACCGAATTTCTAAAACCTAGGGGGGCGGGGACTGCGCCCCCCTCGTCCTTCCCCCTCGGCACACCCTGCATACGACATGTTCAGCTTTTGATGGACTCGATGTCGTCGTTACGACATGTGCTCCTTTACTCTTCGGACAGACTAGGGGATTGATTTCCGGTGTCACAGGTATCCATCTTTCATTGTGGACATGAGGCTAAAAGAATGACCCAAGAACCTATCAAGACATGACAGATACATACAAGAACGTAACATGATATTTTATGACTTGCCATCTCGTTTTGTTCTTCTAAAACTGGTGTTCGGGGGGACAAGCTAGCTAAAGCTGGGCTATTAACACTGTCTTCGCTTGTTTGCTTCAGCTCATGCTCCCGAAAGGTGGCACTTGGGGGCGTCGACTCCCACATTTCTCTCGACTCTTTCAAACACCTCTCCATGTCGATCTCTAAAAATATGACCACTTTTAGATAATACTCCAGTACTACCACATACTTCAATTTCCAAAGTAAAGTTTGTTTCCGAAAAGGCATCTAATAAAACTGCGAAACTGAAACTGGAGGGGGGAGGGGGGATGTATCTGTGGCAATTTACGAACGCCTACAAACGAGCATAGCCAAGCGCTGGCATAGCCAGCGGTAGATCAACTGTCCCTAAGGTGGCGGATGTTGTTGGTATCGTAGTTGGCTCAGTTGCAGTTGCTAACCTTTGGGCAAATCATTATTCAGATATTTTTTCGTCGGTTCCCTCTAATGTGGGTAGTGTTGAGGATCGTGCCCGGGTGTGTGCGACTCTTGTTTCTAGTGAGCAGCTGATAGCACACGAGGCTGTTGCCAGGGTGCTTTCTGGGCTTACTGGGGGCAGAGCGGGTGGTCTGGACGGGATAACTGCTAACCATCTGAAGCATGCTGTGTCGACGTTTACTTGTATGTTAACATGTCTCTTTAATGGGTTTTTGGCGCATGGTTTCATGCCTGAAATCTTCGGTGTTGGATGTTAGTAGCCTCGGTTGTCAGGCAATTTGCTCTGGCCGCTGTTGTATCGAAAGTGTTTGAAAAGTGGCCTATAGGTATTACTGAACCTTAGGCTCGAGCTTCTCATTACCAGTTTGGGTTCAGGGCAAGGTTGTCTACTGAGTTTTGTATATTTTTTGTGAAGTCGGTGATCCACTATTTTTGGCTTTTTTATTCTCCGGTTTTTGTATGTTTTATTGATGCGAAGGCTGCATTTGACCGGGTAAATCACGAAAAACTGCTGGGGTGCCTTCTTGATCGCGGTGTAGATCCCCGGATTGTGCTGACCCTGTCTTGTAAGTAAGTAAGTAAGTAATTTATTTATGACCCGCCATTTCTGAAAGGCGGAGTAAATGAAGAAAGTAAACAAAACACATACAAACACAGAAAAAGACACTTAATTTTTAATCTTCGGTCAGGAAACAGTGGACGATGTCGTGTGCTGGTTGGGCCCTGTCGTCCATGATTTTTGAAAGTGATGAGGAAACATGCAAAAGGGTAGCACTTGCATCTTGAATTTTGAACTTCTCCGTCAATTTATGGTTATGACATAATTTCGATAAGTGGAGCAGGTGCTTTGCATATTTAAAATAACATGGTTTCATCTTTTTAATCTCCTTCTTTCGCAGAACATGAGTGACGCCAGAACAAAATAGGATAGAAGGAGTGCAGAAGGTGCTGTACAAATTTCCCAGAGCTTTACGATTAGAGCGCCCCCGGTTGGGGACGATGCGCCCATAGGCGGTACGGACTGATCTAGAAACTTCTTGAACAATCGAAGAGCAAAATTTTGACAATGAAGATTTGAATGTTATGCCGAGCCACCGTAGAGAGTCTGTTGATTTGACCATGAACGATCCAAGAGAGGTAGAAGATTTGGATACATTCGAACCATTTGACGAAGGGTTGAAATGCAGGTATTCACATTTTGACAGGTTAACTTCAAGGCCAATTTTGAGAAGTTCCGACGACAGCTTACTTACATTTTTTGTGAGTGTGGATCGGCTACGGCTTACTAAGAGCAAGTCGTCCGCATAGGCTATGTAGCTGAAGGCATGGTCTTTATAAAAGTAAGCAGGATGCAAAGAATCAAGACAAGAAGATATGGCCGATTTGAAGATGTAAAGGAGATAAGACTTCCCCTTGACGAACACCAGTTCGGACTGGAATAATCTCTGACAAGCTACCTTGCCATTTGAACCTTACTGAAGAATGACCATACCAAAATTTTAACAGATAGACAACAGACAGATTCACGCCAGAAGTAATGAGAGAAAATAGGGCCTGAGAGTGCGTTATATTGTCAAAAGCACCAGCTATATCTATAGAACATATATGTATAGCAGACTTGTCGCAGGTAGCCTGTTTCATCATTTTTGTCAATATGTGATGAGCGTGCGCACAACTGGCGCTCGAACGGAATCCAAACTGCATTGAACCAAAGCGACATTTTTCAACTATTTCTGGAAGAAGGACGTATTCCAGGATTTTGCTTATGGTACAAGAAACTGTAATTGGCCGATAGCTTTTGCAAAGGTCCGCGTCTTTCCGTCGCTTAATCACCGATGTTATAGTACCCAAGAGGAAACTATTTGGAACCAAACCCTGGCATAAACAAATTTGAAATAGCAGCTGAAGGTGTTGTGTTAAAGCTGGACACTCAATTTTGAAAAATTGGCACTAAGGCCATCAGAATCTGTAGAACCAGTTCTTCTTAATTTTTGGAAAGCAATTTCGATGGAAGAACAAGTAACGGGAAGAACAGAAGGTTGAAATATCTTCCTTGGTAGGTACTTAAGAAGTAAATTTTCAAAGTGCTGCTGAATCTGGTAGCCACTGAATAGACCACTGTAGTGGCTGGTCCAGTCAGCCATTGTTAGCGTGGAAGGAGGTACAGCTGAACCTTTATCTGTACGAAGGACCTTTTGCCACTATTTTTTGTCACTGGGAGCGTCTAAGCCATTCAAACGAGCATTTTTAAGTGAAGATTTGTATTCACGCTTCGTTTTAGCTTTTAGATTAAAGACAGTACCATTCCCTGGGCTTCCACAAGCAATCCAAATTTTTAGCCAAAATTTTGCCGTGTTTTTTGCCTTCTTAGCTTCAGGACTGACTTTCCAAATAGGTTTCCTTGTACCAACTCGAATTCTCTCAGTCGGTACAGCAATATCGGCTGCCAATTTCAAGCAATGGACAAGCTCGCTATAATAACAATTAATATCAACGGACGAAGTAGTAGCTGCTATACCAGTCTGAAGAAGGTGAAAAGGATTGGTTTCAGAATCAACGATTTTGTGAAATCAACTGGGTAGGGGTGCTTAGTAGACGGTTCCCGGTACTGAATTGGGTCAAGCAAGGTGGTGTACTGTCTCCTCTTTTGTATAATTTATACGTAGATGAGCTTAATGTGACGTTAGCAACTGCTGGTGTTGGGTGCTTTATTCAAGGGATGTGATTTAACAATTGCAGCTATGCCGATGACCTGGCTGTCGTGGCTTCGTCTGTGTCTGCACTCAACAAACTACTGGGTGTGTGTGATAGTTTTACCAGTCTTCAATAGTTTTCAATACTAAGAAAACATTATGCATGGCCACCCTGGTATGAGACTCCTAGTAATTCCACCAGGGTTCAACTTGAGTTTGTTTCATCTTTCAAGTACTTGGGATCACTTTTACCCCCAAGCTGGATGATGAACTCCATGTAAATGCATTGGCCATCACTCTGTGCTCGTGCCAACCTCCTGATCAGGAAATTCGCGAAGTGTGACGGAGTGATGAAATCTTTCCTGTTCCGGGCTTACTGCACACAAGTTTATGGTATTTCTCTTGTGACTAATATCACGGTCAGACGCGGTAATTCTTTCCGTGTTCTGTACAATAACTCCCTCGGTGGTTGCACGGTTTTCCTTGGAATTGTAGTGCCTCGGCAATGTTTGTAGGTGAAGGTCTCCCATCTTTCTCTGAAGTCAGTAGATCCCTCTGTTGGCTGTTCTCTCTAGGCCGCACATGCGGCTATCTCTTCCCATTCGGCTGAAATGGGGGGAGTTGGTATATTGTGGGTTGACCCAACTTAGTGTGTAAAGTGTTTTTTGTTTTGTATAATGGCCCTAGTTGGCCGGTATTAGATCCAAATAAATAAATAGCCTACATGCGAATCCTTATTTACTATCCCCAACGACGTATTACAGTCCCAGACCTATTCCATTAAAACTCCGCGGTGGATGATAGACTGAAGTCATGTTATACAAAAGAGTTTCCTTCCGCTTTCCTACTAATCTGGAAACGAAACCTTTTCATGTATGCCGACAAGTGCATATCCACATAAGGATGTAAAAGAATACACCTGGGTTATCGAACGTGACGCAAACGCTTACAGGTTTGGAACTTCGAAGATTCTCATGGAAGGCTCAGCCTCAGGTAACACGGAAAACTCCCAAAATCAAGACAGAAGAAGTTCGAATGGATGCCACCGAATCTAAAGCCAAAGCCAAACAGAATTTAAGGTCTGAACTGCAAGTTCAAATTGTTTTTCGAGCTGGACTTGAACGCAAAACTCCTGAAGGCGCTTGAAATCCTAAATTCTTTCAGTTTTGTTTACCTGGCATGTTAGAGAAGTAAGAGATACACTCATTGAAGCCGCTGGCCAGAAGGAGATCGCGAAGCTGCCGAAGGATTGCAATACCGACGAATAGAGGGAATGAGGGGGTTCCAATAAGGAGGGCATCCCAAAGGTGGAAGATCTTCTGAAGTGGAAAGACGTCTGAAAAAAAATAAAAAATAAAAATATTAGTCCCTATAAAGTCCCCGGACACCGGTTGCGCCAAGTGACTAGTTAAACATCTGACATCTGGGACAAAATGACGCCGTGGTCTGCTGGGTTCCTTAGTCGCATGAAGGGATTAAAGGTCATTTCCAACCACAGAACACACAAAACTAACACAGCTCGATTTCTTTCACCGTTGGACAATTCTTTTTCTGTTCTCACAAGCTCTGCCCAGTTGAAGCCGGAAGGACTGACTTCAGTTGGTTCACGTAAGTCACCCATCACTGGGAAGAAGTTGCATATACAGTTCCAGATTTTCAATAAATTCTATCAAAACACTTGAAAAGAAAGGAGCCGTTAGAAACCGTCGGTTGAAAACAAGAGAAATAGTTCCGGAAATATCAAGAAATTCGATGGGAGTAACCTTTTTTTCTAAAAATCCAGAAATTCTTTGGGCTTTTTTTCCCTCTATTTTCACCATACTTTTCCACGCTGACGGATTAGACCATCCTGTGAGAGTAAACTGGAAGTAAACTTACGTGCAAACATGGTAAGAAACCAAGGGATCGCATACAGTTCAGGAACGAAGCTGACTTCATCCAGGTGGACACTGAGGAGGGGCTCATGGAATGCCAGTAGCTGAGAAAACTTAGTCAGATATTCTTGCATCACGCTCGAGTTATCGCGCCGAAAAAAACCATTCAGGTACTTTGGAATGAAAGCGGAAAGGGACGCGTATGCCAGAGCTGCAACAAATGAGAAGAATCTGATTTCTAGCTAGGATATAGATTTGGGTTACACAAATAAAGGCACTATTGATAAGACCAAAGTCATTTAACGTTTATTTTTTTTTTCTCTTGTGCATTTACTGTGCATTTTTCTTTAGTCATATGTCTGTTGTCGTAAATTCTCGTGTTGGCTTAAATTTTAGTGTTGATGTGTGATAGTTATTCGTTTCTTTTTTCTTTACAATGCCTTAGGCTAGAATTGTATTAATAATTTTTACAAACCCATCAGAATTAGTGAAGCGTCGTTTTTTATGCCACTGGCATGTCTGATGCTTTTGAGAAACACCAGGTTTATTTATATTTGCCATTACAATTGTACTTTACCTTACTACATTATTGAAAGCTCAGTGTATTTTTCCTTTTCTTTGTCTGTACTGCACTTTTTCCCTTTTCTTAAGTGCGTAAATAAAACTTCATCATGGTAATTCGAATATATGCCGGATTCACAAACAGACGGAATGGGATATTATTCTGTTTACGGCGTCTTCAATGTCCAGTGCCGCAGGTACGTGCGAAGTGCAACAGGTTTACTTTGTTCTGATCAGGAGCCCATAATAAGTTGTCCACAATTTAGTTATTCCCAGTATCAATTGAAAGTTACAACTCATGTTACTCGGAACAAATCCGGACTCTCCCCACCCCCCTAACCAGCTACCTCACAACGGCCGGAAATGGCTCGGATTTGTAAATAGCAGATCCTGGAAATGGATTTCTAAGTAAACCATATATATTTCGTATATGTCTGCCAAATAGTATCTTCCAAGACTATATGGAATCTCTCGAGATTGGCAAACCGACAGAAATTCCAACTAGCCACTTCCGCTAAGAGTTGCAAATACACGAAACAACTGCTCATCTGTTAACCCTTTTTCTATATATTATCGACACATTCTTCCAAATTTAACAAGAGCTAGAAGCTCATATGGCCCTTGAAAGGCTGGATCGGAGGATGAAAGTAGAAATTTGCCAATCTGTGGGTGTATCGTGATCATTTGTCTTTGGAAATCACGAGAATGTATGGTTTGGTAAACAGTATTTTATTTTTGCACTTGACTGTGACGATGCGGGCGCTGGAGTCCGTCTGTAAGGAAAACCCTTGAGAAAAAAATGGTGATACGCTCATCGGGATCATGAAAACGTATATTTTGCTGAATAATATTTTGGACTTAAGGAATTCACTTGTATGCAAAACCCTTGAGGCAAAAATTATCATGGGCCATTGGGGATCACGAGTATATATCAAATATTCTTTGAGCCCAAGCTGACTTTGAAACATATATTCAAACAATGTTTGAATATATGTATATATCGTTTGGTTAATAGTAATGTTTTCGCTTTTCGGTTAAGATGCGCACATTAGGGGTACTAGAAATTCATTTTAAGCAAAACCCTTGTGGCACACACATCCTGGGCCCTCGTGGATCATGAAATGTATTGTATGGCCAAAAGAATTTTTATTACTGTGCGTTAAGATGCGTACTTTGAGGGAGCTAGAAATTAATTTTTAAGCAAAACGCTTCAGGCAAAAATGATAACGGGCTCATGGCGATCCCAAAAATATAAACTGTACTTACAGTATTTTTAGTACTTTTCGGTTAAGATCAGTACTTTATGTGATGGTTGGATCTGGGAAGTGACAATTTCTAAGCCAATCCTGTCAAGTCTGTAATGTTTCAGCCAAGTTTCATCGTCCTAGCACATCTGGAAGTACCTTAACTCCGATTGCCGGAATCCCCCCCCCCTCCAAATCCCCCTGGTGCCCAAATCGGGTCCGGATCTGCCACTGATGTACGTAGACATTTCGAACTTCCCACCAAGTTTCATCCCGATTGTTCCACTCTGAGCATGTCACATAGTTTCCGGTTCTCCCATCTACCCCCTCCCCCCTCCTTAACACACATTCATCGGATCCGGTCCTGACTTGATATCGAACATCTCAGATCCGATCATAGACTCGAAAGTTATAAATTTCTCCAAGATTCAGGATTTCCCCTTCCTCCACTCCCCCCACGATGTTCGGACACGGAACTGACTATTTTGAAGTCAATCAAGTCAAGTCAACCCTGACAGGCCTGCCATGTTTCATTGTCCCAGCCCACCTGGCAGTACCTACTCCGTGTCACCGGAATTCCGGAACCTACCTCTAACTCCCCCCACAGTGCCCAAATCCGGTGCAGTCCTATTAGTGATATACCTAGGCTTTGTGCTTGTTCCTCCCACCAAGTTTCATCCCGATCGCTCCACTCTAAGCGTGTCACACGATTTCCGCCCCCTCCAACTCCCCCCACATCAACGGGATCCTGTCCGAACTTGAAATGGGACACACGAGACACGAGGTCTTCCCAAATATCAAGTTTCATTAAGACCCGAACACCCGTTCGAAAGTTATGCATGCCACTAAAATTCCGGATTCCGGCTCCCCTCTCTCCCCCCACGATGGTCGGATGGGGCAAGTAACTATTTCCAAGTTAGTTTGGTCGGGTCCCTAATACGCCTGCCAAGTTTCACTAGCACATCTGGAAGTACCCTAACTCGCAAACACCGGACTGACCGACCGACCGACGGAAAACTGATCGAGATAACTTGGCCGGAAGGCAAGTGCCATAAAAACAAACTTGTCACTGCGTGTCGTTCGCCCCCCCCCCCCCTCGACCGAGCTTGCCTGAGAGGGAGATAACCAGTGATCCATCACCCAAAAGCCTGCCTCAGTTTCAGTCAAGAAGAGCGTTTGGCCAAACTAGTCCTAAGGTAGGGAGTAAGGATCGCAACCTTATCGCCCAGGCAAGGTTTAACGTTCCATACCTTCGTCGTTGAAGTTCAGCAAGAGAAAAGGGGCACAGAGCGAGTCCAGTCCTTGCCAGTAGACGTACTCTGGATGACTCACTATCCAGGCTTTCAGAACTCGCTTGAACTTGACGTGGGCAGTAGGCGAAGATAGGAGGTCAATATACTGATGACAGCGAGGAATATCGACCTCAATCTAGAAACAAAGAGTATAGCGAAAAACCAAGGAGCTTAATCTCGCTAGATAGGTGAAGAAAAGTCGATCTATTTTGGAGATCCTAAACGTAACTGGAGGGATATCTATGACTTCATAAAAGTTGTCCGTCTGTAAGCATGATAACCCTCGAAAGGGGTGAGATATTTTTTTAAAACTTGGTGCGAGGATTCATTGGATCGAAGTAGGCTACAGGTCAAGTCCGTAGATGGGGTCCTACAGCTAAATATTTCGGGTCGGGGAAGGGGGTTTTAAATTAAAGGGATGAAGAAAATATTTTTTTTTTTAGGTGGCGTGATGTGGATTGAGAGGTAAGGAGACGTGCTGAATCCAGAACTGAACTTCATTTTCTCACCGTACAAATAGCTCGCCCGAATCCGGAAAAACAAGAAATTTCGTAAAAGTAAAAGTTCTATCGGAAGTTGAATACAAGTTCGATACACGGGTACACAAACATGCTGAATCTGTTTCTGATTTTTTCCTTTTTTCGCCAGACAAGTAGTTGCCCGGAATCCGGCGAAAACCGGAAAATTGGTAGGACTGAAAGTCTTATCTATAGCTGATTAGAGGTTAAACGTTTGTCGATTAGAACGTCGATTTGGAGGTTAGAATACATCCTGAATCTATATTTGAACTTTATGTCCCCGCCGGACAAGTAGACGACCCCAATCCGGCAAAAACTGGAAATTTGTCAGAAGTAAAATTATAGGAGCAAGAATACAAGCTGAATCCATCTGTAAACCTAATTAGTTCATCCGGAACCCGGCAGAGACCGGAAATTTTATAGAAGTAAAACATAGTTCGGAGCAATGAGCATTCGGAGCAACAAAATATGAGCTTTATTTTCTCACCGGAGAAGTAGGAGCCAGCCAAAACTCGAAATTTCGAAAAAGTAAAATAGTGTCTGGAGGAGGTAGGTGTACCCGAAAAAGACACGGTGAATGAGGAAATACTGTTTATTCTCACCTCGGATGGATAGTCCTGTCGGAATCTAGTCAAAACACGTTTTTTTCAAATTAGCGTAGATTGTTTGATATGCTTTTTTCTGGAAACTATGACTTAGTGGCTGTTGTTTAGTGGTCTGTTGGAATGATATCAAATGTGCATGGGTTCTGCAAAAATCTGCAAGACCCGATTATCTGAGTCAAAAAGATCGACAAGTATTCCCTTTGGGATCCCATCGAACCTTTGGTCTTGTTTCTAGTAAAGGCCAACCCCTTAGCCAAGCTTCTGCCAGCGTCGATCCGTAATCCGCATAACCAAATTTCCGAAAATCCGGTAATTTTCTACAACGCCTGCGGACAACTATAGCCTAGCGATAATATCAATAATTTTCTATTTAATTTAATTTCAAAATAAATGCGGCTCAACATTTCATGCGCGAGCAAATTAATTGGCACTTGTCATTCTTTCCAACTTATCTGAATCACTCTGTGTACACTAATACACTAATAATAGTAATAGTATAATTGCAATAATAAGGCTTTCGCCTCTATAAATTTCTCGGGACACTTTACAGACTAAACTGAATTTCAGCCAGGTGGTAGTCGACACATGCTCTGAATTGGTTGATATTTTCGGCATTTACAACACTTTCTGGGAGATTATTCCAATATTCTATTATTCAATCAATCAATCAAGTTTATTCCAAATAGCTAAAAGCTAGAAGTGGAACACAAATTTACAAAATATACACAGACACGAAACAACTAATCCACTTACAAGATTTTACCAGAGATAAATGATGGGGTGAAACTACGTAAAATTTGGGCAGAAGAATTAGGAGGATATGGAAAAAATTTCTATTCGGTTTCTAAAGCTCCATTTTCCAATGTCTTTTCGGAATTTCCCACCACTTAGTTTTAAACCATCAAGAACAATAATCCGTTATTAATGAGAGCCAGGTCCCGAGTGACAACAATCAATCAGAGGACATTAAAAGGCGACTCGCTCTTGTAGCGCCGGCTTCAAAGTCCTAATACCAATATGAAAGCAAAAACGAGTCTCCCTGAAGCTGAACCTCAAACTATTCTGATCCACCATCATCCCTATAGCCATGCACGGCCCTGAAACATGGGACAGTCAAAGTAGATGACTCCAGACGGTTCGCCGTTTGAGGCGAAGCTGCTGCGTCGAATCGGTTGAATAAAATACGTAGATCGAGTCTCAAATGGTGGTTAAAATCATACTTTCTCACGAATACACTAATTAGACCAGGCGCTTAAAACTCTCCGGCTTGAACCATTAAAGAAAAGACACCTAAATTTATAGAACAGATTTTGTTAAGAAAATTTTGCAGTCAAACAGATTCCGCCACCTCCTTCCCGAACAACTCCCTTAACCGACTTACTAAACGAGACACTCAAATTTACTCAAGCCGTTTCCAGCATCAAGTACCGCACGTCGGCTCCACTCATTCTCCCCTTGTTACTAATTATTTTAATAACCAATAAAATTTCACGTTTGTTGTTCATTTGTGCATGTTCGTTTCTTGATTTGTTTCTGTATTTTGTCTCAAGTTTTCTTGTTGATGGTATATTATTTAGATGTCGTTAGTCATTAATGTGTGTTTATTTATTTTCTCTTTGTTGCCTATTATTTAGCGTTTTGCTATTGTGGAAATTTTCCATTAAACCTAAACCTTAAACCTTAAATGCCGACCTACTAGAAAGACTAAATACAAGACCACCATCCTGGAAAGGGTTCGCCTCCAACAGCTAAGATGGGTCGGCAACGTCCAATGACTAACTGCCAAACTGCCTTCGAAGGTCGCATTCACAGTTCTTACCCACGTGGTCACCCACCCAAGCATTGGAAGGAGAACTCTCCAACTACCCCCTTCCTAGTCTTCTCAGAACGGCCCAAAACAGAGAATAGTACAGACGGAACATATATCCGCTCGCAAGGGAGAGGCCCCGAGACGGCTACCAAGCCCGGATGGGACTTAAATAAGTCAAGCCATTATTATTAATGGAATAATAATCAGCGAATCCCTCAGTTTCTGGTTCGGAAAGAGAGAAGGAAGGATTTATCTCCATATTCCGTGATGACTTTCTTGCAAGCGACGCGCTTCGTGAAAACTGATAAATTTCATCAGCACAGCAGTTTCTGCTTACGAAATTTAAGGAAACACTTCAAGGATCCGTTTTCAAAGCGCCAAAACCAAGGAAAAGCGATTCCGGCTGTGGTTCTAAGCTTGCTTAAACCTTCTTCTCACCTGTCGGTCCGTTGAGGTTGCCGTGTCCTTATCGATGTCCTCATAACGACCCTGAACATCACCGACTACTCCCAAAACGGCAGCCCAGATCTCTCCCCGATAGAGAGGGGGAATGTCCGTTCGAGATTCCTGAATTATTCTATCTCTTGTGTACGGGTAACCCTTTAATAAGCGCTCGAATAGAATTATTCTATGAAGCTGGTACTCAATGTCTCCTTCCCTGATGACTAGTGGCAGACGTCGAGTTTCCTTGGAGAAATCACGGTCACCTGGCAGATTGCTAAAACAAGAAAAAAAAAAACTTGCAGCGAACCGTTTTTTGACGCACTAACAAACTATTCTGCGGTATTTCTTTATTTATTACTATATTTGGCGTTAAGCTTGTCGCTTATTCACGCTGGATGACACGTGTGTTCAAAGACGGAACATCCAAATATGCATCTACTAAACAAAGAAACAGCCAGTCACGGTCTTGGCCTATAGTGCCAGTTACGACTAGCCCATACACCTGATACAAAACTTCAGCAAGATCAGCGGGTACTGAGAGCACAAACCTTTCAACAAGTAGTGGGTAATAGGCCTCCTCAGGGACGTTCTTCAGCCTTTCGAACAGTGCATCAAATAAAACTGTAACGACTGCTTTGTCGTGCAGCTGACAATTATCTTTTGGCCTTCCAAAAGCTTCTCCTTCCGTAATGCAAAGCCTATAGAAAAATATAAAAAAATCAGGTTTCTAGGTTATTGCAAAACGTACTGACAAACGCCTACAGACTACCGCAAAAGAAGATGTCACGATCTGACATCGTTTATTCCTTCTTTTTTTTTCGCTACAGAAAGAAGCTGTTAACCTTTTGTAGTAGCCTAGAGCGCAAAACATGGCTATTGCTGACTGGCTAAACCCAATCTGTTAACACGGTGCTCGATGCGGGAGAACATATTCCCGACTTTTATAAAGTATATTTCAGAATACACTGGGTAACTGTTCTTTCAACAACTACCGACGTCATCACAGACTATTTCACGGAGACCAGTCATAAAGTATGGCATTCGTGATGATTGAATCAGCCCTCACATTTTCGGCTCGGCCTGCTGGTTCCTTCTCTGCACCTTCGATTAAAAAAAAGGCGAACGAACAACTAGTATCTCGGGCACATTTTGGCTCATCTGAGTCCTTCGTGTAACATTCCTCTGTGCCAATTTCTCCTCGGCTCGAAGTCAGAAGTCAGACATAGGTGCATCAAGATCCATCTCTCTAATGCTCTAAACCAACTGCTCTTCGCAGAGATGATATTGACGTCATGTGTCAACTGCTGTGCTAGAACTCGAACTGAAACTCCCAATAGTTGGAGGAGGCATTCGCGTAATGCGGTCTACCCAGTTCGACTAAAAATTTCTGAGGAACATACGGCAACGACAAATGAAACCGTTGTGAGCTAGTTTTAATTTGTGTAAGCTTTAGTTTATCGACGATTTAGGTGCCAGAATGGGAGTGACGAATGCCTCGGCAGTGTACAAATTAGGGAATCCTAATAGATGTGAGGGACAGTCTCCACATGCATTACCTCCAGTTAAGCTGAGAAAACGTCTAAAAAGGTTGTAGCAGCGAAATCGAAAAAGTTCAAGAGCTAGGTTGTTTGATACCCGACTTTCAGAAAGTTTTCTAGGCGCCAAAAAGGGGAGTGAGAAATACCTTGGCAGTGTGCAAATCGGCGGCTTTGACTTTGTCAATCCATGCTTCTTTAATTCACCCTCAGGATCACCGCCAGCTAACTTCCACAGATAATAAAGCTCATGATAGCTACGCCTTCTAAGCGGATGCTCCCCTTTTCCCGACAATACACCATTGAGAACAAGATCCTTTGATCGGACTTTGGTTGTCAAAAATGGTGTGCTGGAAAGTTCCATGTAATCTTCACGAAGTCTGTCGAAGATCGGCAACGAAAGCAGCTCAGTGGCATTTGGTCGTTTCCTCGGGTCAATGATAAAGCAGGAGGATATGAGCGAGGTGAGCTCGGGAGGTAATTCCTGGAAGAAAAAAAACTCTGAGTATGTTATTATTGCGGCTACCCGATGAAAAATTATCTCAAAATAGTAGTACGAACTTGTACGAAAAAGTAGCATGCAGTACGAACTGATGCTACTACATGCTTCTATGTCAAGGCTACCGTGCTACTGCATTCTATTGCATGCTACTATTAGCAAGACTGGATGCTACTGTAACGAGACAGGATGCTACTGGATACTACTGGTTAAGATTTGCTCAATCTGAGGCACATTAAATGATAGTAATTTTTTACTATTCTATAGCAATGCATACAACTTTTTCGTACAAGTCACACAACTACGCAGGCTACAAATATTTAATCGGTAAGTTCTAGTCACAAAACCTGAATGCGATTATTTGGGAACTCTCGTCTAATCCATTTAAAGGACCTGTCGTGCTTTCCCGTCGTCGTTCCCATCGAACCTACTTCTTGCAGCTTGACGCAGTTTTCGTCTAACCTGTCTGATCTCTGCTTCACCTCTACTCCATTGCTAAATCATACACCTGACTTTGATTAAAAGAATTCCATTTTGTTAATTCATCAAGCCGGACGGGTTCTCCCCATCAACTGACACGAGCCAGAATGGAAAGGGGTATGACCAAATTTCGTACTATACATTTCCAACCCCTCAACACCACACTGATTCTTACGCTTTACGTGCTTTCGTCAGAAAGACTGGTCGTTTAAATTTTCCGTGTTTTTGCTAGAAGTCAACGGGGTTGGAAAAATGCTTAAGGCAGTCAAAGACGTGGATGACTTGTTAAAGACAGAGCCTAGTTTTTTCTTGTATTCAACTATTTTAGAATATTGGAACATAAGCAGTAGTAACCTTTTTTCGTAGCTGCGTGTAGTGTAGCGAAAACCGGCGAAACTTATAAGGAGGAAGAACGCTAAGATAGCTATACTAGTGGCCCTCTTGCGAATATCTATGTTTTAAATAGCACAACAAAAGCGGGGCTTGCGAAGCTGTGCTAACTTATAAGAGAAAAAAGAAGAGAAGAGAGAGTATGGAGAATGAGACCATGTACCGATACCAGAACGAAACAAAAACATTAACGAAAAACATCACCTTACGTGACCCCCAAACAACAAAACACAACAAAAACAAGACCATTGACCCTTGATGCTCCTCACCCGTCCTTCAACTTTAGTAATACGCAAGGCACATTAGCAGCCCACGAGGAAGCAGTCATCTTGTCGGCTATCGACTTACTGCTCTAACTATTTGTTGGGAATCTTACGATTCTGACAGAATCGTACGATTCCCAACACTATTCTTTCTCTACTTAAGCCAACTAGTGCTTTTAGCATTTACTCCGAACCGAGATATCTTTAGACTAGAAGAAGACATTACGGTATGTAACAACAGGAACAGGTATGCAATGCATATCTCCTTCCTATGACCCACGGTCAGTTATATTACGATAATGTTCACACAGAAAGTTAGCGGTCGATTTGAGAGGATGATGTAAGTCATGTCAGCCACCAGAGAGGATGATATAAGTCATATCAGCCTCCAGAGATGATTTATGTTCGAAAAAGTTGTAAAAGCTAACACACCTCCGTCTCGATTGATATCGGAATGACAACCTCGATGGCTATTTAAAAATATCAACCTCACCTTTAGCCCGGTAGATATTTTTCATAACCTGCCTCGCCTTCGGCTCGGATAGCTTATTTTCAATGACCGCTTCGGTGTTATTTTCCGATATCAACCTCGATGTCTGAAGCTAAACTTTAATATCATTCTAACAACTCGAATTTGCAGGGCAACCGGATTTAACTTTTAAGCTTACCTTCCTTTCATCAGCTCCAATTTCGTTCAAATAAGCACTCAGAGCCGAATGATCTCCACTCTTCAGAAGTCTGGTTAAGAAACGAAAAATATACTCTAGCGATAAACTAGGCTTTTTCCAAAGCTGTGTTGAAGTGACTAGTTCCAACATTACCACTCCGAGACTCCAGATATCCCCACTAGGAAGGAACTGTGTCTCGACAGAAGGATTGGGTTCACTGGAGGTGGAATGACATCTTTCTCGCATAGCCTTGCAGCCGCTCAGCAGCAACTCAGGAGAAAGGTACTTTGGACTCCTAGAAACACAAATCTTAGTTCTTTCCTCTGTTTAATTTTACCCGCGGGTAAAAAACGAATATTATGATTACGCTGGCTCATTCCAGGTCAACTGAATAACTTACTCGAGAGCTTACGAAGACTTTTGCCTGTGCCAATCTTCTGTGCCAGAGCAAACCGACAACAAAGGCGGTCAAGCGGACGGATAGATAAAAAAAAAAATTACAAGCACACTGTATCATCGTCTACACTCCTAGTGCCTTGTCAGTTGTCACCTAAGCGATTCTGCGTTGCCAAGACTTTATAGATACACAGGGGTGACCGGAGGTTGGGGGGGGGGGTCATTCCGACCAGTTTAGGATGGCCCCTTTTTGCCACTTCTTTCGACGGACAGATTTCTTATTCCATAGGTATTCTTTACTTTTCCCTGGGATCGCAAAAAGATTTCTCCTGTGGCGCATTTCGTACTACCTACTCGATTTAAAAGAATGGTGTCTACTGGTGACTATTTTGGCGATTAGGCTTTGAATTTTTGGGATTTGAAAACATAAAAGGCTAGAATTTGTATGGTAACTATAGTTTCTGCCAGAAAAAGGCAGATTAAAAAATTTCGCATGCGACGCTTACTTTAATTTTACCTAGGTATGGGCGCTGGAAGCTTCTTATTTAGCGACAGCTGAAATGAAAAGCTGAGGGTGTGAATTTAAAAATACGAAATTTCATTACTCCCCCATTACTCCCCATCCCCCCCCCCCCCTGCCCTGAGTGCCTCGGGCCACCCCTGTATCTACCCTAGATCTGGATCTGCGTGATCTAACCTACTTCGAGAGAGTTACCAAGTTATGTCTACCCCGAACACGAAGGCTACAGATTTTTTGTAGAGGAGATTTAGCTGAGGCGCTTATAAATCAAAGACAGCTACGACCACACTGAACTGAGCAACATCATAAATTCAACAGCAACCGTGTCGTTACACACGTTGCCACTAGGATGTGTACAAATGGGATTTTTCAAACAGGATCGCTGGACCCTGTACCGAAGACGCAGGTAACGCGGAGTTGACTGAAAGCTTCAACCACACTGAAGACGAAACATTCAACACCGCTCAATACGTGTACTTATTCTTAAATACTCAGTACAGTGTGACATGTAGATGAAGAAACCTTTTTTGATACCATATATAACTACTATTCCTTCAGCCGAACATGGATGAATTTGGTCCATGCCAATCTTTCGTGCTAGAGCTGACCGGACACGAATGTGATAAACGCGAACGGGTCGCAGAGAAAATGAGGAATTAAACTGAATACGAGGGTAAAACGACCGCGAATGCAAGCACGCTTGCAGTTAATATTACCCTAATTGGCGTTTTCTGAGACATAGAAAAATGTGTCCAGGTAGAATTGGGTTCGATTTCAACCTCGTTTTCGACTTCAATCCTTGACGCTCGAATTTAAACTCAGTGGTTCGAGTCCGAGTTACCTGAATAATCGAATCCATTGTCAGCTCGGGCGGTACCTGGATGAAATGCTTCAGAGACGCGCTGTAGCCCCAATGGCCCAGCACCAGTAACATGTTATGACAAATTTGTGGTGCATTATGCAGCAGCAATGATAGAATTCTTCTTTGTGTAAGATAACAAGCAACCCCACTTACCCAACAGGAAAGGAGACATATTGCCCCAGTCCTGTGAGCGTCCATAATCCATATTGGGATAACTTTAGCTTTCCTTCATCTGTCAGGAGGAGGTTGTCAATTGACAAGCTTCGGTGCTCATATCCGGAGTTATGTAAACATTCCAAAGCTTTCAAGATGCTAAAGGCTGCACTTGTAATTTGGCTAGTTCTCTTATCCGATACTGGTTCTTCTGTAAGCTTCCATATTGTACTGGTGTGATATTCCTCGACAATGATGATTTTGTCTGAGAGATAAAAGTGAAATGAGAATGAGCTGAGAAGGGGACCTTCATCCTGTGATGATTTAACTCAATAGTAAACTTAGTCAAAACTTGGACTGCTCTGAGCCTTTCTCAAACCATTAAATTTGTGCAGGTTATTCAATAAGATCCTCTCTATATACCTACATTTCTGACCAAGTATATTTTTTGCCAGGATGTTACAACCAAACCTACTAATCTTCTTAATTTACAGTTTCTACAGGCACCCAGAACTGGCAACCTAGATTTGACTTACCATGTTTTGTTTTCACAATGTCAATGTATGTGGAAAGATGCTGGTTCTTTACACATTGGAGTTGTTTCAAAAGTCCCAGAGCTTTGGTGGTATTTGGGGTAAGAGGTAAACCATTCACTCCACATGATTCAGCAGGTTGGTTTCTTGTAAACAAAAATGCAAAAAATGTTATGGTACCAACAGCTATCCAGTGTTTGGCACTCTTAATTTACTTTTGGCTTCTTAATTTACAGTTTCTATAGGCACCCAGAAATGGCAACCTAGATTTGACTTACCATGTTTTGTTTTCACAATGTCAATGTATGTGGAAAGATGCTGGTTCTTTACACATTGGAGTTGTTTGAAAAGTCCCAGAGCTTTGGTGGTATTTGGGGTAAGAGGCAAACCATTCACTCCACATGATTCAGCAGGGTGGTTTCTTGTATGCAAAAATGTCAGACTAAGGCATCCATTATTGACAGGAGATGAACACCACAAGTTCGACATTCAGGTCAAGCTAAACCAAACCTAAAAAAAGTACAGTACAATATGCAGTACAGGGATAACCAAGAGGAGACAAAATGCAGTTTATATGGTTGACCTTCTTTCAATTTAGTACTAAAACTGTTAACATCCTCTCTCTACAGTAATAAACATAATAAGGAATGATTTGCTTTCACAGATAAGAAAGCAACGACTTTAGTGAGTTTGATGATTTCCTAGCTGATATTTTCCAATTCACTATTCTCAAACCGTCATTTCTGGAGCCTACACAACCACCACTCTGGTACCTTTAAAAAGTCTGGCAAAATGGTAGGTCTTGACTTTAAAGCCCTTCCTAATGAGGCTTTTCCTGGACTAAAACCTGATCCTATCAGATCCTACCCTTTTGCCCAGGTCGTCAGCCTAGCACTGTGCAGTCTGGCAAACAGCTAGACTAATTTGTCTTAATTCTCGTTCAGGCCTATTCTTGTAAATTTGAGAAAACTATACTTACATAATCCATTTTGATAATCTAACAGACTGGTACAACAAGGCAGTCTACCACAAACCCCTGATTTGGTCTGCCAAAAGGGATGCTTTATACCTAAACATCACATGGCTTTCATCACCTCAGCACTGCTTAGCATATGGCAACTGTTTATGCTACTTACTGTTTTAGCTAATGTCTTAGCCTCAATCTAATTCAATTTAATAATTCTGTGGTTCTTTGACTTTGTGTACAGAAGGGGTCCAACCTCAAATCAGCCTCAAATCTACACAAGGGCGAACCTGGCCTAAGAAGGCTGGAAGGATATTTCAATCCAGTCCTAAAAAGGTCCTAACCAGGGGCGTCACAACTGGGGGGGGAGGGGGGGTGCCCCCCCCCCCCTAATGCTGTCGTACAGTCTGTAAAAAATAACCGAGTCGGCACGAAGCACCGCAATTTTAGTCAAAGCAGTTGATTTTTTTCATGAAAACAGTCGTTTTTTCTGAAAACTTGTCGATTTTCGTCAAAATAGTCGTCTTTTCTGAAAAACAGTTTTCTGCAGAAAAATTCTGTAAAAATTACCAGCCACTCGGTAAATACCTCATCCCCCCCAAAACATTTTGGCTAGCAACGCCTCTGGTCCTAACTGTCAAGAAGGAAACCCTGAGTGCTGCCTGAGTGACCCAGGTGTCCCAGGACCTGTTTTGGACTGCACAGAAATTTCATCCAAATAATAAAATTAGCCATTTTTCAAGCAGAATATTTTTCTAGTATAAAATGGTAAGTTGGTAGGGGCAACCTATACTTGAGATTTTGTCTGGATTTCATTTTGGCCCAGTCTAGTACACTAGCCCCATTTCAGGCACAGTGCTCAAACGTCTAGCCCCATACCTGGGTGCTAGACGTTCAAGCACTGTACCTTGGATTTCATGTATGGTGCATGGATTTCAGTATACAGTGCATACATCAAAAACACAGTTTCTGTCATCACAACTGAGCACCGGCCTCTGACAGGGCTGAAATTACTACTATGAATTAGAGAAATCAAAGACAATCCTTTATATGTTTTTCACAACAAAAACAAAAGGGCTCTAATGATGACGGAGATAAAAAACCTAACAGCACCCTATCTATTTTCCATGTATTTTCCCTATCTATTCCCCAAGAGCCAATATTCTGGTTGGCTGCTAGGTAGAAAAAGCTGAGGCGCAGGACACTTTGCATGCAAAACCCTTGACTATGTAGAAAAGGAAATGAGGTTTTTCACATCTGTCATCAGCCGAGCCCTTTTGTTTTTGTTGTGAAAAAATATATAAAGGATTGTCTTTGATTTCTCTAATTCATGGTAGTAATTTCAGCCCTGTCCGAGCTGGTGCTCAGTTGTTATGACAGAAACTGTGTTTTTGATGTATGCATTGTATACTGAAATCCATGCACCATACATGAAATCCAAGGTACAGTGGTTGAACGTCTAGCACCCAGGCATGGTGCTAGACGTTTGAGCACCGTGCCTGAAAAGGGGCTAGTGTACTAGACTGTTTTGGCCATTAATTAGGGCCAAAAATACCACCATAAACGTTGTTTCCAAAAGACTCGGTATCAACTACACGGTCGAGTATACGATAGACCCTTTTGTTCCGATGAAAACCAGACACCTTGAACTGTGAGTGTGAACATTCAGAAAGCATAAATATGCCACGGAAAAGCACCTTATAGTAATTTAAATATTCTGCCTGCTGCTTTCTCGTACAGAGCTATCACGATATTCTGATCAGATTCAGGGATTAATCGCTCCTCGCGCTTCAACATCTTCATTGTCAGCGAAGAAAGGACGAAACTGAAAGAGGCCTTTCAAAATATTCAAAATGTTTGGCCAGGGTAAGATAGTTTTCCCCGGAAGTTCATTAAGCCTTTCGTACAACTTCAAATAATGTGAATAGTTGCCAACTGACGACAGAAATAGTGAAATATGATGCTCAAGTTTTAAAAAAAGGGGATTCACTCGTGTAGCCTGCGTGTAGCCGTAGGCCACTGATAACGGATATTCAGACTTCAGTAATTTGGTCCTGTAACTTTAGTGTTTCCCTACCTCAGAATGTAAAACGACGAAGTACAAATTCTCTGATCTGTGTATGACCGGAAAGCCTGAAGTATTGTAGGATGCTTACACATGTGTATGAGCTGAACAACAATAACAACAGTGAAATTTGAAGAGAGATTCAGGCATGATTCTTGATGCGGGTTCTTTATTCAGTTGTTCCAAGTTGTTCAGGCCATGATGCTTGAACATTTCAAATTGGATCTTTTCTTTATTTTCTCACTGATATTTTACCAATTGCAAAGATAGCCTAATAGAATAGCGAAAAGTTGTAAGAGCTAAAACTCAATTCAGTTATTTTTGTCCATCAATATTAGTGCTATTATTGATGTAATTTTATGACAAGAGAAAATTATTTATGTGACCACTTTTACTGCTTGAAACGCCAATTTTTACTGTTTTATTTTAAAGTACAACCTCAGACGGTTAAGCTAACTAAATAGTTCACATATTGGATAAATAAATATTGCTTCAGTATTCCTAGTTAAACATATTTTTCGTTTTAAAGTAGACCACCTCATTCTAACCTTAACCCGAATTCCTCCCTGTAACTTACAAAATGATGAAAAAGGTAGAGTTACCAAAGTCAACAGCCAGAAAATCTTGTTGTAAAGCAGCTTTAAAACAAATAAAAGGCACAGACCGGCGCCCTGCCGTCCGTTTCAGCTTTTCCTCTCATATGTGATAATAAAACTTGTGATAACTGCAAGTGTTGAAGACTGAAGATTAGACCAATGTCAAAATGGTTTTCACCATCGTGTTCAGCATGTCCTCTTACCCTATTGTCGACTATCACATTATCTGTTTAAAAATATTTCATTTGCCCCTTAATTTAAACCCCCTCCTCGACCCCTAAATGTAGGGCTACAGAGCCCATCTACGAACTCTACCTTACTCTTGACTCAAAGAATCCTCACACCAAGTTTCATCAAAATATATCATTCACTTTGAGAGCTATAGTATGCACAGACAGACAGTCGGACAACTTTCGCGATGTCATAGGTATCACGTCACTTCTGTTTTGAATGAACTTGCATATACAAATTTGGGGACACTAAGGATTGAATATCCATTAATTCCATCCACCAGTAAATTTATTGTTCTAGGGCATATTTAATCTTTTTCTTGTAATTCATTTGCCGCTATTCCCAATGGAAAACACTAATACATGGTTTCAATAAAAATCACAAGACAAAATGGTGGCACTCTTTAGTCGGCATTACGCTCGGCAGTATGACGTCAGGATTATCTGAATTTGCTGTGCTCTAAAGTGAATGTGGGACCCACAATTTAAACTTATGTATAGGCATGGTCCCATAGGAATTAGTGTTTCCTTATCTAGAATTCGGATTAGCAGCAAGTTATATTGTAAGATTGAACTCAAACCAAAGCTGAAGTTCAGAAGAATCATATTCCAAAGTTTTGGGGATCTTGTGGATGGATGTAATGTACTTAGAGGAGTGAGATATGGATAGACACGAGAGAAGGGAGGCTTCCCTTCTTTTATGCCTAATCTTACGTGGCAGCGAGGCTGGAGTAAGAGCAGGATAGAATACTATCTGGCGCATACTTAACAGCTGTGTAGTAGATCGTATGGTTTTCAATCGAGAACGGGAAAGTGTAAACACTAGGAGATCATACAGGGGTAAAGCTTAGAACTGGGCCCGAGTAGTGACCAGCCTTGCTGTCAAGAATAAAAAAAATGAAGCATTTTTGAACTGTAGTAACACGTCAGTAACCGGGATGCTAGTTGAACACGGCTCTGATAATACAGACATAAGGACGCAAACCGAACGAGCCGTTTCTACTATGATAAAACTAGCGAATTTGGTGACATTGAGCTGAAGCTGTGGGGTTCTGAAAATGTTATTATTGTGTATTTTGACTAGGCTTCCCTCTCAAGTGTCAATTAGGATTTTGTCAGTAGAAAAAAAAAAAATCAACAAAAGTCTTGGATTGAAATAACCCAGTAACGAGGGGAGGGGAACCTTCTTACTTCATTCTGGAAACAAGACCAAAGGTTTCTGTGGGATCCCAAAAATTTAATATTCATTAGACTTCTTGACCCAGACAATTGGATTTTGCAGCTTTCTGATTCTTTGCCAGACCCCTTTAACATTTTGCTATTTATCCAAAACCCATCGCTTGAATATGTACAAAAAATAATGTTACCATTTCGGAATTTTTGGTAACTTACGGCCAAGCAACTAATAAGATGATGAAACCAAGTTCAGATGTGGATTCAGTAAGGATGCTTACTCCACTATCCAGGGGCGTCACTAGCCTTTTACCTTTGGGGGGGGGGGGGACGTCAGGTTTGTGCAGACGGACTAAACAGTGGGTAAACACCAGATATCCCCCTCCCCACTGCCACCCAGTGTCAATAAATAACACAAATTTGTATGAAAAGTATATATAGAGGCAAGTGGTCAGCAAGCCGCCATCATGAGTTTATACTAAACTTGGATCTCTGGGGAAAATCCTTAAGTGCTTGTGGTCCAAACTGCAGTTTCAAACAAGATTTCTTTATTTCCTATATTTTGCGGGGATTGTTTTAGTAGGCCCTTTGTGGCCTGAGTTTTGACCCAAGTTTTTGGCCTGCCCCACCTAATAATAATACAAATAATATATGTTTGCATTTGGGGGGGGGGGGGATTCACCTAGACCCGGTCATAGTACCAGTCAGTGATCATGTACTGGTTTCATGTATGTGTGTCTTTTTTTGGAGGGGGGAGGGGGAACAGAGCCTTAGGGTGCAGTTTGTTGATCTGTAGCTAGATCTGCAAATTGAAAAACAAACTTCGGCTAGGACAGTGACTTTGTGATTTTTGCCAAGTAGAAAATAATCAGCTGCATTTGCAGGTACCATGGTATCTGATAACACAGTAATTGGATTTGCATATTGTTTTTTTTGCAGTTACTTTGGTATCTGATACTACGGTTGCTTTGCAAAAACGAGAATTGCCAAATTTGCGCTTTTAGAAGTCATCCCAAAAGAAATACAAAGATCAACTCAGATAACAAGTGCCAAAACCCAGGCTCCTGTGTTGGTGATGATAGAAGGTGATGAATTTTTCAGATACCACAGTCAGTTACCACAGTCTCGGCTAAAGCTCCTTTTGATGGTGATATCACATACCACAATAAACTGCAAAAAGGACTTTAGACAGGGATATCAGATACCATTGTATGTGCAAAACTGCAACTATTGTTCTTAGAACCCGAGGAACTAGTTTTTACAAGAAAATAGTTTATTTGTATTGTAGCCCATGCTAAGAAGTTAAAGTGGTGGTAACTTGTCAGTGTCTGAAGTTAATAATGACATTGTTGTTATTTGGACATACCTGAAGCCCAAAGCCATGGATACCAAGTTTTTTGGAGAAGCCTCGTGGGCAATAATCCCCGTCCTATCTGTCACAAGGAAAATAATTGTTCTGAAAGACTTCAAAGAACTAGTTTTTACCAACAAATAGTTAATTTTTGTCATAGCCCAGGCCTAAGAAATTAAAAGTGGTGTAAATTGTCAATGTCTGAAGTTGATGATGACCTTATAATTAATCGGACATGACTGATGCGCAGAGCTATGAGCATAGTTTTTTGAAGATTTCCCTTTGGCAGAAATCTCCTCCATATCTTTCACAAAGAGCAACTAAAACTGTCTGGTCCTTAGTTTTACAGACTACATCTATGCTTAAGAGTCAAAATAAACAGTACGTTGCCTCGTCTACCCCAGATGCCTGGTCAGTTTGGGATAGCTTTTATCTAACCTGTTACATGTGAAAATACTGCCAAATCCCATGCACCCGAACCCACTAACAAACTAATTAATCACCCACCATTTGGGATAGCCTTTGCATAACCTAGTTACCTCGTGTCAGTTTAGTGGCACCCTACCACTAAAAGGTAGTGTTAATCTGGTGCTTTCTGGGTTTCACTTAAATCTTCAATGTTTTCATCAGGTAGGGTGCCCAGCAAAGGGTATTGGGTATCGAGCATTTGTCAGAGACTCTTCTAAACTGAGAGTACACACTGTGTAAAACACTAACAAATGTACATGGTCTGATTCCTTACTTGTGACAGGTAACACCTTTGGCAACCAGAACACATCGTTTGGTTTTGGTGCCAACAAACCAGCTACATTTGGGGCACCTACCTTTGGAGCACCAAATACAGCCGCACCGTCATTGTTTGGAGCAACACCTCAGCAGCCTACAACAAGCTTGTTCGGAAATACAGCTTCAGCTACCCCATTTGGACAATCCCAGACACCAGCGTTCGGCACTCAGGCATCAGCAACTGGCTTCGGAGGTAATAAAGCTAAGCTGTATAGTGGATAGTTTTTTCACATTTGTCTGTCATCTAGAATTTTAAAGGTGTCATATTTAGCCAAGTTGCTTTATAAATATTACTGTTTGTTACTGCATAATTACATTTTTGTGTACTGAGTGCTTTAACACAAAGATACCTGAAGTTGGAAAAGTGTAGAGGAGGCTTAAGCGGGAAAGCTTCATTTGCTGGACGGTACCACAAAAATTTCTCTTCTTGATCAGCTCAGCACTTCCCTACAGACACTACATAGTTTGCTCCAACAACAGTTGAAATATTTTACAGCAGTTGCCTTTACAGGTTTTGGAGCAACTGCAAATGCACCAGCCCAGGGCTCAAGCCTATTTGGCTCAACTGGAACCACCCAACTGTTTGGTGCACAGCAGCAGCAGCCTGCAGCTAATACAGGTGGACTGTTTGGCTCGACACCAAGTGCTTTTGGGAACAAACCTGCATTTGGTGGGTTTGGATCTACAGCTGGAACTGGTATGTTCGGTCAAACCCCTGCCTCTCAACCCACAGCCACAGGTGGGCTATTCGGCCAGCCTCAGCAGACAGCAGCAACTGGTGGGTTGTTTGGTGGCACTGGAACCACTGCTTTTGGAAGTACCCTTGGGGCTCAACCACAGCAATCTGGCACAGGAGTGGCAAAATTCAAACCGCTCCAGACCACCGATACTGTGTCAAAGAATAACACCACCCAAACAGTGCAGGTGCGACATCAGGTGATCACGTGTATGCCTGAGTATGAAAATAAATCTTTTGAGGAGCTGAGACTAGAGGATTACCAAGCAAACAGAAAAGGACCAGCTGCTGGCGGTAAGTTCTCGAAGGTCTTATGACTTTCGGAAATCCCTTGTGGTTTATTAGAACTTTCTACTGTGACAAATATTGCAACGTTTTTCAACCCTGCTGCTTTGCATTGTACTTAATATTCTGTTCGGGCACACTCTTTACTATCTCGGAGCTACTCGCGAATCACAATAGTTTGTTCTGATCAAGGTTCTCCCCATAACCGTACTGCAAGCATTAAACATTGGCCTAAATAAATCCTGGCAGTTGGCAGTAACATATATCCTGTTCTTTTTGGGAGGGGTGTTTTCGGGGACTGTGGGTTCAGACAGAGAATTGGATGCGAAACTCTTATTTTCGTCATAGTTTTGTACCAGCTACAAATTTGCAGCACGGTTCTCACACACAACGATTGGGTTCAGCTAAAAAGGTAGCAAATAATTCAAGTCAAAGTTCACAATTGTGCTATATCTCTTGAGGAGAAGACGGGAATTATTAAATGTTGTGTCTTAAGTTAGCCCCGCCCCATCTGGAAGCTATTGTCAGATTTTCAGTAATTTTGTCCATTTTTGTATGTTTTTGTGACTGTGAAATTCTGTATATTTGGTTGAAATGCTCTAACTACAGCGATTCTCGAAAAAACTAGCGAATCTGTAGCTTTGTAACGCTGATTTAGTGGCGAACAAAACAACGGGCTATTTTACGAATATTCCCATTGTGTGAACCCACTGTTAGGCAGATTTTTCTTTCTGTCTTAAAGATTTCCTAAGAGGCTTTGGACATCTTGTTCATTTTGGTAGAATATGTGGAGAGATGTTCACTGAAATGCCCTAAAAGTCGCAAGCAATTGTATAATTTATTTATGCCTGTTCTCTGGTTGAGGTAGGCTATGTAAATGTAAGTCAGTGATATTCTGTTAATCGGCCAAGAGAAGGTATGCTTGGGATGACGTTTATTTGTCTCCTGTTCGTTTTGTTAAAGTGCCCCCCCCCCCTCCATTTAGTTTCCGAAGATGAGATGCCGTCTCTGAATCCATCAGTATTCTTTCAGCCCGGCTAGAGAGCAAGTCCAGACCAAATTAAGTGATCGGTTTAGATAGCTTGTTCGGATCGTTTGTTACTACCAGACAGGACTTGACAAGAATGGCCGAATATATCAACGAGTTTCGCCCAACTTATTTGTTTTAACAACGCCAAACAAGTTTCCTCCTAAACATTTCTAAGAAACCGTTTTCTCAGTCAATGTGTCCACGTTTGTATCGTAACAAATGTTTCCTCTTCCAGGCAGTGTCTTTGGTGCCCAGCCCACCACTGGCCTATTTGGATCAACTGCAACCTCGCAGCCGTCAGCTGGAGGACTTTTTGGACAGCAGCAGAAGCCCCTCTTTGGCGCCAATACCACCCCTGCACCAGCCTTTGGAACACAGACTTCCCTTTTTGGTGCTGCTCCACAACAGCAATCAACTTCGTTGTTTGGAGGAGCAGCCAAGCCTTTTGGCGCGCCAGCAACCAGCTCGTCCGCCTTCACATTTGGCCAGACAGCGGCAGCGCCTGCTGCCGGTGGTGGGTTGTTTGGGGCGAAGCCTTTTGGTGCTGCGGCACCGCAGCCCTCTACTGGTTTGTTTGGAGCACCTGCTTCTACAGCTTCGTCCGTTTTCGGTGCTACCAATACCGGATTTGGTGGATTTGGCTCTACTTCACAAGCAGCGTCGCCTTTTGGCGCGAAAACCGCTTTTGGTGCGACTTCGACGGCACAGCCATTTTCGTTTGCGCCTGCTGCCTCTTCGTCTGGCTCCTTATTCGGATCAACACAGGCGAAACCACTTTTCGGTGGCGCGACTCCAGCATTTGGGGCAACCGCGACCTCCACTCCATCACTTTTTGCCCCGGTTGCTAGTACGACACCGTTCGGTGCAACGTCGACACCAGGCTTCACTGGGTTTGGAACATCCTCCAGCTTATTCGGTGCCAAACCAGCTACCGGATTTGGAACCACTACACCAGCTTTCGGAGCCACTGGGAGTCTCTTCGGTACGACCCAGCCTGCCGCTATTGGAGCGACACCATTCGGTAGCACAGGAATGTTTGGCAGTGCAGCTCCTGCTGCTGGCACAAGCTTCTTTGGAACAGCTGCTCCTGTCCAAGCTGTTCCAGCGCCGGCTCAGCAAGGATCAGCCCTTGCTTCGCAATTGATGGCTATGTCTCAAAGTACCTTTAGCGACAACCCGGTCCTTCGTAACATTATTGACGGTCCATCGAGAAGGGAAGACTTGCTTAAACCAAGCCTCCCTCCGTCAACACCGTCAGGGAAAAATGGACTACCAACCATCTACAGAGTGTCTCCTCGCCTTGGATCAGCCACGAAGCCCCAGGCGCTCTCTTCGACATCTAACGTGAAAGTTGGACTTTTTGATGGATTAGAAGAAGATGACAACAAAGGTGCAGATGACCTTCTGTTCAAGCCGAGACCGAGTGTAAAAAAGTTGACACTGAAGCCCAGATCGGGGACCAGCCGAATTATTTTTGACCTTAGTGCGGCACAATCTCCAGCCGCCCCCACTCCAGACAAAGAAACTGGTACACCGGCGCAAACACCAAATCAAAGGTAAGAACTAAACCTCTCCTTGTTCTGACGATCCTTTCACTATAGGCCTTGAAGTCGAAAACCATTTAACAAAACACACAAAAACTGGTCCCTTGTTATGCATCCACAAATGCCACTTAGGTGCGCCACCAGCAACAGAGGTTCATGATATTAGTTGATTATTCGGACTCGCTACAGTCTCCTAAACGTAAATGTAGCTTTCAGCAGGACTGAAGGTGAATAAGTATCGCGCGAGATAAGATGAATGAACTTTTCCTTCTTTTTTAAGCAGTTTAGAAACATTGTGGATTGTAAGAAAACCAACCAAATAGCTTTCAGCTTCTTCGGATTTGCTTATCAATTCGCCGGCAGCGGGCCAAAACATAAAAATATTGCAACCCTTAAGTCAGAATCCCCTGCAGTTAAATAGTGTATAAGGAAAGAGCTTTTGAAAATAAATATAGTGTCGGATAGTAGTTTTCAAAATTCCTTAACAGTTTTGTTTTAGAAGGACTTCCAACTGAGTGACTCGCTCGGTCTTTGATGAACCATACAGAATTCGTAGAAAGTCTGTCAGGTTAAAGTAAGATTTTCCCTCTAGACGCTCAGCCGGGCTCGATGACACGACCACCGAGCTCATTCGACGTCCCCCCTCCGCCAACTTGAACAACAGTATGATGCTCAACGCTTCTATGAACACCACCATGAATGAAACTCACAGAGAGCCGGACGAAGAACCTGAGCGAGAGAACGTCCCTCCTCATCCACACGGAATAGAATGCCGTCGATATGGCTACTATACCATCCCAAGTTTGGAAGAGCTGGCAGAGATGACCCAAGATTCGGAGGGGAAGATCATGGTAGAAAACTTCGTAGTAGGAAGAGAAGGCTACGGAAATATCATGTTTAAGGGTGCGGTGGATGTCGTGAACCTGGATGTTGACAGCTTCGGTAAGTTTGCCAGGCTAAAGATTATTGAAGTTAGAAGTCAAGGAGACAGAGAGAAGAAGAGAAGGAGGACCATATAATAACCCTCTCGACGATGCTAAGGTTTCATAAGCGTAAGAATATGTAGCTGCATGATTTTATCTGCAGTGGCAAGCATACCAGAGCAAAATAACAGCAGGAAGTAGTGCTCAGACTTGACAAAATTTACACACCCTCTTAATATCAGCGATACTAGCACTACTAGTGATAGAGAACGTCTCGAATGACACTCATTCAGCCGTTCACCAGCGCTGGCTCCGGTAACTTCGTATCCTGAACATAGCAACAAAATTATACATTGTTTCCTTGATGTATGCAGATCGCACCTTTGTTTGGAAATTTCTAAACTCGCAAGTTTTTCTCGCTTTAAATGCCGCAAGTGTACTGGGCGGCGCTACGAGTATGGCCCTTTTGCAAAGCATGGAAAGTAAAGGTCTTGGCGCTACTCCCTAGTGTTATTTTGCTCTGAAGCATAGCTCTGAAAGAGAAGAAGGGCTCATATTCACTTGCTCAGATCGCGGTTACTTTACTTCTGAAAGTAGTCAAAGAACAGAGTTTACGAATGTCTCTGTTTCCTTATCAATTGGATAATTGGATTCTTTTAAACTAAGCTGTGCTTTCAACAAGTTTCAAGGGCTTCAACTGATTTTGGGATCTCAAAATGTAAGTGGTGGGATACCTTTGACATCGCAAAAAATGTCCGTCTGTCTGTGAGCACGATAAGTCTCGAAGGGAATGAGATATATTGATGAAACTTGGTGTGAGGATTCATTGGGTCAAGGGTAAGGTCAAGTTCGTAGATGGGCTCTGTAGCCCTATGTTTAGGGGTGTTGGAGGGGGTTTAAATTAAGGGGCAAATGAAGTATAGGTTGTTTACTCTCTTACTGCAAGCCTAAACAGATAATGTGGTAGGCGATTATGGGGTAAGAAGACATGCTGAACTGTCATCGGACAGGTAGTTTGCCCGGAATCCGGCCGAAACCGGAAAGTTTGTTAAAAGTAAAAGTTTTATTTGAAGTTGATTAGGTGTTCGATTTAGGGGTAAGAAGACATGCTGAACACGGTGGTGAAAACAATTTTTTCGCCGGACGTTTATAGCCCGGAATCCGGCCAAAACCGGAAAGTCTGCTAAAAGTAAAAGTTTTATTTGAAGTTGAGTAGATGTTCGTTTTAGGGGTAGGAAGATATGCTGAGCACGACGGTGAAAACCATTTTCTCGCCGGACAAGTAGTTTGCCCGGAATCCGGCCAAAACCGGAGAATTGTTAAAAGTTAAAGTTTTAGTTGTAGTTGATTAGATATCCGATTTAGGGGTAAAAAGAATTGCTGAATCCGCGTATGACAATCATTTTTTACCCGGAAATATAGTTCGACCGGAGTTCGGTTGGAGCCGGAAAAATTGTTAAAGTTAAATTTTTATTTGAAGTTGGTTAGATGTTCAGTATTGGGGAAAGAAAATACGCTGAGTTTGTTTTTAAGCTTTCTTTTTTCGCCGGACAGGTAGTTCCGGAATTCGGCCGAAACCGGGAAATTGCCAGAAGTGGCAGGAAGTTTTCGTCAAAACATTTAAAACTTATAGGGGTAAATACACATGCTGAATCAAAATCTGAACTTGGTTTTCTCAGATGATTAGCTATTTAGCCTTAATCTGTTTCTGAATTTTAATAGTAAAAATGTTCAAGGAGTCTGCCCAAGACTGGATCTTGCGAAAACAAGACCCAATTGTCTGGATCAGATATTGAATTTTTGGGATCCCATCGAAACCTTTGGTCTTGTTTTCCTTTCTACTTACCCTTTGCTCTGGTCATAAATGCGGCAAAATTGGAAAAGTCTCCTTTTTCTTTTCGTCTATTGTGAATTAAAGCTTATTTTTTCTGTTCTTTTCTAGTTCACATTCTGCACAAGCAAGTAAACGTTTATCCAAGTGACGAGGAAAAGCCGCCTGTCGGTCAAGGTTTCAACAGGAAAGCTCAGGTCACGCTGGACCGAGTCTGGCCTCTGGATAAAGCTGCTGGGGTCGAAATACGAGACCCGAAGCGACTGGAAGAGATGCGCTATCGCGAAAAGTTGCAGAGCTGTTCAGCCAAAAGCGGAGCTTTCTTCAAAGAATACAGACCACAGAGTGGGTCATGGGTCTTTGACGTAAGTAATGTTTTTCTTCAAATGCAAAAGGGGACATTTTTCTGCTAATAGGAGAATATAATATGCATACAAACAAAATGTTCATTACAGGACAGGATTGTAGTTCGTGAATAAATGATGAAAGCATACCTATTAGTTCGTGGCGCTGCCTAGGTTTGTATCTTATGATTGCCGTTTGGCAGAGGGCAGCCCGGAAAGTCGTCTACCCATATACCTGACGATCGGTATTCAACCATAGAGACTCTTGTGAACACATATCAGAGAGTCTTGAGCTGAAGAAAGCTTGATATGCGAAAGGTGTGTGTAACAGTTTACAAATGCACTCTCCACTCTAAAACAAGAAAATGAAGACAACCTCTTGCTCAAGACCCTGATTTTTCGTCTTTTTTATGTATGTAAGTAAGTAATTTATTTATAACCCGCCGTTTTCAAATGGTGATTACAATCAATGCTTTACAGGTCCCTCACTTCTCTAAGTATGGCATCGATGAGACTGAAGACAACGAGGGACAGGAGAACGTGGAAGCAAGTCCGGGTGATGATCTATCTGTCAAGAAAGCCGTCGAAATAACGCCAGTGTCACAGACAGTGCGAGTTCCACTATCCCCATTGGCAGCCGCTGCGCCAGAGGAATCCAGAAACAGGAAAACACCGACAGGTAATGTTGCAGTTTGGGCACTGCTGCGTCAAGTGTTAGAAGATATCTGAAGCAAGTTCGCTGCACAGTGCACATGTCCTAAAGTGTATAAGTGCTTCGTGACTTCGCCATTTCTGGTGGCGGATACATCGCTTTTTTTTATGAACAGTGAATGCACTAGTAAATATAGACATCTGTCATATTGGTTACTAAAATCATTATCTCGCGGACACCAAGCCTGGGTATTCATTTTGAACTTGTTAATAGCGGATCGACTACCCGGTCCGGTGGCAAAGAAAGGACGTCGCAATAGGTTTTGTTCATATTTCGGTATTCTGAACTAAACGTCTAGAGCGCTCTGGACTCGTTTGCTCAAGTCATAAACACAGGACAAGTTTCCATAACTGGTCTTCTGACCAATGAAATTGTCGGGAATAATCGTCAATATCACTTCATGAGAAAAGCCAAAGACAGCAAACGTAAACATCAGTTTTTTCCGTCTAGGTTCAGGTTCATTTAATTTCAAATAATGAAAACAAGTACTTTTACATAGCTTCATGGATGAGAGCAGGCTCGATGGCCAGAAGATAAATTTAAATATACAACTTAATCACGGTCATGCACAACTGTATACAATGTATTAGCCACCTTCCGGTCCCATGAAAGGCTGCATAGAATTTCCGTATTGTACCAGGGCAGTAGAACGGATAAGTATGACGGATACTTTCGCATCGGATACTGTTCCCTTAGAGATTGACTACCAGTTTTAGCAGTCAGGGGCGTAGCAACTCGCAAGTGCGTTTTCGTTGGGGCGGGGGGATGCAGAGCCAAAATTTTACCGTATCTCTCAAAAATTTTACCGAATCCTTGAAACTAAGAGTTCGAGCTTCAAACTATGGAACAGAAAGGATTAGGCGGGCAGCATGTTAGACGATAAGCCAACTATTAGGTGGCGTTTTGGCGAAGCCCACTTGTATAATATATTGCCGGGCACGATTGCAGTAACAGCTTGTATCTATTAAAGCGAAGGGAAAATTAAAAACAGGCCTAAAACCCCAGTCAAATGACGCGCTCTTCCACAAAATAGAGAATATTACGAAAAGCGCCGCGTGTTGGAATTTTTGAAACAGTCTTGATTAGATCTTTGTTTTGGGATCCAAAATAAAAGTAAGGACTATCAAATATGATTCGCAGTCAGCTTGGGCTGAAGGAATATTTGACTACTATCCAGAACATTTTACCGAACCGAACACTTTTTACCTCACCGAAAAATTTTAGTAAAATTTTGGGCCTCTGGTCTGTCCCAAAATTTTACCAAATCTGAAAAAGCGGGGAGGAACTGCCCCCCCCCCCCTTGCGACGCCCCTAGTAGCAGTAAATGGGAATAGCATGACGTTGCCCGATCGCTCTTCGTCGAGGCTGAGAGCATCATATTAGGGGACCTTGTGCTATAGGATACTTGTTACATTTTCCACTCTTCTCAGCGTGTTAGGTTGAGGCAAAAGGATTGGTTATGAAGAGGCTGACGTTCATGGCTTGCAAACGTTGTCATCATCTTCTTGTTTTTTATGACATATTTGTTAATATATTTTGTTAATTCAGTATTAAGGTTAATTAAATGACGTACAAGAAGAAACAGATTTTTTGTGCTCTTTCATAGGCCTCCTGTCATAGGCCCCCAAAAGAAGGAGAAAGATCAATTTTCTCTGCAGTTAGAGAAACGAAGAAAAAGCACTACAAATTGTCTAGGATCTCTGAAGTTGACCTTCAAATCAGTATCAACTGACTCGGTTAGAATTAATTTGGAAGGGATGGTTATTGGGTTCTGGGAGCCCTGAAAAAGAATGGAATCAACTGGGATTTGATGTGGGCTCAAGGAGTTAATCCGGTTGTTACCCCTGGTCTACGCCTATAACCACCTTGCGAGTCTTGAGGAAATATCTGGCCCTTCTCGTATCTCTTAGTATAGCTTCAATGTTTTGCTGAATGACTTTTATAGTATATCCAGCCACACTGGCAACCAGTTGCCGCATTTCAGTCAGAATAGAAATGTTCGGGTCCTTACCAATAAATTAGGCTTTACTAGCCTACGGACGCTACACATTACCGTCCGTATGGAGGAAATTTTTCATCTGACACTAATAGCGAATGGTATCTGCAAGAACGCAACTATGGTGAGTTCTGGTTATGGGGAATGAAAAAAATAGTCATTTAGCCCTTCCGGTCTTGACTGAGTCACGCTCTTGTAGATTTGGCGGCTGAGAAAGAGTATGCAGGCTACGAGCAGCAATTTGAGCCGCAGAACCCGACCAGTACTTTTGGACCAAGGCAGCTTCTTGCTTTCATTGGCTCGCCAGCGCACAAGACTCAGTTGAACAAATTGTCGATATTTGACGACGTTGATCAAGAAATGGCGTTTGGTAAGTATTCAGACGGATGTCATTTTGAGCGTGTTCCATCCTACTTACCATAGTTACTACGCATAACGTCACGAATTCTGGCTTTTTGCCGTCAAGGCTGGAACGATTTTCCTATTTTCCAGCAGGATCTCACGCCAGGGCCGAATCCGACCAATCACGTTTCAGAGATGCGTAGTAACTACGCTTACTACGCTCCCGAGCATAGTAAGCAAATACTAACTATTAGTTACTGTTCCGACAAGGTTGGAACGGTCAGCGTAGTAACTTTGCGTGAGGATGGAACGGAAATAGTAACCAATAGTAACTATTGTTAGAAGGGTGGAACACGCTCTTCATCTTAAAATTTAGCTACTTTGATAATAAAATAGTCCTAAGTTAAAATTGTTAATGTCATGCTAGTGACAAAGGAAAGAGCTTCGATTTAGACGAGGCTGTCGTGGAATGTACGAGCCTGCGAGCTGCTTATGTTAAAGCACAATGGACACTTCTAATGCTTTACTTTGTATTAAATGCTTCACAAATAAAGATTTCGACTTCCTTTAGAAGTCGCTACGAAAATCGGCCGTTTTTATGGCACTTGCCCTTCGGCCAAGTGCCATATAGCGATTGTAATTTCTGTCCGTCTGTCGGTCCCGGTTTTGCTAGTTTGGGCACTTCCAGATAAGCTAGGACGATGAAACTTGGCAGGCATATCAGGGACCGGACCAGATCAACTTACAATTAATCATTTCTTCAATCCGACTTTCCCCGGATCCGGGAGTCCGGAAGCTATAAAGCAAAAGTGGAGCGAAAAGTAGCAAAAAAAAGCGCTGCCCGAATGCGGGAGCGAACCAGGAACCAATGAGATATCAAGTGAACGCTCTACCAACTGAGCCACGACTCCATGTATGAGAGAGCGAATGCGGGACGACTTACAGTGGATAATCTAAACAAATTACATTAAGTTAGGGTAATGGAACTTGTCAGTAATATTGGATGTATTAGGGAGCGAATGCGGGAGTATATATTGTTAAAAGACTGACGACCTGATTAACCTGGACATAGTCAAGTAACATAAATAATAGTTTGGGCACTTCCACGCAAGCTAGGACGATGAAACTTCGCAGGCGTATAAGGGACCCGACCAGACTAAGTGTGAAATAGTCACTTGCCCGATCCGACCATCGTGGGGGAGGGGGCGGAATCCGGAAAATAGGGACATTCATCACTTTCGAACGGGTGATCGGATCTTAATGAAACTTTATATCTGGAAAGATCTCGTGTCTCAGATGTCTCATTTCAAGTCCGGACCGGATCCGATGAATCTTGGGGGTGGGTCTTGAGGGGAGTGGAGGGACGGGGAATCCGGAAAAATTATATTTTTTCAGCTTACGAACGGGTCGTCGGATCTTAACGAAACTTGATATATGGAAGGACCTCATGTCTCAGACGCCGGTGACATTGGGGGGAGTTGGAAGGGGAAACCGGAAATCTTGAAAAACGCTTAGAGTGGAGAGATCCGGATGGAACTTGGTAGAAAGAACAAGCACAAGTCCTAGATACCTGACTGACATAACCGGAACAGATCCGCTCACTTTGGGGGAGTTGGGGGGGGGGGGAGTCCTAATTTCTAGTGATCCCGCGAGTTCGATGCTTCCTGATGTGCTAGGACAATGAAAATTGGGAAGCATGCCAAGGACCCGACCAGATTAAATAGGAAATAGTCACTTCCCCGATCCGACCATCTGGGGGGGGGGGGGTGGAGGGACGGGAAGCCAAAATTGAGGTATTTTTAACTTGCGAACGGTTGGTCGGATCTTGATGAAAGTTGATATTTAGGATGACCTCGTGTCTCAGACGTCCCACTTTAAATCCGGACCGGATCCGATGACACTGGGGAGGGGGGAGCTGGTGGAGGGAACCAGAAATCTTGACAAACGCTTAGAGTGGAGGGATCGGGATGAAACTTGGTGGGAAGAACAAGCACAAGTCCTAGATACCTGACTGACATAACCGGAACGGATCCGCTCACTTTGGGGGAGTTGGGGGGGGGAGTCCTAATTTCTAGTGATCCCGCGAGTTCGATGCTTCCTGATGTGCTAGGACAATGAAAATTGGCAAGCATGCCAAGGACCCGACCAGATTAAATAGGAAATAGTCACTTCCCCGATCCGACCATCTGGGGGGGGGGTGGAGGGACGGGGAAGCCAAAATTGAGGTATTTTTAACTTGCGAACGGTTGGTCGGATCTTGATGAAAGTTGATATTTAGGATGACCTCGTGTCTCAGACGTCCCACTTTAAATCCGGACCGGATCCGATGACACTGGGGAGGGGGGAGCTGGTGGAGGGAACCAGAAATCTTGACAAACGCTTAGAGTGGAGGGATCGGGATGAAACTTGGTGTGAAGAAAAAGCACAAGTCCTAGATACGTCATTGACATAACTGGACCGGATCTGGGCACTGTGGGGGAGTTAGGGGGGGGGGGGGCGGACTTCTAGTGATCCCGCGAGTCCGGCGTACTTCTTGATGTGCTAGGACGATGAAACTTTGCAGGTATGTAAGGGATCCGATCAGATTGACTTGAGAATAGTCGTTTCTCCGATCCGACCATCGTGGGGGGAGTGGATGGATGGGGAGTCAGGAATCTAGTGGCATGCATAACTTTTGAACGGGTGATCGGATTTAAATGAAACTTGTCAGTTTGAAAGAGCTATCGCGTCAGGGTGTCAAGTCTGGATCGGGTCCGATACCTGCGGGTGATGGCGGGGGGGGGGGAACTAAGAAAACGCTTAAAGCAAAGGGATTGGGACGGAACTTAATTGGGAGAACATGCATTAGGCCTATATACGAAACTGACGGGGCCAGATGGTTTCGGTGCTCTGGAGGGAGGGGGCCTATAATTTTGGTAGTCGCGAGTTAGAATAGTTCCAGATGTACTAAGAGAACGAAACTTTGCAGGCAGCATCTTGGGGGGAGCGAGGGAAGGGAAGTATGGAAACTGCTGCAAATTGCGAACGAGTGGTCTGATTCGAGTGAAACTTAATGGGTGATACGAATCTATGAACTCGACATGTAAGACATGCGTTCGAACTGTATGCAACCATGGTTGGAGGAGTTGGGGTTGGAAAATTTTTACATGCACAAAAACCAAACGGTTGGACCGAGTGAGATGCAAATTCGACAGTGCCAAGCTTGTGCGCCTTAGATTTGTTATTTGGTTTTAGGGACGGATTCAGTCAAGGTAGGGGGGGGGGGGCAGGGTTCCGTTTTTGCCGGCTAAAATTGATTTTTACCATACCTGCGGTTTTAATCGGCTTTTATTAATAAAAACCGATTTTTGCCGGCTAAAACTGGCTAAAATCAAACCGCACTGATCTTTTTACGTATCAATCTTTACTGTTGTTTGTTCATTGTTTTCCGACTATTTTTCAACCAGGGTTGATTCTCGGACTAATTAGCTCGCCTACTCCAATCCAGAAAACCGGTTTGGGGTTGACACGAGTGAGTAAGCGAGGAGGCTATTAGAAACTGCGGAGGCGATTTGTTGTACATGTTGATACGATACGCGGATAGTAAATAGGCTACTTCAAGAATCGAGCTTGTAATTTTATGGCTTGTCCTTCTTGTTTTCTTGATAGTATGTTACACGGCAGCTCTGTAGGGATTCTCAGCAGAAACTTGTGCATATAAATGAAGGAACCTAGCTTCAGTGCCATTTATAATAGCAGATATGACTTATCCTACACCTATTCAGTCTTGACATTATTCTGCATCCTTCCGTCCTCTCTAGGCTAACATGAACTACAATCTTTAATACATGAAAGAATTAAGACAGTCTTAGAAAAGCGGAGTGCTATTAAAATCACAAGTAGCAGTTTTGATTTTAGCCAGTTACTTGATTTTATCCATGCCACTTGATTTTAACCGTATCGGCAGAAATTACCTATTAGCCGATATTAACCGGCTGGTATTTTACCCACCCGGGAACCCTGGGGGGGGGGGGGGGGGGGGGGTACTGAAAATTTGCAGATAAGCTATGCTCCGATTTCAATAAAACGTGATGGAGGGGAAGAGGGGATTCAGAGGTCCAACGGAGTGTGGGGGAGGGGGATACCGGAATTTTCCAAAAATGATCAGATTTGAGTGAAACTTGATAGATGGTGTAAAAGCAGATGCTTTTTAGATGATCCATTTTTGAGTCCGAACCAGATTCGACCACGGTAGGGGAAGATGGAAGGAGTACGGAAATGGTGTAACACGTCTAGGGGTCGAACGAGTGGATTTATTGGGCTGAAACTTGGAAGATTGAACAGTCGTGCGCATATGCTGCACATCATACGAGATTATGCCGGAACTGCTCAGAAGTGAGTGAAACTAAATATCCTATTTCTCTTTCCGAACCGCATTTTTGGATGGCGGGTGTATTTCGAGACGTCCTCATCTACTTTCGTGTACCACCTACTCGTAACAAGTGCCATATGAGCTCGTAGCTCTTGTCTTGTTATCCCTTGTCTTTACCTCTCTGGTATTTCGGCCATCGAAATCTTAGGATCGTGGCAGGAAATTAAAAAAAATCCCAGCAATGCTTGATATAAAAGGATATATTTGAGATGTCACCAAAGTCAAGCCGCAGATGCAGCTTAGCTAATTGTTCTAGTGTTTTATCAGAAGTTCCATGGCTTACAAGTGCGTATTAAAAGTTTTTCTTTGTGGAATAGTGTTGTGAAGCTTGATTAGCTTGCTTTATAAAATGTACCAGAATCTGCAATAAGCTTATATAAAAAATAACATAGCTACAAAAATCATTAAAAAACAAATAACCTATTCAAATCTGAATTATACAAGCTGATTTATGCATAAAATAAAGATCTACTAAGTATTATAAGAAACATCACTTTTATTTTTCTCCAAGCTAGTAAATTGAGCATGTACTGGCCCAAAAAATTACGCTTTGAATTTTCACAGAGAGGAAACTGTTGAAAAAGCTGCTGATCTAGGGGGTAAGCATTGTTCCTAGGTTGTTACAGATTGGGATTGGGGTAGTTTGATGTGCCTATTGAACTTTAAGAAAACGGTCTAAACATGGGAGTACAGTGGGTCCTATTTCTTTTGTATGGCGTTGAATGGAAATTTATCAGTCAAACCGAGTGGCAGTAAATACTGTAAAATTAAAGATGTCAATTGGTGTGACGGAAAATAGGAGAGAAACTAGTTGACAGTCCTGTGTTATCATGTAGCTTTAAATTCGGACATGGCTGCGAATGAAAAGAAGTTTGCAATTCTTGCAATTTCATTCCTGAAAGAAGGGCCAATTTTAAGAACCTCCTATTCCAGATACTTTGCGTTTAAACCAAATAAAACTCCTCGGTTTAATTATAGCAAACGATTTAAAATGCTAACCCCAAACGAAGGAAATTGTAAAGCGTGGACATACTGACTTTCGTATGCTGAAATTACTTGCTAGAAATAGGTTCCCTGAACAAGATTTGCTCCGTTTTATGTTTCTCTTGTACGTTCGGGGCTAGAATACCTTGTGGAAGCTTGGCACTTTGACCTTCTATACTGATGACCAGGCTTATCGAATTGAGAAAAGACAGGAGTGTGCCCTGCTGATTATGTCAAGATTCCCCAAAATCCCTTATAATGAGCTCCTTCAGAAATTTAAACTCGAGTCCTGTAGGTTGAAACTGTGCATGGCTTTTGGTAAAAATAGTGCTTGAGCTCCCTATCTACAATTATACACTTCCGCCACCATTTGAGACTGCTCGCAAACGACCTGCAAGAGCGGCCTCAGTGGCGATCCTAAAAATCCAATAGGTAAAATGTGACCATGTTTGGTATGAAAAGATGTTTGTTCCGTCTTTCGTTTAAATTTTTAATCTTTATTAGTGTTTACGTTTGTATATATTGAGGATTTCGACAATTTGGATTTAACCATGATAGTTCGATAAGGATAAAACCGATATCTATCCATCATGTTGTGAAACAGATATTCCCAAATAAATACTATGATTGATGCTTGATTATTACCCGTCAGACGGCATACGACAGCTGAGCGGATACGCCTCAAAACCCGTTATTGAAAGAAATAAATATTGTAAAACATTTTTTTTGTCATTAGTTTTTGGGATCCCAAAACGTAAGTGGAGGGATACCTATGACATCGCAAAAGTTGTACGTCTGTCCGTCCGTCTGTAAGCACGATAACTCTCGAAGGGAATGAGATATTTTGATGAAACTTGGTGTGAGGATTCGTTAGGTCGTCGGACCAGTCAAGTTCGTAGATGGCCTTTGTAGCCCTACATTTAGGGGTGGGAGGGGGTTCAAATTAAGGAGCAAACAAAATATTTTGAAACAGCTAATGTGATAGTCGATTATGGGGTAAGAAGACATGCTGAGCACGATGGTGAAAACTATTTTGTCATCGGACGAGTAGTTCGCCCGGAATCCGGCCAAAACCGGAAAGTTTGGTAAAAGTAAAAGTTTTATTTGAAGTTGATTAGATGTTCGATTTAAGGGTAGGAAGACATGCTGAAGACGATGGTGAAAACCATTTTCTCGACGGACAAGTAGTTCGCCCGGAATCCGGCCGAATCCGGAAAGTTTGTTAAAATTAGAAGTTTTATTTCGAGTTGATTAGATGTTCGATTTAGGGTAAGAAGACATGTTGAACACTTATGTGAAAATAATTTTCTATCCGGACATGTAGTTCGCCCGGAATCCGGCGAAAACCGGAAAGTTGGTTAAAAGTAAAAGTTTAATCTGATGTTGATTAAATGTTTGATTTATGGGTAAAAAGACATGCCGAACACGATGGTGAAAATCATTTTCTCGCTCTACAACTAGTTCGCCCGGAATCCGGCCAAAACCAGAAAATTTGTTAAAAGCGTAAGTTCGATTAGATGACAGATTAAGGGGTAAGAAAAGAGGCTGAGTCGGTTTATGACAATGGTTTTTTACCCGGACATGTAATTATTCCGGAATCCGGTTGTAATCGGATTTTTTTTTAAGTCAAACTTTTATTCAAAGTTGATTAGATGTTCTTTATAGGGTTTTGTTTCTGTATTTTTTTTTGTTTTGCTGGACTAGTAGTTCGCTCGGAAATCGGCAGGAAGTCTCGGTCAGTATCGTCAAAATAGATATGGCTTATAGAGGTATATCTGAACTTGGTTTTCTCTGATGATCTGTCCAAGACTGGATCTGGCGAAGACAAGACTGGATTGTCTGAATCAAATATTAGATTTTTGGGATCCCATCGACACCTTTGGTCTTGTTATTCATGCACCAGCTAAATGTTTTTCTGTGAGTCTGATTTTTATGGCACTTGCCCTTCGGCCAAGTGCCGTATAGCGATCACAATTGCTGTCCGTCGGTCAGTCCGGGTTTTGCTAGTTTGGGCACTTCCATATAAGCTAGGACGATGAAACTTGGTAGGCGTGTCAGGGACCCCAAACGATTAAGTTTGAAGTAGTCACTTCCCGGTCTGAGCATCGCGAGGGGAGTGGAGGGAAGGGTAATCCGGAATCTTGAGGTATTTTTAACTTTTCAACGGGTGATGGGATCTTAATGAACCTTGATATTTAGAAATACCTCGAGTCTCAGACGACCCACTTCAAATCCGAAACGGATCCGGTGACTTTGGGTGGGAGTTGGAAGAGGGGAGCCTCAAATCTTGGGAAACGCTTAGAGTTGAGCGATCGAGACAAAACTTGCTGGGAAGAACAAGCCCAAATCCTAGAAACATCATTGACATAGCCGGACCGGATTCGGGCACTGTGGGGGATTGGGGGGGGGGGGATTCTGGTGATCCAGTGCGTTCGTGAAACGCTTAGTGTCGAGGGATCGGGATGGAATATGGTGGGAAGAACAAGCATACGCATACGGTTTTGGGGGAGTTGGAGGGATTTCCTGGAATTCCGGTGATCGCGAGATAGGATACTTCCAGATGTGCTAAGGATGATAATACTTGGCAGGCATATTAGTGACCCGACCAAATAGACTTGAGGACCCGACACAGCGCCGTAGGAAGACTTCCATTCATGGATCCGACCTCGGAGGGAAAGGTAGGTTGCAAAAAAAGGTCCGATGCAAGTGAAACTTTATGGGTGATAAGAACTGATGACCTAGATATGTAAAGTATGCGTACGAATCCATGCGGCGATCGTTGGGGAGGTGGAGGGGGGCCGAAGACTTTGTGACATGCAAAAAAAAAACGAATGGGTAGAAGGGGATGCAAGTTGGACAGTACCAAGTTTATGCGGCCGAGATTTGTCATTTGGCGTCCGAACCGGAACCGACCAAGGTAGAAGGAGGATGAAGGGGGAATCGGGAAATTTTGCAGATGTGCTCCGATTCGAGTTAAACTTGATGGACGGGAAGAGGAGATGTTAGAGATGCGAAGTTTTATTCGAGTCGTACTTGAACACATTGGGGAGAGGGGGAGTCCCGGAAATGTTGTGGTTCGCATAGGGGTTAAACCAGTGAAGTGATTTGAATGAAACTTGGAAAGTAGAGAGATCGCATGCCTTAGATGACATGTTATAGAGTTTGGACCAGATTGGGAAGGGGTATCGGATTCCCAGAAAAATGCTCAGATCTGCTTTCTCGTTTCTCACACCACCTACTCGTAACAAGTGCGACATGAGATCGTAGCTCTTGTTTTATTAGGATCTGCTTTTTAGCTTGCCCAGGTAATTGCTCCCGGATTGTTCCAGTAGATTATCTGACGGTCATAACTAGTCCTTGCTTGAACTCTAGACATTGACGACACTCTTAGTCATTGCAAGTGCTAGAATGCTTCCGACTAAACTCATTTTAAAACCATTGAAAGGGTTTGTGTCGATCTGGCAAGATTGCGATGAGACTTGCATCGTCAAGCATATAAGGTTACTACCGCTTCTGTCGCGGTTGTAGAAGGAAATACGGCTTGCAATTGGGAGGTAGTATCTGGGGCTCGTATGAAGAATTTCTTGATCGATAGCCGAAACTGGAAGACGGAAGCTTGTCCTTACGATTTGTTGTTTTGTTTTAAGTAATTTACAGGTAAAAGTGTAACAACAGTCAAACTCCTCGGTTTGTTGATAAATTTGAGCTTAAGTTGAGTTCTACGTAGAGTAGTCATTCGAAAAGCAGCACCACTCCTCAAGTTGTTTGTGGTTCTGAGAAGGTTTGCTATTCTTTCGCGAGACTTGAGCAGTTCTTACTTCACGTACAGTTGACCTTGATAGACTCGAATCCTCCCAGAAAACGGTTGTTAAGATTATGCTCGGCCCTGTTTGTGTTTTGTACGAGGATGGCCTGGTCAAGCTTAACCTGCCTACCATTCAGCTGACAATAGTGTTTGGGAGCAAATGCCTGGCATCGTATGCGTATCGTGCCATTTTACCGGATTTTGAGACCCTAACAAGTGGGAGGCCGAATGCGCGACAAAGACAGAGGGACGTTGCCTCTCAGAGACTAGTTAGGCCACCCATTAACTTGACTGATCTCTGAAATCTTTAGTTTAGTATATCACCCAGCATTTTATTTTTAATTAAGTTAGCGATATTCATAAGTTGTACATATGGTAACAGGGAAAGTCTATTTGTACGCGTGAATTGCGATCCAGTGCTAGATAAAATAAATAAAATAAAGTACATTATTATTATTAAGTCTGGTATTAAATTTTATCAATTTTCTGACAGTTTGTCCACTTTATCTTATTATTTCGGAGTTCAGCTCTTGGGGTATAATCTCCCTTTCTTTGTAATAGGATCAGTTCCCCTTAAAAAGAGAAAGGGAGGTCCATCAGCCGCCACCTCTACTCAGGCATCACGGATGTCGTTGGGAACTCTCAACACCAGCACATTTCTGGATACTTCTGAAATAGATCAAAGCTTTGAAGCCAGGAAAACAAGCTTTCGAGAGATATTGGATAAAAGCATCAGTTTGCAGTTCCAAAGAGAAAAATGGACAGAAAAGCAAGATCGTAAGTATTGATTATATTTGTTGTTTTCCTAACGTCATCTCTCTCCTGCTATTCGTAGGTTGGAAGCACTAAGTGTAGTCTATTTATATTTCTTCGAAGAATTGCAGCAGGTGAGGGGGTTGATGGTGCCAGGCTTTTGTAAGACGTGCCACCTTTCGTGATTTTTTTGTGGCTATTATAAATGATAGAAATTAGGATTTTATGATTTTTCTCCGTGTTTACTCAAAAGTTCGTGGGGGGGGGGGGGAGTATTTCTGATTAGACCCTGTAAAAAAAAAAGCTTTTCCTTAATCGTGGGCAGAAGTTTGTTCACCGCGTAGTTTGATGAAGTTCATTGAAGATTTCTTCCAAATTCACGTCCCAGGACTTTAGAACAGGCTATTCAGCTCTTCATTTTTTGCGCTTCGATGGAAAAACCGAGACAGTTTAGGGAACTGGTGTTCCCCGCTTACGACTATGAAAGTATGCGTGCCTAGACAAACCTATCTAAAAGGATTCGGTCGAATGAGAGTCAGTTAGTGCCCAGACAAACTGATCTAAAAGGATTCGGTCGAATGAGAGTCAGTTAGATGCTGTTGGGACTGGTCGAGCGTATTGCACGAAATCTCTTTTCTGATAGATCTAGAATGCCTCACTAGAGTATAAGAGTAGGTCCGTGTTCAGTATATGTAAGTTGTATGAACGCTGCTTAATCTTTTTTCCAGTACTCCAGCTATCCACAAGAGAAACAAGACCCGGTTCAGCTCTCTCTCGGTCCTTGGTTGTTCCTGAAGATTTCGATACACCAGCTAACTATACGAAAGTGTCTCCTGGTCAGAGTGAACCGGAGCGCCTGCGGAGGGTGATACCGAAGTTCGGATTCTGGTGTCCGACAGGTCAGGATAGCACTGTAAACAACATGGCAAAAGTGGCATCAGACAAAGATTTGTTAAATGGAAAAAGAAGCAAGATGAGTTGGACGAGTAAGATGTCTGTCTCTCTGCCATCTGTTGATGTAAGTTGATTTTTCTTGTGAGGGCGTCAGTGGGAAAAGGACTTTCATACTTTTATTTAATATGAATAAAGTCTGAAGAGACTATGTGTAGCTAATAGTAACATGTTACATAGCCCCCCGGAAGAGGCATCGAGTAAGTACGCCTCATCTTTCTATATATTTTTCTTTTTTTTAAGTGGTGTAGGCTACTAAACAACACAAACACTAGGAAAAGCACAAGGTAGGCTATCCTAGACAAAAATAATAGTAATAGATACCCCCCCCCCCTTTTTATATGGCACTTGCCTTCCGGCGAAGTGCCATATACCGATCGCTTTTCCGTTGGTTAGTCTGTCTGTCCGTCGGTAGCTCCGGTGATCGCAAGCTAGGGTACTTCCAGATGAATTGAAGAATGAATGAATTTATTCCCAATAAAGCCCAAGGGCCATGGCGGGAAACATAACACAATAACAAAAAACAAAATATCATACACTCCGAAAACAAACCAAAAATCAACTTCTAGAAAAATAGTTCACGGTGGGTCATAGCTAGCTTCAGGAATCTACCCAGCCTTCGGAGCTCACCTCAAACACTTACTTCCCATACTTGAAACCAAATCCCTTTCCTCCCAAGCCTCCCGACCAAACACTTCCTTTCTTAATTCTTTCAACTCCTCGCAATAACATATCAAATGTACCGCATCCTCTCCTTCAGTACCGCACATTAGACAAAAACAAGGACCAGTACCTTTCCTATCTCTACCAATATAATTTATCCGCATCTCCACCGGAAGAGCGTCCGCCCTAAGACTCACCATCCACCTTAGTTCAGCCCCCCCCCCCCCCAATCCCAACTTAATATAATTCTTCTCCCCATGTCTCTTTGGCCATACCATACAACTTCAGAGAGTGGTGCTCTGATACACCCCCATGCCACCTCTGAGTCTCTTGATCTCTTAGCCTTTCTTTCTTTCTTTCTTTCACTAACTTAGCTACCTTACCTAGGGGGTAACCTGGTCCCATTCCATCACACCACAGACCCCCAAAACCACAATCCTCCAATATTTTTTTAACTTACTGAGGCCAAGAATCCCTTTTCTTACCTCCAAGTATTTCCAAATACGCCGCTTTCAGAACTCTCACTCTTGGCAAACTCGTCACTTTCTCCCAATATCTTATCATAGCTACCAGCCTACTATTCCGGAGCAACCTTAAACCTAAACCCCCTGTAAATACTAAACTATTTGTTCTCACGCTAACCCCAATAGTAGTAAGCAAAATATTGTAACTGTACACTCTCTAGCTTATCCCCCTTATGGAAGCCCCAAATCTCGGATCCATAATGCATAGCAGATACTACTTTAGTTGAAAATAACTGCTTATGCATTTTAATATCCTTAATATCCCCTAAATGACTACCGGCAAGCGCATACGCACAACGCTTCCCCTTTTCTCTCGCTAGCTTCTATTTTGTTTACCAAACTTACCATTATACGAAAACCGAACACCTAAATAAACAAAATCATCCTTTATCCCTATTTTCTCTCCATTATACTTCACACTCTCACTTTGACGTCACTCTTCCACCCTTTCTAAACACCATCATTACAGACTTACTCACATTCAAACACAGCTCTTTCATTCGGAGGTATTCGTGGGTCCTATCCAACAGAAACTGCAACTTTTCTGGCGAATCAGCAAATAGCACCATATCGTCCGCAAACAACAATGCACATCACTGACAAATATCCATAATTACCCACCGCCGCACCAGAATGTAACAAATACTCATGAAAATGATTAATGTAAAGCGAGAACAATTTAGGAGATAAGCAACACCCTTGTTTAACCCCTATACGCTTAAAAAAAAAATGATCTAGAAAATTTACCTGCCACCTTCACTACAAACTTAGCCATTTCATACATCGAAACCAAAGTTAGTACAAACGCGTTTGGTAAGCCAATCTTCAGTAACTCGTCCATTAATAGATCTCTCTGAACATTGTCGAATGCTCCCTTCAAATCTAAAAATACAACATATGATCTACCCCTTTCTTTACCCATGTACTTACTAACTGAACAATGCAGAATAAACATTTGGTCAATAGTACTAAAACCCTTCCGAAAACCATCGACGACATTATTCCCTTATGATCCAACCATCTACAAAGTCTTGAATCGATAAATCTCGCAAATATTTTAGCAAAAGCATTCCCCAAAGGAATGCATCTATAATTTTCATGCAACTGTCTACTACCCTTCTTAAATGATGGTATCGCTATAGATGTTGTCCATTGTAGCGGCCACGTAGAATTCACCATCAAACCAGAGAACAAGGCAACCATCACCTGCACAACCACCACCTTGCCCCATCGCGCCCATCGAATACCATCCGGACCTGGAGCAGAATTTCCTTTTATTTTCCGCAAAACATTCCAAACTTCAGCCTCCTCAACTGGAGCTAATAATTTCGAATCTTCCTCTGTCAACGGGTAACATACCTTCTCCCTTACCTTCTCCTTACACTGTTCACTAAATACCATTTCCTCCTCCATCCCTTACCTCTCCCAAGATTGTGCCCCCAACTGAGGGGCCTCCCCCTTATCAACTAGCGACTTATTCACCCATTTCCAAAACTGCTTACCATCTTTACTTTTTATAGAATCTCTAACTTTTTCCCTAACGCCCTCAGCCTCCTGCTTTTTCTTAACCTCTCTTCTAATTTGTCTATACTTACCGAGGTTAGATTCTAGCTGCTGACTACTGCTAATTTTTACCAGTGCTAGAAAGAAATAGAAAACCGTGATTTTTTGGGGTTTTTTCTTGATCAGCTAATTATCCCTCTAGGATGATGTGCGAGGGATAAATATAAATTCGGAAATTTCGGTTGCACTTCCGGCAAACCGTCCTCAGCGAAAAACAAACCAGTGCTAGTGCCTCCACCACCTTATTTTTAACATCCAACAATCATCATCATAAAAATAATCATTCGCTCTACCCATCATCTCCTTCCTCTTAATCTGGTCGTGGTCAAATGCAATCTCATACATAAACGATGATAAATCAGAAATAGCCTCCTCAACTCGGTTCGCTTTACCCAACTCTAAACACTTTTCTAACCTTTCCTGAGAACATTGCTCTGTTACCTTATCTAAAATTCTCTTATCTGATCCCTCAGAAACCATAATTGGTTGTCTAACTATTACCTCTGGAACTGGAATATTATTACCATTTGGCTGCCTATCTTGCTCTATAATATCAGGCCCGTGAGATCTTGGAGAAACCATAAAAAGAGCAAGAGGGACGTGGTCAGAACCCACAAGCCGAAGAACTCTACAATTCAGGCATCTTGACCAAAGAGACGGGCTAACCAAAATATAATCTGTAACACTCTGAGCCCCACCCGAAAAACAAATATGATCCCCCTTACCCCCATCTTCACCTAATCTCCCATTTAATATTATCACATTTTTATTACTACAAAAATCTAAAAGGTTCTCACCCCATTTGTTTTTCTTACGGTCCTGGTCCTTACTTTTGCGCACACCCAACTCCACATCCCCTTGGCCATCCTCTGACTGAGTAGACTCCCTCCAATTCTCCCGCTAAAACATCATTCCTAGGCGTTCCTCCATGACACCCGAAAAAGTCTCCTGTAAATACGAATCCATAAATAGGGTAATCTCTACTGAATCTGGCCTTATCACTTCTTAATATATTCCAAGTATCTTCCTTTGAATACGAACTAGACTGGGGAGGAATATACATACAACAAACAAGACCAAAGGTGTCGATGGGATCCCAAAAATCTAATATTTGATTCAGACAATCGAGTCTTGTCTTCGCCAGATCCAGTCTTGGACAGGCTAATCATCAGAGAAAACAATGTTCAGATATACCTCTATAAGCCATATCTATTTTGAAGATACTGACCGAGACTTCCTGCCGATTTCCGAGCGAACTACTAGTCCAGCAAAAAAAAAAAAAATACAGAAACAAAACCAGCGTATCTCCTTATCCATATAAAGAATATCTAGTCAACTTTGAATAAAAGTTTGACTTAAAAAAAAAATCCGGTTACAACCGGATTTCGCAATAATTATATGTCGGGGTAAAAAACCATTGTCATAAACCGACTCAGCCTCTCTTCTTACCCCTTAATCTGTCATCTATAATCGAACTTTTGCTTTTAATAAATTTTCCGGGTTTGGCCGGACTCCGGGCGAACTAGTTGTCCGGCGAGAAAATGATATTCACCATCATGTTCGGCATGTCTTTTTACCCATAAATCACACATTTAATCAACTTCAAATTAAACTTTTACTTTTAACCAACTTTCCGGTTTTCGCCGGATTCCGGGCGAACTACATGTCCGGGTAGAAAATTGTGTTCACATAAGTGTTCAGCATGTCTTCTTGCCCTAAATCGAACATCTAATCAACTCGAAATAAAACTTTTAATTTTAACAAACTTTCCGGTTTTGGCCGGTTTCTGGGCGAACTACTATTCCGATGACAAAATGGTTTTCACCATCCTGCTCAGCATGTCTTCTTACTCCATAATCGACTATCACATTAGCTGTTTCAAAATATTTTGTTTGCCCCTTAATTTTAACCCCTCCCCCACCCCTAAATGTAGGACTACAAAGCCCATCTACGAACTCGACTGGTCCGACGACCCAACGAATCCTCACACCAAGTTTCATCAAAATATCTCATTCCCTTCGAGAGTTATCGTGCTTACAAACGGACGGACAGACAGACAACTTTTTCGATGTCATAGGTATCCCTCCACTTACGTTTTGGGATCCCAAAAACAACACGAAGAAGACCAATCGCCAATTTAATCCAAACCGTGTTCTCCGAATTACCCTTTAGCCTACTAATCGAATCAAATCTACTCTTACGCACTAATACTTCAACCCCTCCGTATGTCCGACCATTTTTCGACTTCTCTCTGCACACACGAAAACAACTAAACTCATCTTTAACCACGCACTGCGAATTCCAAGTCTCTGTTAAACCCAGTATATCCCATCTATCAACTCCTAGTAGATCGGTCAGTTTCTCTTGTGCACATCCTTGGACATTCCACGTACATATTTTCAACTCAAAATCACCATGACCCGCGGATCCCTATGTCGGACGAAGCGGTGGATACTGGGAACCATACAATTCAGAATGGCCAACCGGACTGTTCAGATACGGAAACGCGAGCCTATAAAAATCCGCCTTTCTAACGTGCTAGGATGGTGAAACAAAACACAAACACCAGGAAAAGCACATAGTCTCATGTAAGCTGTTCTTAAACTAGCTATTCAGGCATTATAGGGGTTGGCCATCCTATACAAAAAATAAAATAGATAACCCCCGCCCCCTCCCTTTTTGTATGGCACTTGACTTCCGGCCAGGTGCCATATACCGATCACTTTTCCGTCGGTCGGTCCGGTAATCGCGAGTTGGGTACTTCCAGATGTGCTAGGACGATGAAACTTCTCAGGCATATCAGGGACCCGACAGACTGACTTGGAAATAGTCACTTTCGAACAGGTAATCGGAACTGAATGAAACTTGACAAGTGGAAATAACACATGCCTCAGATGTCCCATTTTACGTGCGGACCGGATCTTGCAACTGTGGGGGGGGGGGGAATTGGAGGGGGCAGGGGTAATGGATATATCGTGACACGCTTAGAGTGGATGGATTGGGATGAAACTTGATGAGAAGAACAAGCACAGATCCTAGATACATCGTTGACATAACCAGATGGGATCCGGGGGTTGGAGGGGGGAAGGGATTTCCGGTTAGCACGGGTTAAGCTAGCAGATATACTAGCACGATGAAACTTGGCGGGCGTATCAGGGACCCGACCAGATTGACTTGAGAATAGTCATTTCCCGACCTGACCTTCGGCTGGGGGGGGAGAATAGGGAGGGGAAACCCGGGATCTTGAGGCGAGTATAACTTTCGAATGAGGCAGCGGATACAAATGAAACTCGACAGTTGGAAAGAGGTCTGGTCGCGGATGCCCATTTCGTGACCGGGCTGGATCCGATAACTCTGGTGGGAGGGATTGGAGGGGGGGGCATCTCGGAACAGGATGAGATTGGAGGGATGGTATGATGCTTGGTGAGAAGAACAAGGACAACGTGTAACTACATAGACACGGACCGTATTGGCGCACTGTGGAGGGTGGGTGGGGGGAGGTAAAGGTAGTCGCTCCAAGTTCTGGTGATTGCCAGTCAGATTGACTTGGAAGCAGTCATTTCTCTGATCGGGCCATCCTCGGTGGAGTGGAAGGAATTGAAATTCGGATTATCAGAACTTGTATCATGCATAACTTTTGAAGGGTTGGTCGGATCCGAAGGAAACTTGATACTTGTCAAGAAGATGTGATTCTGCTCTAACGGTAGATTTTCATAATCCCCAAGGGCCCATGATCATTTGTGTAGATGCTTACAAAAGGTTTTTGCTTACATAAGACTTTCCAACATACTTAAAGCGCCAATCTTACTGCAAAGTAAGATTGACATTTTTAAGAAATGATACATAATAATTATCTGTGACCCAAGTATTTTGTTTACAAATTCAGTTCTAGTCCCCTTAAAGTACGCATCTTAGCCGCAAAATGGAAAAAAAATTACTACTTTCGAGCAATGATGCACTTTAATGACCCAAGGGCCCATGATCATTCTTTTACTAGTGTTTTTGCTTACAAAATGGATTCCTAGCCCCCTTAAAGTGCGCATTTTAACCGCAAAGTACACGGCCACTTTGTAACTAAACCATACATTGTCATGGATCCTAAGGCCCATAGTCGTTCGTGCGTCAAGAGAGCGTACATCTTAGCTGATACCCTTAGCTACTACGTATGAGCTTACATCTCTTGTATTACTTACCTTAAACGCGTCGCCGCTGTTGCTGCTAGATAGTAGTCTTGCAATTTTTTGGATTACCTAAATCCCCTTTTTTATTTCTTCTCGGCGGGTGTTTTGATAACGGTTTGTAGCCTCAAATGTCAGGAAGTTTCGTAGGTCAAACAGAAACCTGTTCCAACCAATCTCTACGTCAAGCCTTCCGTCAGACGCGGAGTGTCTATTTTCTTTCTCTGGGATAAACTTTCTTCCTTCTTCCTAACTTTTCAAGTTGGTGTTGGTTTGTAGCACTTGATGGGAGCTTATTTGATGAGGGAACTGTCTAGATTTTGGTTCTTTCATATATTCCAGAATCGAAGCGCGTCCATGCGTCTTGGAGCCTCGCCTTTTATCGCCACCGTGAAACAAGTGACGATAGAGAACTTAAACCCGACTAAACCCTCGAAACCAATCGGCCACCTCCATCTGCTAAGCAGCTTTCAGAGTATTGACTCGCAGAGAGGCGACCGATTTTCACCTGAGAATGGCTTCTACGGTAAGATGCTGATGACAGAGCTGGAAAACAGTGTCGTTGATGAGAGCCAAGGTGGATCAGTGCACAGGTATGTGTTTGTTTAAATTTTTTGGTGAAACTGCAAGCCGTAAGGTGGATTTTCGCGATATTCCGGAATCACTTTCTAGCGAAAAAGGCACATCGCGAATGCTGTGGAAATCCGACTCCTAGAATTGTCTTCCACTTCTCCGACTGATTGATCGCGAAAACTTGTGGAATGCTGAAACCGCCGGGATGTTTTGTTTTTTAATAATATAGAACTCGGGATAAGGTTAACTGGAGCACTGGATATTCTTTCCATTCGAGCGCATCCGTAATCATACTTTCAAAATATTCGCCGAAGCCATCTTTAGTGGAGCTTCCCTCTAATTTTCTGGAATCAGTTTCTAAAAAAGATGCGTCGTTTCCGAAAGCGCAAAAAACCGGTGCGGAATGTTCGGTAAGCAGTGTGAAACCCATTAGGAAATGATTCCGACTTTGCTTTCCAGCTTGGAAAGATGGGATAAAATAAAATAAAAAATTCATACATCCAAATTGAATCTGAACTAAATGAACATGGAATGCATAAACGTTTGATCTAAAACCCCGAATTTCAGTCACATACTTGTCCCCAGAGTCATCAAGTTCACATTCCTATGGGTTTGGTTGTCGTCGTGGAGGATCGTGACACAAGTAAGGTCTTTTCACGTTATCAGGAGACGCGTTCTGCAGAGGTAGCACCTAATATGTCAGAGGCCGTACGTTAAGGTCTTCCCGGTGTACGCAAAACGGAGCTTGTTTATATCAAGCATCCTGGTTTGCATTCTTGTATTATTCTTGGTTGAAGTTACACCTGTGGAAAGCACTTGTTTGTCTAATTAGTGTATCACCCATATCCCCTAGGCAATTCAACTTGGTGGGCGTGTCCATTGTCCAATAGCTTTCTCCCATATCCTCCAGGGACAATAACAATTAGAGAAGCTAGTAACTTTCTCGATCTGATGCACGACGGTACATGGAAAACCGGTCATGTGCGTCTTCATTAGTCATGGTGTCAAAGAGTTACACATACAGAATTAAATATTGTCTGAAGCCGAATATTTTATTTATGGCTTGTGAGGTGCAGCAAAATAGAAAATGTTAAAAGGAATTGCAAAATAGCCATTGGCCTAATCGGTTTTTCTTCTCTAGCAAGTTCCCGCGATAAAAATAAATTCATCGTTCTCAGTCCCAAGGTTCTGAACTGCCCATGGCAGTTTCTTCCCTCGTAGCGGCCCCACGCTGATTTTTGGATTTTTCGTGTTAGGGTGTTTTGCGGATCTCATTTGTCAGATATACCGGTCTTTCAAGTTTTCTTGTCAAAGCCAAGGGGGGCCAGGCGAGGCTGAAAATAGTCGGGACGGGCTTATTACCTTAGCTTAGAAACCCAGAGGATTTTCAAAGGAGTAATATTCGTTAGGTTATTGGGATAGAAACTGTATCTGCTCTGACGTGTGCTTATTTGAAGTTCAACTGAAAAGGGCTGAGATACGACAGTCTAGTGACCCTTCACTTTGTTCACTCAAATAGGCTTGGATACCCGATGAAATGCGTTACTTTGTTGTTCCGCTATTTCTATAATCGATTTGTCTATGAATGAACTGTTTCTTTTGGATCTGTAATACTGCGTGTACCTCTATGCTTAAAGTATTTAACAACTACAACGGTAAACTGTTGCCGAAAAATAATTCTTTTTTTGGGTCACACGCAATAGTGATTTTGCGATCCTAACCTATGGCTTCGTAAAAGTTGTCCGTCTGTCAGTCAACACGATAACTCTCATAGGGAATGAGATGTTTTGATAAAACGTGATGCGAGGATTCTTTCGGTCAAGGGACAGGTCGAGTTCGCAGATGGGTTCTGTAGCCCTACATTTAGAGGTGGGGGTTCAGCTAAGGGGGCCAACAAAATATTTTTAATTAGATAGTCGATTTAGGGGTAAGAAGACGTGCTGAACACGCATATGAAAATTATTTTCTCGCCCGACAAATAGTTCGCCTGGAATCGAGCCAAAAACGGAAATTTCCTAAAAGCAAAGATTTAATGTGGAGTTGGTTAGAGGTTCGATGTAGGGGTAAGAAGACATGCTGAACCCAACCATTTTCTACCCGGACATATAGTTCGCCTGGAATACGGCTGAAACTGGAAATTTGTCATGAGTAAGAGTTAAATAGAAGTAGATTAGAGCAGTGGTTCCTAATCGGTGGTACGCGTACCCAAAGGGATGAGAGAGACCCTCGCAAGGGGTACGTGAAGGTCACCAAAATCATTTATGTAGCTTTAATATCTTCCATCATTTGTTTTTAGTCTTCTCACGATCAGATACCCCATCGTACGCAAATTTAGAAAGACGTTTCATGCCTCATCGTTGATGACGATAAATATCGTCTTTGTTACATTCTGATCGTGGTAAAAAATAGTAATATAACGATTCGTCAAAAAAGGGGTACGGAGCATTTTTGAACCTTGATTAAGGGTACGCGGTACGGAAAAGGTTGGAAGCCACTGGATTAGAGGTTCGATGTTGTGATATGGAGGCATGCTTAATCCGTGTATGAAAATTATTTTCTCGTCGGACAAATAGTTCGCCCGGAATCCGACTAAAACCTGGAAATTTGTTAACAGTATAATTTTATCATGAGTTGATTAAAGGTTGATGTATGGGCAAGGAGACATCTAGATTTGCTTTTGAGCTCTAGTTTTTAGCCGGACAAGTAGGAAATTTGCAGAAGTAAGGTGGGAAGTTTTGATCAGCTTCGTCAATGTAGATATGACCTATAAGGGTAAACACGCATGCTGAATCCGTATCTAAACTTGGTTGTCTCAGATGGTTAGCCTTTGGCCTTAATCTCTTTCAAAATTGTAATGGTAAAAAATGTTTGAGGAGTCTGGCGAAGAATGGATATCTACAAGACCCAAATATATTCAAATAATGTATACAACGGATACGTTAGCTACGATTCTTCAGCAGCGATATTTCGGCCCTTCTTGGCAAGGATCCTGGTCAGGCTTGTTGATTACAGGTTTTTTTCCTTCCGCCGACGTTGACCCTGAAGATTGATAGCCTGACGAGGACCCTTGCCAAGAAGGGCCGAAATATCGTTGACAAAGAATCGTAGCTGACGTATCCGTTGTATACATTATTTGAATATATGTTTCCAAGTCAGCTTGGGCTCAAAGAATATTTACAAGACCCAACTGCCTGGATCAAATACTAGATTTTTGGGATCCCATCGAAACCTTTGATCTTGTTATTTTCAGAAGTGACCTTACAGTCTGGAATTGAATATTCCCTGAGCTTCGCCATATGAATTTAAATTCTCCGCGTCTTTGTGAACTGAAATTGAATACTTCCTGAGCTTCGCTTCATTAGCCATTAAAATTTAAATTCTCCTTGTCGTGGTGAGCTGTGTCTTATCGGGCCACAGTGAATATTATAAACGTCACTACTAGAGCCAAAAGCGGAAAAATCAAAAATCCCTTAGCAGACCAAAATAATTCAGTGTACCTAAATCCAAGGTATAAAAATAAGCTGACTTTTAGTTAAACCTTGAAATAAAGCAAGTTACTTGTCACCTTTCAGCAGAGGGACAACGAAACTACTGGAAATTAACGAGTGTTGAACGATCAGGCCATGTCAGACGCGGACACACTTATTTTGGAGCTTGGGAGATAGCCAGCCGCAGATACTCATTCTACTGTAAAACAAGATGGTTATATTTTGATTCAAATTTTGGGCTGCTTGCACAGTCTCACATGCCACAAAATTGAACTTGTGACCAATCTGTTTAACCTCCCAACCCTTCACTCCACTCAGATGTATAATTGCCCCCAGAGGCTTCTGGCTAAAATTAGTGAACTTCTCTGTCTACTTCGTTTGTCAGGCTGTGTTTCATTTCAGGTTTATTGCACCACCGGGAACCACTCTTCTCGAAAGTCAACTAAATGCTCTTCAAGGCTTCTTGGCGGATACAAAGCAGTTAGGTTTTGTTACGGGAGATATGGCTTATATTAACTACATGAAGGAAGTTCTGGCGCTGTGCTCGGCTCTGTGGGGAAAACTTCCAGGAGATATTAAAGGTAACACAGCCTTACCAGTTCCCTAGTTTCTCTTTCCGATAAAGTTGATTTAGTTTGTTTCTTGCTTTGGATTCGAGAAGCTGTGCCAACGAACTTGGATATACACAGTTTTTGATGCGCGGTCAAAGTTGTTAAAGAGAACCAGCAGAGTTGCTTGCTTCCCACTTTGGAGGAACTAAGTTCCTCGCAGACTCTATGATGAGGGAAAAATTGTAGCACCGAAAACTCTAACCAAAGGAACTCCTTTGAATATCGTATTGGAGAATACCCTAAGCCTAACCACAAGTTTGGTATTTCGTTATCCCACCAGGCTCTTAAATTTAATTATTGACTTCTGTCAAAACTCTTCCAGATTCCTCTCAAAAGAGTATAGGAAAACAACAAGCCAGAGAGAATTTTACGAATGATGAACTTTATGCTCAGTTACTAGATCTCTGTATAGTTAATTGTGTTTTCAGGAATGAGCGTGTTGGATTCGGGTCCTAACATGATGCGCTGATAACAGATTTAGTGCCTGTTTTTCGTGTTAGAGAGCACGGAACAGGATGCGCTACTCTCCCGAATCCTTTTGTGTCTGGATTCAGTGTTGAACTCTAATAAATCACAGGAGCTGACAACGCTTGAAGACATAGAACAGGGGAACTTGTTAGGATGCTCAACATGAAAAAGGACTGGTGACGAACAGGATCGGAGGATCGCGAGCCTGAACACGCCGCTTATGTTTTTTTATTGATCGTCCTTTGCTGGGGTTACATTAATAGATGTAGTTTCGGGGTGTTATTTTTGGGGTAATAAAAAGTAAATGTCCTTTATCGGTTTATAAAAAATGGCTTCAAAAATTGTTCGATATAACCACGACCACTTGCGGTGTATTTTCTGTGTATGGAAACATGGCAGGTATCTAGACTTGTCGCTAAAGTAGAAAATAGGGGGAACTCTGGATAGAAGAAATATCACCAGGTTTCCATGGTTCGTAGACTGATAGCTGATTTTCGCTCGTAATATCATTTTGACCGGTAACGTATCACACCTACGTAGTGTTTTGTACGGTCATTCCACGAAACCTGCACTTGACGTAGACTAATCAGGTCCTGTAACTTGGGCGTGAGATACCTTGAAAGTGTTAATGATTTTGTTTCGTTGCTGCTCATTAACCACTTGTTCCATTTAATTAGCTGGGAGCTATGCGGAATCCATGCTTCGAAAGAAACAGCTTGGAAATTGGTTGAAAGACTACGCCTACATGGACTCATTTCCGGACGGGAATTCGACTGTCGATTTCGCACTTTCGGATATGACCGGACAGCGCTTCACGGACGCTTGCGAGAGACTGATTAATGCGAAAGACTACAATGCTGCATTCGCGACTGCTCAAGTTGGAATTCACCAAACTAGGAATTTCTTGGGAAATCAGTTGGAGGTAAGAAGAACTTTCGGCAACCGTTTTTGTATGTCAGGTATGCGGTATCTTCGAAACGTTACTGGTGTGTTCTATGATACATTGGGGGGGGGGGAGTCGATGGTCCCTGTTGTGATAGAATAGGAAGCAAAATGCAGGATGAAATGGTACAGTAGAAAAATGTTACCTTAGAGTCTGACTTTGAATTGCACAGATGAACATGATGAAATTCAAGCCCAGCAAATAATTGAAGAGCTGACTGCACAAAGGCGATAGCCACTTTTTGCTAGTTTCGAGTCCGGAGAGAGAAGTCCGAGTCCGGAAGAGAACCGGACATGGAAAATAGCATTGACGGACTCGCTGCATCTACGCAGTAACGACTTGACGTCGTTGGACCTACGAAATAAGTTGAACGGACTGACATTTTATTATAAGTTATTTATTAAATACAGGTGGCCAACAATACAAAAACAAATGAATCTAAAAAAAAAAGGGAAGATGTGGAAGGGACGAAGCGTCAAACAATAAATTCAAGTTTTTTCGAACCCACAGCACAGGGGGAACGGAAGCTCGCGTCTATGCGAGCTGGGGACAAGCGGTACGATGAAAAGTAAAATAATTGGGTGTCTATAGTGTATATTCTGGACTCTTTCTTCATCAGTCCCAGAAACTTGTGACTTTAAAAGTTACTGAACCTCCCCTCTCCGTTGCTCATCATTCGCTTGTTAGGTTCTCCAGGGTGTGAAATCGCGGTTTTGCTTCGCATCTCGTTAACTTGTGAGATTATCTAGGAAGCATTTTCGCTCCGTTGGCAGGGAGCGGAAGAAGCAGCTTGCACTCCAGTACATTGGACTGCTAGACAAAGAGGGAATGTTGATGCGGATGTGTCTCTCGACGCTGTGGACGGATGAGTAGATTTGCTGAGCAGTTAGACTTGTATTTATGAACACCAAAAACGGTAACTTAAACTATTATGGAGGAATGTTACTTCGGACGTCGTCTAAATTTGAACTGCGCGGAATAATAAGATTACAATGTAATTAAACTGTAATTTGAATACAATGAATTCATCTTAAAGTCCCACAGTTTTAATTTTTGCTCAGTTGCTTTTGCACCCTCCAACGGCAATGTTAGGGTGACCAAAAGTATCGCTACAGTTTGGCATTACTTTTATGATTGTCCGAGGTCACTCAACAGTAGAAGAACGTCGGAAACAAAAGGCAGGCAGGGAAATAGTTTACCTCTCACTAAAAACAAAACTAAGATTTCTTGATTTATTTATTTCCATTTGACGCACCTCAGCACTTGCGCACCTCAGCGGCTCAAGCACCGGTTTTTCGCGTGAGAGAACTTAAGTTTTTTATGAGTTTAAAAACTCGCTCATGTTTGGCTGGGCATTACAAATGAGAACTAGGTATAATAAGAATAGAGAGGGAGTCCCAGCCATCCCCGTATTAATCAGTCGCCTGAACAGTGCTGGCGAGCAGGGAGATCCATCGACAGAACGTCAAAAGAACTTAAACATAAAGTGTTATAGTAAGGGAAGTGAGTTTTAGCGGGGTAAGGATACGTTTTTGTTTTTGTTCGATCACAGCCGCTCTTTCAGTCTCACGACATGTTAACCACAAAAACGCTTAGGCTACCTTAAAACCTTAAAAGAAGAATATTTGAACGCAAGATACACACAGAAGTGGAACTTCCAACAGGTTGGAAATCGACCCAAAACATCAACCAGCCATTATCTGGTAAATCTTTTAGATTTTACTTTTAACCCTTTCCGGCACGAATTATGAAATCGTCATAAAATTCCACTTTTTTTTGCGGTTCCTATGTCCCTGGGCTTAGAAACCGACAAATATTGAACTAAAAAAAATTTATTCCAACTATGAAATGAAATATAAGGTGGTATCTGGTGGAGACCACTTTGACACATGTGCAGAAAAACCTCACTTCTGGTGGAAAGAACTAAAGCAGTTCTTTGCGTAGTTCATGCACAATGGAACTTTGCAAACTGAACACTGCCATTTTGTGCGATGGGGCTCAATCTTAGTACTACACTGAGCACATCTTCTTGAAGTACCCTGAACAGGTAAGTGCTTTGATTGATCCAATCTCTTTTCTTGAGGAACGTAAGGCTTGAATTTGGGGATAACTTCCGATTTTCTGGATGGCCGACCTCTCTCACCCTTGCACGAATAACTTCCAACCAAACCAGTGACAATGCGACATCTAAAATCCTTCAAGGTCATCTTGCTAGCATCTGGTATAGTGGACAACTTGAACAAGACAAAGGCATTGACCGCTGTAATGTCGACGAAGTGCCACAGTAGGCGGTGCCACCACTTTCTGCTTTTCCTGTCTATCGCATAGAGAGACTTCAACATATCAGCTTTGTCTACGCCGCCCATGAACTTGTTGTACTCGACGACCACGTTTGGGCATGTAACTTGGGTAACAGATCCATCTTTCTCCTTTCTACCGATATGTGTCACTTCTCCTCCTTTATGAATCGTCGAAAGAAGTTGTACACATCGTTTGTCCTTCCAGCGTACACAGTGGATTCCATCTGACCTCACAGCGTAGTCTGAATCACCTCGTCTTAGCTCTTTTTCGGCTGTGAGTTTAGGTAGACCTTTACGGTTTGCACGAACTGTACCACAGCAGTAGAGCTTGTTGTTCTTCATTTTTTCCATGAGGTTTACTGAACTGAAGAAATTGTCAAAGTAAATGTGATAATTTTTGCCTTCTAATCCCGTCGTAAGATCTATAACTACTCGTTCTCCAAGTCCAAACTCGGTAGTGTCAGCTAACTTTCCAGTGTAGACCTGAAAATCACAAACAAAACCGTGCGTGTCTGCTCTGACCCAGATCTTGTAGCCTCGTTTTATGGGCTTCATAGGCATATACTGCTTGAAAGCAATGCGTCCTTTGAATTTGACCATACTTTCGTCGACGGCCTGCTCTTTGGTAGGCTTGTAAGTCCTTAGAAAGCTTGAGCGTAGTTTGTCAATCAGAGGTCTGATCTTGTAGAGCTTGTCATAGTTGTCACTTCCTTTCCGGGGTAAGATCAAATTATCATTGAGATGAACGTGAGCAAGAAGCCAGCTGAAACGGCTTATATTCATCAGCCCAGAGATGTAATTATCTCTGAGTTCATCGTGACTTGACCAGAAATCTCGATAAGATGGTACTGTCTTGACACCCATAAGAATGTTTATGGCTAAAAAAACTTTCATTTCATCTCGAGTAGTTTGGGTGAACACAACACCTTTCTGAGTAGCATATAAGTTCGTCTGAAATACGATGTGATCAATCAGATCAAGATCAAACAACTCGAGGAAAAAATCAACTGGATTATGTAAAGCTTCTATCCCAATGGGCCCCGTGGACTCGGTGAAGGGCTCGACATCTTTGACTTCAAATCTCTTATTCCACTTCTTCGCTACGACTGCAAGGGGAAGAGAATCTTCGTCGTCACTTGCTTCTGACTCGTCGTTCGCTTCCGCTACTCCGTCCACTTGATTATCGGTTTCGTCGTCACATGATGAAAGCTCTCCAGCCAGTAAGTTGCTCAGTGGTTCGGCATTTGAAACTGGAAGGTCCGGCAGCCAATCATCGGCATCATCCTCTGATGACACGTCAAGTTCGGATTCTGGGTCTGAAGGTATGTCATCAAATAAGTTTGAGATATCCTGTGTCCGCAAAGAACGGCGTGCCATAACGATTTAGCTGAAAAAGAGCAAATTTAATTTGAGATTTTAGATGCTAGACCCAGCTTTATGGAAATTGCTTGAGTTTCATTTTTTTTGTCGAGCTGCCGAAGTGGTCTCAAGCTGAAACCACTCCAAAAAAAACAAGAAACAACTTTTTAGCATATGTTGCAAGGTGGTCATCGGGGATGACCAGCCTCTCATGTCCAATATCTCCTTATCCTGCTTCATATCTGAAACTGTGATGCTACTAACTCGTACTCTACTACACAAAGAACAAACTAGCACGAAAACAACATTAAAAATATTGCAATTACCAAGTACTTTGAGCTTTCTTACTTTTTCTTAAAAAACAGCACGTTGATCCATCGAAATACTGAGCTATGCCTCACTAGGTGTCACATAGGCTGCTAATAAAATTTCGTCCGTCAGATAGCGTTGCTAGGCATACGCCAGACCAGTGGTTTCCTTGTTTAACCACCTACCGTTCATGGAAAAAAATTATGAAAAGGTGGTTTCACCGAGAAACCACTTCGTCGGAAAGGGTTAAAGACATTGATGAAGCCTCCAAATGGATCAATCTAATCGCGATTGATTTTAAAAATGGTTTTGACCTTATAAACCATAATATTCTAATTGATAAAATTTTGAATGAATTTAATGTTAACCCCAATATTGTAAAAATGATTGTAGGATTTTTGAGTGGTAGGTCCCAAATTCTAAAATATAATAATAATTTGTCGGGCCCGCGGTGTGCCACAGGGAACAATTTTAGGTCAGCTACTTTTTCTTGTAATGATTAACAATACAACTTCTGACAGACCAGAAAGATGGAAATACGTTGACGATCTTTCTCTTATTGAAATATGTGGAAAAGGACAAATTAGTGAAGTGGCAAATATAATTTCGCAGATACAGGCCGAAGCTTTAAGTTCAGACATGGCTGTGAACGAAAAGAAGTCTGCAATTCTTACAATTTCTTTCCTGAAAGAAGGGCCAGTTTTTGAACCTTCAGATACTTTGCGTGTAAACCAAATAAAACTCCTCGGTCTAATTATATCAAACGATTTAAAATGGGAACTTCAAATGAAGGAAATGGTAAAGCGTGGACACACCGGCCTTCATATGCTGAAATTACTTGCTAAAAATCGGTTCCCTGAACAAGATTTGCTCCGTTTTTATGTTTATTTGGCTCGAGTACCTTGAGTCCCGTAGGTTGAAACTGTGCATGGCTTCCGGTAAGAAAAATGTGAGCACCCTATCCATAAGTATATACTTCCGCAACCGTTCAATACTGCTCGCGAACGACCTGCAAGAGCAGCCTCAGGGGTGATCCCAAAACTCCAATACGTACAATGTGACGATGTACGGTATGAAAAGACGTTTGTACCGTCTTTCGTTAAAAATTTAATCTTATTTAGTGTTTACTTTTATCTACGACGTTGTCATATTTATATGTGAGTGTCTACATGTAAATATGACGATTTCGACAAATTTGGATTTCACCACGATAGGTCGAAAAGAATAAAAGCGATATCTATCTAAGAATCAAATTCTGTATGTTTTTGTCGGTCGTCACGTCGGTACATTGTTTTTACACGCAAGAAGAATTCAAATTCTGTAAACTTTTGCCGATCTAAACTTTTGTGGTCTAACCTCTATGATTTCCCAGATTTGTCATAATTGAGTTGTATGCCATAAAGTTCATTTATGTTGTAATATATTGACAAGTAATAATGTTTGTTTATTCAACCGAAAGGTCGTACAAGATTATTTGTTGAGGTGTGCGTCTTTTCTTTGCTAGTAGTAACAGTAATAATGAATGATATCTACCACATTAGAGATAATAAACGTTACATCTTAATCAGACTGAACTAAACGTTCTGTTTGAATTTTGAACTCTTTACATACATATTTACAAACTTCCATAATGGGGTTGGGGTTCGTAGATTTCGAGATACCAGGAAGTAATGGTGATTGAACACCACTGAAAAGATTTGCGAGGATGGAATAAATTTGCTGACGCTTCTTACTTCCTTTTAGCATTGGACCAGTACTGCTTCTGATCGGTACGTCGACAAATCTAGGCTGCGCTACTACTGCCAGCTTGCCGGCATCAGCACTTATAAGACGTCCAACGGATCAGTTAATGCCTGTGCACGACTCAGCTGGCGCCAAGCTTTCGCTCATCATATGTGGTAAGACTGTTTAACGTATGCTACATTGGTGATCCATCCCTTGACAAAAACTTGCATGTCTTTGGGTCCGATGGTGGAGATATATGTCATGGGTATTGGTTTACGCATCAGACGTTATCGTAACACACACACATTAATACGATGTAGTCGGTGGCTTCATTCTCCCTTGACTAAAACTTGAAGGTTGCCTTGGAGTTGTTCCAGCGATCTTTTGGCCCTTCAGGGTAGGGACACTCTGGCTGTAACTAGAAGCAAGAACCTGCATTATGAATACATCAAATTTCTAGCAACTAGAAATATTCTTTTTGGGGGAGTTACTTTTTAGGAATTGCTGGCGGGTGAAAGCTAGTCCTGTGGTTCATTTTGGACACGGCATCCGTTTTTATGGCACGTGCCCTTCGGCCAAGTGCCGTATAGCAATCGCAATTTCTGTCCGTTCGTCGTTCTGTCGGTCCCGGTTTTGCTAGTTTTGGCACGTCCACGTAAGCTAGGACGAGGAAGCTTGGCATGCATATCAGGGACCCGACAGATTAAATTAGAAATAGTCACTTCCTGATCCGACCATCTGGGGGGGGGGAATCCGGAAGTCTTGGGAAACGCTTCGACTGGAGAGATCGGGATGAAACTTGGTGGAAAGAATAAGCACCTAGATACGCGATTGAAATAACCGGACCGGATCTGCTCACTGTAGGGGAGTTGGGGGGGGGGGGGGGGGCGAATTTCTAGTTATCTTGCGAGTTCTGTACTTTTTGGTTTGCTAGGACGATGAAATTTGGCAGGTGTATCAGGGACCTTAACAGATTGATTTGAGAATAGTCTTTTCATTCAAACAATGTTTACAACGGATTCTTCAGCTACGATTCTTCATCAGCGGTATTTCGGCCCTTCTTGGCAAGGGTCCTCGTCAGGTTGTCAATCCTCTGGGTCAACGTCGGGGAAGGAAAGAAACCTGTAATTACATGATCAGCGGGGCCAAGAAGGGACGAAATATCGCCGATGAAAAATCGTAGCTGACGTATCCGTTGTAAACATTGTTTGAATAAATGTTTCAAAGTCAGCTTGGACTCAAAGAGTATTTAGGTATTTATAACTTGCTAACGGGTGATCCGATCTTAATGAAAATTTATATATAGAAAGACCTCGTGTGTCTCAGACGCCCCATTTTAAATCCTGGCCAAATCCAGTGACATTGGGGGGAGTTGGAGGGGGGAACCGGAAATCTTGGGAAACGCTTGGAGTGGAGGATTCGGGATGAAGCTTGGTGGGAAGAACAAGTACAAGTCGTAGATACGTGAATGACGAAACCAGACCGGATCGGGTCTTTTTTTGGGAGGGGGGGGGGGTGAATTCTAGTGGTCTCGCGAGTTCGGTACTTCCTGATGTGCTAGGACGATGAAACTTGGCAGGCTTGCCAGGGACCCGAACAGATTGACTGACGAACAGAATATTGTTTCCACGGTCCGACCATCGTGAGGGGAGTGGAGGGGTTGGGAATCCGAAAACTAGTGGCAAGCTCAGCTATTGAACGGGTGATCGGAAACTTGATATTTAGAAAGACCTTGTATCTCAGACGTCCTATTTTAAATCCGGACTTGATCCGGTGACATTGGGGGGAGGTGGAGGCGGAAATCTTGGGAAACGCTTAGATTGGAGGGATCGGGATGAAACTTGGTGGTGAGAATGAGCATTAGCCCTAGATACGTAATTGACAGAACCAGATCGAATCGGGGCTCCGTGGGGGGAATTGGAGAGTCTTTGCCGGATTCCTTAGGACAGTTCCAGATGTTCTAAGGACGATGAAACTTTGTAGGCACATTAGTGACTTAAGGACCCGACACAATGGCCTAGGAAAACTTGTGTTGCTGGATCCGACCATCTTTGGGGGAATTGAGGGAGGGAGAATCCGGAAATTACTGACTGTGAACGGGTGATCCGATTCGAAGGGAACTTTATGGGTGATAAGGACTGATCACCTACATCCGAATCACATGCGGCCACGGTTGGGGGGGGGGGCAAATTTTTCACATGCATAAAAACCAAACTAATGGACATAATGGGATGCAAGTTGGACAGTATCGAGTATATGCGTCCTTGATTTGTTATTTGGCGTCCGGACAGGATCCAAGCAAGGTAGGGGGTTGGAATGTAATTTGAAGATAGGCTATTCTCCGATTCCAGTCCAAGAAGATGTCAGGAAGAGGAGATGTCAGAGATGCGACATTTATATTTCCGAGTCGTATTCAGCCACAGTGGGGAGTTGACAGGGGAATCTCGGAAATGTTGTGGCTCATCTAGGGGCTAAACAAGTGGAGGGATTTGAATGAAACTTGTAATGTAGAGAGATTGTATGCCCTAGATGACTTATGTCGGGGTTCGAAGCCGATCCGACCACGGTGTGGGGGGGGGGGTACCGGAAGTTCCCCCAAAATGCTCAGATTCAAGTGAAAGTTGATAGTTGGTAAGGTAAAATGCTTTAGGTTTGCCTTGATGATCTGAGGCGATGCCGGAAATGCTCAGGCATGGTGTATATCCTATTCCTAGGTGCGAACCATATCTTTGGATGGCGGGGTGTTTTGTGATGTTCTCATATACTTTCTTGTACCGCCTACTCATAACAAGTGTCATATGAGCCCCGTACCTCTTGTTGGTGCTCGCTTCGTACTGTTGACATGTGACTCCATGGAAGATATTTTTCCTGCATTTTGACGCTGTGACTTATTTTCACTGAAGAAAATACCCTTGATTAGTCATTATAATCAAACATTGTGACCCGAAACCATACCGGATCATCCATTCTATAGGAGGGTCTTTGCGAGATCTCACATTCACTTTCCGGCGAGCGAAACTATGGGAAAGCGATTTCCCGCTTGACCCGCTTGATTTCCCGCTTGACTGAAACACATGGAAAGCTGACATCACCGGGAAAATGTTAAATTACAAACTATTTCTAATCAATATGGCTCACTTAAAGGACACCTGAATGAGGAGTACCAGGTATCATCCCTATCTGTATGACTTCCGTTAACATTGCCTGCAGAAAACCCACTTCAAATACGAAATAGTGTTTCCAAGCTATGATTTTTGCGATTTTTGCTCCATTTTGCATCTGTCCTTATTTCAGTACCGAACAATTTTAGAAATGAACAAATGTCTCCAATCAACCCTTCTTCTGGAATATTTTTTAACCAGTTAAGCCCAAACTTATATCTAGAAGAAATTCCAATACGATCCAGCCAGCGCTGTACGAGATTTGAATGAATTGCGCTTTTTGTGCAAAGCTGCTTCGGCTTCCGAACTGCGAAAACCGGGTTGGAAAGTTCGGTGATTCCGACTTTCCTTTCCAGCTCGCGAAAACCCTCCTTATGTTTCTCGTAACACATCTTTCACTCGTTCACCAGTGCGGATTATCGTCCAAATGCAAAGCGAACTGAGCTCAGAGCCACAAACAACAACGATTGAGAAAGGTAGTCCGAGGGGCTCTGGAACAAGTCTCTGGGTTAGGAGCCCGAGTTTCAGGAGTATATTTAGGGGGGTGGGTGGGAGGTCCTTCAGCTTTGTACGAATACAGTTTCAAGCTCAAACAAATGCTCAAGCGCCAATACGTTGAATGTGAAAATTTGAATTTTAGATGAGAGAGTCGGGGGTTTGGATTTTAAAATATTTATTTACTCACAAGCCTTGCGACACGATATGTGTCTCAAGTTTTATCTTATTATTCGAACATAACATAACTTGCGCCGCTAGTTTCTACCAGTGGGCCAAGCTGCCAGGGGAGGAGACTGTACCCTGTCGGTAAATAAACAGGTTCGACCTAACGTAACGTTATTCATTGTCCTAACTCGAACCATTGTCAAGTTACTTGAGCTACTGCCCAATGTGGCCCATTTGCCCCTGAACCCACAGAGTTGGGAAGATCAAACTTCGAAAAAGCGCTGTGGACCCGAAGATCTGTCCTACGCGTGGACGTTTAAAAAAAAAAAATTAGACCCAAGGATCTGTTAATACACGGGAATCTGTCGTCCTCCTCTAAGTGTTATGACCGAACCGGGAGGTTGGGAAAGACGAAACCTCGAAAAGGCGCAATAGACCCTATGCTCTGTAACTACACGAAGCTTCGTCGTCCTCCGTCGACCGTAGTCAAGCTTTGAAGTTAAGTCAGTGGGCAATATGGGTCAGTTGCCCATAAACGGGGAGGGTGAGCGAGATACGACTCGAAAAGGCATTTCAAGACTCGAATATTTGTAAATAGCCTACATGCAATTTCATCCTCCAGTTCTTAAACGTTGTCAAGTTTAATGGAGGCGAGCTAACGAGCTCGTATCCCTGCCGACCCCCAGTGATCAAAATATATTGTCTTGAAGTATTTTAGAAATTAAAGAACGTGAACCTGAAAAAAAAGTTACAAACTCACATCTCTGAGCCCGGTTGCCCTGAAACCAGGATGATATGGGAGTTGGACCTTCAAAAGGAGCATCTAGCCTCGATGCCAGCAAGAACACCAAATATAAACGAACGTGCCGTGGTTCACGAGACCCTCCCCCCAAAAAGGTGAGATCTGAAAAACGAAATCCGGCTAGAGCGACCTCAAGAGTAAATTGTTCAGATAAAAATTTCGCTAAAAACCGGATACGGTGTCCCCGCCATGATTAATATATGCACAGCGAACGCGGTGGATTAGAGAAAATATTTAGATCAGGATTAGAGAAAATATTTAGGAAGAAGTTGTGAAACGAAATTGGACCAAGAGGCATAATTTGAATACTGACTGATTGCATGAAGACAGTATATGGCTTTCATTGGTGGGTTCTTGACAGTGGGGGGGGGGGGCACAGTTGCCAAGCTCTCTCTCCCTAAGAAGAAACACATGAGGAAGGATTATTCCCTTGACTGTTGTACGCTCCAGCCTCCGCCCAGATCACGAGGATTTGACCTTCTGGTCCGAAGCAATCCAGTTTACATTAGCTGTCCCTCGGCAGAAAAGTTCTTTGCGCCCCTGGGATATTAATGTGGTCTCCCAGCGAAACCTAATGCCAATCTCATATGACGGGGGAAGATCTCGGGTGACAAGTACCTTTACGAAGCTATTGACCGGTGCGAAGTTCTTGTATCAAACATGATGTTCCCCTTGACATTGTTGCTAGGAACCTTAGAGTCGTGTGAATAAATATTCTCTGTACCATGATGGGTGGTCATCATTTGGTATTGACTGATATCATCAAGCATTTTGCCTTGAAGCACAACTCTTACTAGAAATGGCCTTTTCACGGTAAAATCGTGTAAGGGACGCCGTTTTTTTTTTTTTAATATTAATACTTTCCCGATGAAGTTACTTCTCGACTGTGCAGAATCGCCTCTCTAGGAAGCGAAAGTTTGATTCAGAATATTTGAAGTTATGTGCGCTGTGATTCAGAAGTGGGAAAAACAAAGCGAAACAGAAGGAGTCGCAATTCGCCAGGAACTTCATTATATGACACACAAGATAGACATGTTGTCCTATCATGCTTGCTACAATGAAACATTGGTTTTTTTATCTTGCCCTTCTTCATGACAGAGATGTCCGCATTTTCGGCTAAGTTTGCGCCGCGTGAATAGTAAACTTGGCTCAGCCGAAACAGCACTAAAAAGTAAGCTTACAATTTTGTAGTGGAGTTAGGTACAGTGCAAAAGGAACAATAAGGATAAGTCCGAGGTTCTCACAGGTTTTGTTGCGAAAATCTGCACTGGAATATTTGGAAGGGCTTGATGCCGGCAATTGAGACCGATCTACATATACGCCGGATGCGATTGCGAGTTTTGGGGTCTGCCAAATTCGAACTCAGTGGGAACCAGACCTTAGTAGTGAGCTGTTGCATATTGTAATCGCGTAGAAGAAAGTAGACGACTCGGATTAGGATTAAGGTGGGAGAAAAATCATATTGATTATTTTTTTAGAAGTCCAGTGTCCAGTTTTTGCATTGTTTTATTCCTATTATTGTCGACAGGCTCGAATTTTCTCAACGGAGCAATTTCTGCTCACTCCGTCGAGCTTTAGGCATTAACTTGCCTTCATGTTTTACTGAAGTTCTTCCGCGTAGTAAATAGCTTGAAGAGGGTTCATTGATTTTCACCGTTGGCTTACCGATATCGGACAAAGAAAATTGTGGGAAAAGTCGCTTGATAATTCTGCAGAGCATCCTCTCGGTTCTGTTCAACCTTGGAAATCGACATTCTCTTATTCCTTCTTTGTGCCTACTTTCTCTTTCCTTTTTCGAGCCGGGTCCATCGTGACGTTCTTGCGTTTCCTATTGTCTATTCTAGAGCGCCTTAGGAAGGAACGCAGACAAGTTCAATCTGGGCAATTAGATAAACCTAATTTCGCGTTCCCAGGTATGTTATATCCCCGACGGGAAGTATCGCTGATGCGCTGCAGGAATACGACGAAGGATGTTGTGAGGGGTACGCTAGTAAGCCCTTGCCCGGCTATTTGGCTCCTGCGAGTTCCGACAGGTCGCGCGACTTGTGCTTCCATCTTTTGAAGCTCTACTGTTACAAGAAAACGCCGCTGGAGCCGCTGCTGAACCCTGCCAGCTCGACGGCCGATCCCATTGAGCATACGCTGTCCTATCTTTTGATGGAGGTTAGTAATTTTGTTGTTTTAGTGTTGTCGGAAATTTGGTAGTTAAACATGTATTTTACTTGCAAAAGCCCTGTTTTTTTTTGCGTTACCAGACCCTACCCTTCGCTACCGGATTTCTTCAAAGAGCCATAAAGAGGGTGCGATCCGGTCAACCTACCACCTTTAAAGAATACGCTGTTTCCGTTCAGAACCAACTCCTCAGTGTGTATCGTGATACCAGTAACCGTTTCTTCCATGCCACACACACTGAAACAACGCACACACATTAACTTTCTTGAGGTTGCTACTGGCTAGTGGCCAACCCATGTGCTCGCCACTTGCATTCGGTTCGACACCGCCGATGTTCTTAATTCTTCCATGAGCGTACTAAATCATCCCAGAATAATGAAACGGTTTAGTGTATGTTAGTTTTAAATATTAGCGTGTTAAAATTCACCCTTGCTAATATTTTCACTGACCCCTTTCATTGTTATTTCTGTTCTTGCTCGTAATTAATTTTTAAGAACAATCGTGTCGCTGTATGACAGAAATATTGGCTTGTGTTGATAGTGACCATCCAGTGAGTTTAGGTTGTGTCAAGCAGAATCTGAAGATTGGATTTGGGACAATGGTTTTGGTACGGATTTTGGTCAGCACTTTTTTAAACACAGGTGGCACGATAATTGCTATCCTTCTTTTACATTAGTAAGAGTTTGAAGTTTCGGTGAGAAGCAATCCTGTTGTCCGCAATCCTGTTGACAAGCAATCCCAGCGCGTGACTTTTACACGCTGGTTTTCATTTACAAATATTATAATGGGTACCTTCCAGATTGTTTTGAAGGTATATTTTGTGAGAGGTCAGACGTTCACCAACACGATACTCGGGCAAGAAGTGATATTCAGGTTCCTCGTTTGATTTCATATAAGTCCTCGTTCTCGATTATTTATAGAGCGTCTAAGCTTTGGAATAAGCTTAGTAGAAGTTCAAAAGAATTAGGTAATTTTGATCAATTTAAATCAGAGCCACGTTTGGAGTTGCTTGGTAGGTACACTTTCAAAATGGATTAAGGAAAGTTATTTATATATTTTTTTTTAATAATTTTTTTTTGTTGTTGCTTTGGGATTAGAAAACATAATGTTTTTTTGCAGTGTAAGTAATTGTGTTAGTGCTTTGGTACATGGTTTCATCCTCTTATCCCTTACTTCAGTAAAAGAAAAATTAAAATTCTTTTTTGTGTTGTTTAATAGGACATCCTCGCAAGTACTGCTTTTGCTGAGCTATTTATGTATCTTCGATTGTCTTGCTAATAAAACTATTCTACTACTACTACTACTGTTGCTTAATCTTAAAAAAACATATCGTTTATGATTTGCCTGGTTAATCTTGATCTTTCTTCCTGATAGCCACATGTGTAAACTTGTCAACCTCATCCGCTACTGAAAACGGAAAAAGTTTGAAAATCGTGACCGCTTTATATAAACAAAATGAGTGTCCGGATTTCCGACCAGAAACAAATTATTGTCGATGGGTCAGGAATCAAGAAAGTAAGAATCTAGCATTGTTTCCGCAGTGACATACAAACCCTAAGCTTTATTTACAGTATAAAAGTTTCTGCACTTTCTTCTCGCTGTTCGTTGCAACTCAGTCCCCGTAAATACTGTTTTGCTAACTGTCACTTCGAGAAGCTACTGGTTCACACTCTACAGACAGAGAAGTACCCTGTTGAGTACAATGTTCTGCGAAGAGCTTGCTCTTTGTTCGTCTCCAGTTTACTAAGGGGAGAAAGACATACAGAATTCCACGACTTTTGGAACTGAATTTGTCGATGATGTTTAGGTATAATTTATCACGTCACTTTTAGATTACGTTTTATTTGTTGTGTAGATTCTCATGACTCTGGGCTACTCCCACGTGACAGGGCACGCTGAGGGGACGGTGCTAACGAGTTTTGCTGCTCAGCTGGAGGCGCTCGACCAATGGATTTGGGCCATTTTCGTCGCCCTTCACATAAAGGATCCGTTACAGAGAGAGGCCTTGGTGAAAGGAATCTTGGGAAGGCATATTCGCATTGAAAATGGTAAGGAAGGATGAGGACTAGCTATTATAAATCTGCGAAATACCTGTTTTGATTAGCACCGTAGCATTCTAATTCTTCGAGAGTGTTCCACCGTCGTACCAATAGTAACTAATAGTTACTCAATCCGTTCCAATCTCACGAAAAGCTACTACGCTGACCGTTCCAGCCTTCTCGAAATAGTAACTATTTGCTTACCACGCTCCGGAGCGTAGTAAGCGTAGTAACTACGGATCTCTGTCACGTGATTGATCGGCTTCACCCCTGGCATGATATTCTGCTAGAAAATAGAAGAATCGTTCCAGCCTTGACAACAAAAAGGCAGAATCTGTGACGTCACGTGTAGTAACTATGGTAAGTAGGAGGAATACGCTCATGATGTCATTGTCTATTTTTGGGATCCCAAAACGTAAGTGGCGGGATACCTATGACATCGCAAAAGTTGTCCGTTCGTCTGTCCGTCTGTGCGAATTACAACTCTCGAAGGGAATGAGATATTTTGATGAAACTTGGTGTGAGGATTCTTTGGGTCAAGAGTAAGGTCGAGTTCGTATATGGGCTCTGTAGCCCTATATTTGGGGGTGGGGGAGAGGGTTTAAATTAAGGGTCAATGAAATATTTTCAAACAGATAATGTGATAGTCGATTACGGGGTAAGAAGACATGCTGAACACGGTGGTGAAAACCAGTTTGTCATCGGACAAGTAGTTAGCCCGGAATCCGGCCAAAACCGGAAAGTCGGTTAAAAGTAAAAGTTCTATCTAAAGTTGATTAGATGTTCGATTTAGGTGTAGGAGGACATGCTGAACTTAATGGTGAAAACCATTCTCTCGCCGGACAAGTAGTTCGCCCGCAATCCGGCCAAAACCGGTAAGCTTGTTAAAAGTTAAAGTTTTATTTGGAGTTGATTAGATGTTCGATTTAGGGGTAAGAAGACATGGTGAAGACTTTTGCGAAAAAATTTCTACCCGGGCAAGTAGTTCGCCCGGAATCCGGCCAAAATCAGGAAAAAGTTAAAGTTTTATTTATAGTAGATTAGGTATCTGATTTAGGGGTAAGAAGAGATGCTGAATGCCTGTATGAAAATAATTTTTTACCCGGACATATAGTTTGACCGGAATCAGGCTTGAGCCCGAAAATTTGTTATAAGTTAAATTTTTATTTGAAGTTGATTAGATGTTCAATACTGGGGAAAGATGATACGCTGAGATCGTTTTTGAGCTTTCTTTTTTCGCCGGACAAGTAGTTTCGGAATTCGACTGAAACCGGGAAATTGGTTTTCGTCAAAACAGATATGACTTGTAGGGGTAAACACGCATGCTGAATCAATATCTGAACTTGGATTTCTCAGATGATTAGCTATTTGGCCTTAATCTGTTTCTGAATTTTAATAGTAAAGATGTTCAAGGAGTCTGGCGAAGACAAGACCCAATTGTCTGGATCAAATATTGAATGTTTCGGATCCCATCGAAACCTTTGGTCTTGTTTTACTTGTTTTGGTCGTTTCTTTTCCGTCTTTTTGCCAACTGCATCATGTACGGGCTTACAATTATAATAATAAGAAGCCCTACTGAAAAAGTCATGAACTGGATAAATGTGAAAACAAGTGAAATACTATGTGCAGAGATGGGCGAATCCGGATTCGGATTCGAATTCAGGATTCGTCTTTTCGGCCGGATTTAAATCTTTCGACGATCATGATTACTATCTAAGTAGACCACAGAATGTGAAAAGATTCGCAGATTTCTCTGTTTTAAGTGTTTCACTAGACGTCGCCTGTTACGGGGTTCGTTGTTTGTCTCTACTGCTATATATATGACGAATAGATTTGTTAGGTCAGATAAGGGACTGCGTAGAGCTAGGTCAGATTCAAAACTGGACGAAGTATGTGCCAGCTGCAACTCAACCTTTAGTTAATTCTGTATTATGGATTCTTGGTTCTGGCCAGGCAGCTCGGTTTAGTTAAATTATGTAACGAGAAATTGCCTCTCCCCCCCCCCCCCACGCACACACACGTATCAAATAATCTGCCTGAAGAAGGAGTATTATGCTAGGTAATATATGAGGAGGTAGCCTAGACTGCGTGACGATTGCCTCTTTAAATAATCCACAGTATTAAACAACCAATATTATGTGGGAGAGTCAATCAAGTCCTTCGAGTGTCTTAGTTGTTTGCCTTCTTCATAATCCCACTCTAACGCCCCATTAAGTGAATATCCAGAGGAAATATGCTTACGGCATATTACCTTTTTTCTCACGGGGGCGAAGTAAGCGCGGAAATGGTTTATGCATATCCTTTTATTTCTCGCCGTCAATGGTGAGAGACTTCCCAGAGGGTGTTTCGTTTGCGCGTCGTTGGACGGTATCCCTATATTTTCGAAGGCACTTCTGACATCCGATTAATTGGAATGCTTTCCGAGTTCCCTGAAGAAAACATAGCTGTTTGAAATAGACGTGAAGTAGCGACAGATTATAGACTACGGTGGAAATGGCGGTGGTCAAGAAAATAGATGGATCGAAGGAAAGATTCCGGCAGCTTCGTCCAACTTCTAGATAATGTCAGCAGTGTATACTCTACATGACTCCAAAACACGCCAGTGAACCTCGGGAAGAACGAGAAACGTCGCCCACACGATGACTCAAATCCGGTGTCAACGAATAAACGCATTCGTTGGGGACAGCTGTGGTGTGTTCTTTCGCTAGGTACAAGGCGATTCTTCATCAGCACGTAGAGTTAGAGTATTATTAATCAAGTGTATTAGCGCCCAGAGCAACGGCGACGTGAACTAAACTTTGGATATACCACGAACCGTATGATAGAGACATAGCAAAATGGTCATGGATGCACGAGATTCTGGTTTCACCATCTTTTCCCGCCTCTCCCCCACCCGTAATACTCTGATTCTTTAGAAGAACGTCCAATAAGACTACTGGAAACCGACGCTTTGTCTTATCGAGAACCATCGGCTCAGAACCTGGAGAGGAAATTGCGTGAAGCAATTCACGAACCTGGTATTAGATGCTGTCAGGGGTGGGAGTGAGACCTATATATCCTATACTTTAAAACTTGTACTATAATATACTATATTGAGTCAAAAACCTATATTCTCCTATATTTCAGCTTTTGCTGGGGGTTTTCGTAAATTTCGAAGTTAGTTCTGCCAAAACTGGGGAAAGGTCGGTAGTAATTAATATTTCTGCAAAAATATTTTTCTGTTTTGTCTGTATATTTCCCTTGCAATTTTGTTTCCATCAGTTATGGCAACGCTGGGTTGCCCAAGATCTGCTGTGTGATGGAAAAAGGAGCTTGTTGAAGCTGAGGAGAAAAATGGTCCTGTAGGGATTGAATCTGCAAAAACTTTCATAGAGCTTCCGGAGAGCAAAGTGAGTGAAAGTGTTGCAGACCTTTCTGCCCTTCAGAAAAAGAGGGAAAAAGCAGATTAAAAGCAAAGTGGTCTCATGGAGAAGCTTTCTTCATTTAAAAGGCGCTGTTGACACTCAGCTTGACGCGGTTGTGTGGTTTTCTGGTCCTTTTCTGAAGTTTCACCATGTCAATCAGTACTGGGTTCGTAGTTCTTTAATTTTTTGTTTGATCTCTGTTCATGGATAAAACTTACCCATCAAAGTCTCTCGTCTTGGATACTATGTTTTTGTTTTATGTGTGAGATCCTAAGTTGTTTCACCAGAATCGTCCTTATTTTGCAGAAGATGGACTCATGATGTGAAAAATCCTATATCCTATGTATATTTTAGCCTTAGGTCACTCCCAGGCCTGAGTGCTGTAGATGTACGAGGTTCCACCATCTTCCCCCCCCCCCCCCGCTCCAGTAATAATACTTTGATACGTTATAAGGACATCCAATAAGCCTTTAGGAAGCCGACACTTTGTCGTGTTAACCACAGTCGACGCATAAGCTGGAGAGAAAATTGTCTTACTCGTGCATTTATATGAATGAATGAATGTATTCCCAAAAAAAAGCCCTATAGGCCATAGCGGGACAAAATATAAAACTAAACAAGCACTCCAACTGCAATGTACCCATCCAAATATTCAACACTGAACTCATACTTCTAATAACTAAATAACTATTTAACAAACTAACACCTATCCCTACCACAACATCAACCAACAATAAAACGTTCACGGTGCTCCATGGCAACCTTCAGGAATCTACCCAACCGACGCAACTCTTAGAAAACTTTACTACCCATCAAATCTTTCAAAGACCTCTCTTGAATAACCTCCTTACCAAAAACTTCTCTCCTTAGATAACCCAGCTCACTACAAGAAGAAACCAAGTGTTCCACATCTTCATCCATCTTTCCGCATAACGGGCAAAAATAAGGACCAGAACCGCACTTAATTCTCCCAATATATTTTCTTCTCGCACCCACCGGTAAAGCATCTGCACGAAATCTCACCATCCACTTTAGTTCATCGGGTCCTAAACCAACCTTAAGATAAAGCTCCTCCCCCCATAAATTCTTTGACTGAGCATAAATCCTCAGAGAAGGGGTCGAGCTCACCTCCCATTGCCACTGCTGAATCTCCTCGTCCATTAACCTTGCCTTCACTACCCCCGTAACCTCACCTACCTCCAACAACGGTCCAATCCCGTTATTCCATAGTTCACTTACCCCACAATCATCCAAAATCTTCTTAATCAACACCGGCCAAGATTCACGGGAAACAATTTTTAGGGCCTTTAAAATTCCAACTCTAGGTAAACTCAGTATTTTCTCCAAAAAATGGACCATACTAATTAACCTCCTGCTACGGAGTGACAATAATCCTAAGTCACCTTTAATTACTAAGTTACTTGTCCTGCCGCTAACTCCTAGTACCCTCTTAAAATACTGGGATTGAACCACTTCGAGCTTTTCCCCCCGATGGAATCCCCAAATCTCGGACCCATAATGCATAGAAGCTACAACTTTTGCCAGGAACAGCGACTTCTGCATTTTGATGTCCTTAATATCTCCTAGGTGACTCCCCAAAATTGAATATAGGCACCGCTTACCTTTTGTTAAACTTAGTTCTATCTGTTGTGCAAACTTGCCGTTAGAAGATAATTTTACTCCTAAATACACAAATTCATCTTTTACAATCAACTCTTGGCCATTGAACTTAACCTTTTCTGACTCACTAACTTTACCCCCTTTCCTGAATACCATCACAATACTCTTGTTAACATTTAAAATTAGATCCTTTTTACCAAGATATTCTTGCGTTCTATCTAACAAACATTGTAAACTCTTCGGTGACGCAGCAAACAGCACCACGTCGTCCGCAAATAGAAGTGCACACAGCTGACAAATATCCAAACACAAAACAGGAGCTCCCGCCTCCAAAAAAAAATCATGAAAATCGTTAATAAACAAAGAAAATAGTTTCGGAGACAGGCAACAACCTTGTTTTACCCCCTTACTCACAAAAACAGTTGACGAAAACTTTCCCGCCACCCTTACCATGAACTTAGTTACCTTATACATATTCACCAATAATCTAACAAAAAGGTTCCGAAGACCAATCAGTACTAACTCCTCTACTAACAGATCTCTCCTAACATTGTCAAACGCCCCTTTTAAATTTAAAAAAGCCACATATAATCTACCCCTTTTTTTCCAATATGCTTTCTCACCAAACAATTCAAAATAAAAATTTGGTCAACCGTGCCATATAATATCGCTGAAGTAACCCGTGCAAGAATGCTATGGTGTGCTCGTGTCATGGTGTGTTGGCGTAATGCACTTTATTTTCGGGACGTGCCGCTTGTCCTTCTGGCTGTTACCATCCTGAAGCTTATATTCCTAACTTATTAGTGGGACAGTTGTTCGTTCGTTCTAATCTTATTTTTACCCTGTTTTAGATGCGAGAGCCGAGACGGAAGTGGCTTTTCTTTTGGAGAGACTTTTTATTCCAAGAGAGTGGGTGGCGGCTGCTGCTTCTTACCGAGCTCAGGCCTTGGGGCTCCACGTTCTGAGGGCGCGCTGTCTTGTTGATGCCGAGATGTACGAAGAGGCGCATCGGCTGATAATTGAGCGCTTAGCACCGGACGCCGTTCTTGGAAAGAGGTAAAAGCTTCTCATTAATGGCCTTACGTCGTGGTGTTTATCAGAGGCGTCATTTCGTGGAAACCTAAGGGGGTGGCAACGGCGTTGTCCTGGGCCCCTTTTGCATTCTTTAACGTAAAATTGGCGTAGGTGAGACCGAGGATACTTAAGTGATTAAAAACATATGAACGAAAAGTAAATAATCTATACCTGAAAGACTGATATATAACGATATTTTGTTTTAGACTATGTATATATTCGGTTTTGTGTCTCGTCAACTAGGTTCTACAGCGGTTTTTAGTGGAGTGTTCCGTGGAACAATCCACTTGCGTGCGCTGTAGCAGCTTTCCGTTTCCGGTTTTCACCATATTTTTGTGGACCTTATAGCTCGTGAACCAGTGTAAGTATCAAGTTCGAACTTGGTATACTAGCGGGTATTGGTGTCTAGTTGTGCCTTTTCGGAGTCCCACCCCCCACTCCGACCCGGTTCAGGGGCAAATGGGCCCAGATTGCCCAGTGAATAATGTTCATAACTTGACAAGAAATGGACATAAGACGATGGAATTCCTTGTACATGTAGATCCTAGGGCTGGAAAGTTGCTTTGAAAGTTGCACCTCCCCACCCACCACGTTCATGGGCAACTGGGCCCAGATTGCTCAGGAGTAAAGTTGGTTACCCGTGACAGGAATCAACAGGTGTCGAGTTCAAACTTGGTATACTAGTGGGTATTGGGGTCTAGTTGTGCCTTTTGAGGGTCCCACCCCCACCCCAACCCGCTTCAGGGGCAAATGGGGCCAGATTGCCCAGTGAAAAATTGTCATAACTTGACCAGAACTGGATATAGGACGATGAAATTCTTTTTACATGTAGATTCTAGGGCTGGGAAATTGCTTTGAAAGTTGCATCCCCAACCAACACGTTCATGGGCAACTGGTCCCAGATTGCCCAGGAGTAAAGTTCGTTACTCGTGACAGGAATCAACAGGTATCAAGTTGAAACTTGGTAGGATTGTGAGCATTGGGGTCTCTTTTATCTTTTTGCGGATCCCAAACCCCACCCCACCCCCCTTGGTTCATGGGCAATTGGGCCCAGATGGCCCATTTTTTATGTTTTTAACTTGACAATAACTGGAAATAAGGCAATGAAATTCTAGATTAGATTAATTATTTTAAGAATAACTTAATTTCATCTCAAGATTAATTAATAATTTTTTTTTTTCTTTGTAAAACACAAATTAAAAAGAAGAAGAAAGAAAATAAATAAATAAAGGTAATTATAAAAGAAATAATAACTCATACCTTCATTCTCTGAATCGTGACTCCTCACCCCTCCAACAAAAATCTCTACTCTTTTTTTTTAAACAATTGTTGGGTGTTCAGCCGCCTTAACACTATCTGGGAGTGAATTCCATACCATACAGATGTGCTATGCTCCGATTTTTCTGTAAAACTTGATGGACGGGAAGAGGGGATTAAGAGATACGATGTTTATGTTTCAAGTCCTCTTCGGCTAAAGATCCCAAAACGTAAGTAGAGGGATACCCGTGACCTCGTAAAAGTTGTCCGTCTATTAGCACTATAACTCTCGAAGGGTTGAGATATTTTTTTCAAACTTGGTATGAGGATGCTTTGAGTCAAAGTACAGGTCAAGTTCGTAGGAGGGCTCTGTAGTCCTATATTTTGTGGTTGGATTTAGAGACGAAACAAATATTTTTTTAAAAGTCAATAAGATTAGGGGAAGGAGACATGCTGAATTCATGTCCGAGACTTTTTTTTTTAACTGGACAAATAGTTCGCCCGGAATCCGACCAAAACCGGAAATTTGGTAAAAAGTTTAGGATACTATAACGTGTAGATAATCTATTTATGAGGTTTAATTCCTTCTCAGGAATGTAATCCTGCCAGGATTTGCCAAATCCCCAAAAAATTTTGACAGAATCTCAACTACTGAGATCGGTTATTCTATAATTGACAGTTTTCCTCAATGTTACATGGCTTGTGTTGTGTCGCGATAGCGTTCCCGGTTCTTGAGACGATCCTCTGTGGTCATGGGTTCGATTCTTGGCTTTTTGCTTTTTTGCTCGTCGCTTGCTTGGTGTCTTAACCGATTCCGAACCGATATTCAGTCGGATAAAATTGGCAGAACGCGTCCGAGATCGAATCTAGTGAAAGATCTGCCAGCATGTATAATATATATAAATATCAGTCCATTTAATCATAGCCTATTCCGTATCAGCTCTGTCCGAAGTTTTTTAAAGCCATTGAGGTCTTTGTACTGGGTAAGAAGGCATGCTGAATCCGTATCCGAAAGTTTTTTTTAAGTATTAGTTTCGGATTAGAGGTTATAGGGTAAAAACAAACGGTTAATCCATTTCTGAAGTTTTTTTCTTGTCAGATAGTTCTGACGGAATTTGAGAAAACAAGGAAACTGGGTAGATTTCTTAGTTGCTTATTCTGGACAGAGCTGTGTCGCGACCTGAAGGGGCTAAGATTCGTGGTTCGCTCGTAGGTTCGACTCGTGGGAGTCGCCATCTACATCTTGGTTCTGCGCTTTTGTTTGGCGTCTTAACCCATTGATGAGGAAATCTGTGAAAAAAGCAACTGATCGAACACGACATTTAATATAATAAAATTGGCAGAATGCTTGCGAAATCTTTCTAGTGATTTATCCGCCAATATATGTGTATATATTAGTACTTCTAAGGAACGTCCATTCCGTATCAACATAGGCTACAAATCTATGTCAGAAGTTTATTTTCCTCCCTGGGTCATAGCGGAATTCTGCTAAAACCGGGAATTTCGTATAGTAAAAGACTTTCCTAAAATCGGTTAGACATATATATAGGGGTAAGTATACATGTCGAATCAATATCCGAACTTGTTTTTCTCAACGTGCTAGCCATCCGTCAAAAAACAACAGTAGGCTATACCGCTATGGTATAATTTTTTTGTATGTACACTTTCTATCGGTTATTAAGGATAAATAGTGATGTGCTTACGGAGCCTGGCGAAGACCGGGAATCTACAGAACCCGGCTGCCTGGATTTTGAAGCCAACTAAATATTATATTTTTGGGATCTCTTCAGAGGAACGCCGGACGTTGGACCAAAAAGCCACCAGATTTTCTTTCGAATTTATGAAGTTCTCAGATGCCGTAAATGGATGCTTGGTTGAACACTTCTCAACTGTCCAACACCTTGTTTGTATGGCACTTGCAACCTCTAGCTCAAGTGACATATACTGATCGCATTCCGTTTGTCGGTCGGGCGGTCAGTCCCACAATGGCGAGTTAAGATACTTCCAGAAGTGCTAGGACGATGAAACTTTGCAGGCATATCAGGGACCGGAATAAACTAACCTGGAAACAGTTTAGAGCTTTAATGTATCTTTGTTCTTTTTAAATTACTATTTGCACTCTTTGATGTGCATAAGTATTTACTACCTTTTTTTCATCATATTCTTTCGAATCGTTCGCAGTTACCCGATGAAAAATTTGTAACCTGTTATGATAGTTGTACGAAAAAGTTGGTATTGATATGTAATAGTACAGAACACTATCATTTAATCTACCTCAGACTGTGCCAATCTTAAGCAGTAGTATCTAGTAGCATCCTATCTTGCTATAGTAGCATCCAGTCTTGCTAATAGTACCATGCAGTGGTAACAGTTAGTACTGTATACTATTAAAACTTACAGCTCCATTTTTTATTTTTTTTTTTTATTTTTTTTTTGTAAAAGACAACAAAAATTTAATATATAATGGAATTTTACAAAAGAAAATTTTAATATCATAACAGACCTACCACGTGAAAATCTATACAGATTTGTTTGTGGCAGGACTAAATAACATATAACTAATTCATGAAAAAATTCGATCGGGTAGGCGACGTCCAAAGGATTACTCCCTATTGTAGGCTACTTCAAGCCGACATTCGAAATTTCTTGAATAACGTGTCGGCCTGCATTCGCCTTGTGTAGTTGGTTTGTAATCTTCGATTGAAGACTTATTCTAAATATTAGTAAATTATATCTATTAATAATTTACGATCAATGAAAAATCGTATCTATGGTTCTTGCAGTGTTTTGTCAACAAGTACTATTTCCCATACAGTAAATAAACATCCGTCTAGACCAGTATGGCGAAGGTTTTCTTGAAACTATAAAGTGTAAACCCATAGGCTAGGATAGCCAGGGCCTTCTTGAAAATATAGTTGTAAACACAGATAGGCCAACGTTACCTGAGACCAACAATAACAACAGCTTTCGTACGTTGTGTATGGAGAATCCTTCGGCAGACTTGTCTTGGCTTCCAAAGAGTTCAGTTCCCTCTTAAGAATGTAGTTTGTAGGTAAAGTAACCATCTTTTCACATACGAAGTGCTTGTACACAGTAAAAATAAGCAGTAGCTTTTTAAGTCAGTAAAATCATATGAATTATTATTTCTAGTTTATTTTCCTGTCACTCTAAATAAAGCGATAGTATTATCGGCGTTCTTTTCTGTTTTCGATGTATTTTCGGGAGTGTTGGTCATTGTTAGATAAGGGGGTTCCTTTAGGAACATTAAGAATCATCAGATAGGGTGGTCCCTTTTATAGGGATAGGCTTCTCAACTCCATCGGTGCATGTGTGTCTCGGCGTTCTGTGGGTTTCCGGTGCCATACGTGCCGTCGTGTCCGAAAGGCATCAGGTCATCTGGGCATTCCATGGCTCTGTCGGACGTTGGGACATCCGTTCATTGCGGGGCGTCTTGGAAATCAGTTCTTACGCAAGGTCGGCCAGTAGGCGTAAATTTATTCAAACAAAGTGACTTGCGAATCCAATTTTTGTCCTCTTTTATTTCTTCATTGGTCTTTTCAATAAAATCCACTGCCGGTAATCTCTCCCTTATAAGGTTCTGCTATGATTCCTGGGCGAAGGGGTGGCCTTCCGGGAGGGTTTTGTCATCCGGGGGCCCTGCTCGCGCCACCTAATTGTTTTCCCCCGTCCGGCAATTATGAATGAATGAATATGTTTATTACCCATCTTTACATAAAATGTCACTGATGGAGTATAAAAAAGAGAAATAAAGAAAGTAGAACAATGAACAACACACAAGATACAATTTTAAGTTGGCAATACATAATTCAAAAAAGAGAGAAAAATACACTATACACTATTATATACACACTATTTCTGTAACTATTGTTTAATTGCTGGATAGAGGCTGTTTAGAGGGTAGAGGGATTCCAGAAATCGAGCACGACGCTCTATTACAGCCTCAATCGGATCTTTAATCCCATGATTTCGTGTAACTTGTCGATTACGAGACCACAGCGGTAGCGCGAGCAGGAATTTAGCATATTTGTAAAAAGTACTTCTAATACTTCTAACATCAGATGTGTGGAAAAGTTTACAGAAAGGTGCTAGTGCAAGTGCATGCGGTAATACAAGAGCATTATACAGCTGCGCTAGCCCAGTCTGTTGTAACGCGCTTTCGACGAAGCAAGCATACCATATGCTTTTTTGACTTTAGCAACAAGACCAAAGGTATCGATGGGATCCCAAAAATCTAAGATGATCCAGACAATTGGGTCTTGTCTTCGCCAGGCTAACCATCACAGAAAACCGACTTCAGATATTTTATCTACATATCTATCTACACGTCTATAAGCCATATCCATTTTGACGATACTGACCGAAACTTCCTGCTTTATACCACTGCCAAATTTTCGGTTTCGCCCGAATTCCAAGCGAACTACTAGTCCAGCAATAAAAGAAAATTCAGAAACGAAACCGGCGTATCTCCTTATCCCTATAAAGAACATCTAATCAACTTTAAATAAAATTTTGACTTAAAAAAAAATGCGGGTACAACCGGATTCCTGACTAATTATATGTCCGGGTAAAAAATGATCATCATATACAGACTCAGCGTCTCTTCTTACCCCTAAATCTATCATCTAATCAACTTCAGATAAAGCTTTTGCTTTTAACATATTTTCCGGTTTTGGCCGGATTACAGGCGAACTAGTTGTCCGGTGAGAAAATGGTTTTCACCATCGGGTTCAGCATGTCTTCTTACCCCTAAATCAAACATTTAATCAACTTCAAATGAAACTGTTACTTCGAACCAACTGTCCAGTTTTGGCCGGATTCCGGACAAACTGCTTGTCCGGCGACAAAATGATGTTCACCATAATGCTCAGCATGTCTTCTTACCTCTAAATCAAACATTTAATCAACTTCATATCAAACTTTTACTTTCAACCAACTTTCCGGTTTTTGCCGGATTCCGGACGAACTACTCGTCCAGCGAGAAAATGGTTTTCACCATCTTGCTCAGCAAGTCTTCTTACCCCTAAATCAATCATTTAATCAACTTCAAATGAAACTTTTACTTTTAACAAACTTTCCGGTTTTTGCCGGATTCCGGACAAACTACTTGTGAGGCGATACATGATTTTCACCATCGTGCTGACCATGTCTTTTTACCCCATAATCGACTATCACATTAGCTGTTTAAAAATATTTTGTTTGTCCCTTAATTTCAACCCCCTCCCCCACCCCCAAATATAGGGCTACAGAGCTCATCTACTAACTCGACCTTACCCTTCACCCAAACAATCCTCATACCAAGTTTCATCAAAATATCCCATTCCCTTCGAGAGTTATCGTGCTTACAGACGGACGGACGGACGGACAACTTTTGCGATGTCATAGGTATCCCTCCACTTACGTTTTGGGATCCCAAAAAATGTGCAATTAGGCCGGAATGTGTAGATGGTAGGTCTTTGCCGATGGGCAATTCGAGGTATGTCAGGCATTCGGAAGGGCTTAGTACTATGTCCCCTAACTTCACCTTAATCGAAGAAGTATCACACTTTCTACCATTAAAAACAATCACATCACTTTTACTAGGGTTAAAAGCGAGCCCTATGACCGCATACGAGTGACTAAGTATAGTAAAATTCTCTTCAATACGGGAAATTGAACGGCTCAGGCTGAGTACATCGTCTGCATAATTCAAAAGCGACACATCAATCCCACGGAAAATAAAGCTCAATTTCGTTTGTTTTTGTGCTTCAATTACACTATTGTTGTACAAAGGGAGAGACGAAAGGGCACCTTGTCTAATACCCTTGCGTACAGGAATAACTTTATCTGGAACTACCTGTCCTTCCTTAGAAGGATATTTTACTTTAACTTGGTTGCTTTAACACGGTTTTTATAGGTTGCCTCCCAGAACCTACTAATGTATATAAAACGTAGGCCATTGTAGTTGTCATGCAGCGTTTGCTCAGCGCCCTCTGTCCCATCTTTAATCCCGGGATTTCGCTGAGATCACCGAATTCCATTCTCCTCGACTAATTGTACTTTGCCATGTAGAGTATAGGGTTCACGTAGGAACAAGTTTTTTCCGGCTCGTTGTCTGACTAAAAATTCAAGGCGCGACATTTCCTTCACGTCATTACATCTCGGAGGAGTTTTTTTTTAGTCTAGGCCACCGGTAGCGTGGGATTATCCGTGACATAGTGATTATGTCAGGGTTAACTTAGTTATCTTGAGCTCGGGGATTTTCTTTTGATATCCCGGCGCCAGAAACTCGATAAGAAAAGTGCAGAGTTTGAACCCCGAACTGTCACCTCGAGTAGTTAGCTTATGACGCCATTCCGAGACAGGTATCCGTCATTTAATTATTTGATATTCCGTCATTTTTACTGTGGGATTTTTACTTCATTGTTACTAAGAAGACCTCAAAATACAGCCTTTCTGTTTGAAACCAAATCTTTTCGTATATCTTTATACAGTCGACCATTTCAGTTCCGCGGAAGTGCATGTGCGCTTGACCCAGACAAAATTGCAAGATAAATATTTTTTACACTAAAACAGTCAGAAAATATCACTAAACAACATATCCAAAATGGCTGGTGGAGGAGGGGGAAAATGAAGGGACAAATTTGTAGAATAATGGGACATTTGATTTAGGGATAGGGGGACACGCTGATTCCATAATATATGAACTTAATGTTTTCGTCCGACACGTTGTTCGCCCAAAATCCGGTGAAAACCGGAAATTTGGTAGAATCAAAAAGTTAATTCTGGAAGAAAGTTAGATTTAAAGAAAATATAAGTTTATTTTACAATATAGGAATAAGAATACACGCTGAATCCAGATCTGAACTTTTTTTTTCGAGGGACAAGTAGACAGTAGTGCGCTGGTTGTAAGTAATTCGGTAGAAGTAAAAGTATAAGTCAGTTTGAGCTTAATTTCATTACAAGGTTTCGGCTGGAGCTGTTGCAGTTTGTCCCCATGCACTCTCCGCATGCAAGTATGCAGTGCGGAAGCTACTAACTTACTTAGATAATCCTTCAGCCCAAGCTGATATTTAAAGAGCAATCCTTAATTGTTTTTCCTCAACTTATTTTTCCCGCTTGAGCCTGAAGAGGACCCTTGCCAAGAAGGACCGAAATATAGCTCTCATAAAATGTAGCTGACTTATCCGTTTTGCATCGTCAAATATAACTTCATTTGATTCAGGACGCAAGTTTTCCAGCTCTCTCTGTCGATGAAAGTTGGCGGACTAATTTGCGTCATTAATGAACTTTGATGGTTGGTAAGGGTGGGTACCCTAGTGTGCTAGGCCTGAAGCACGTCCGGACAAGCAAAAGGATTTGGAGGGCTGTACCGACAGTTATGTTGGGAATTTCCCGAGAATTTACCATCTTAAGTCTTGTCCGAAATAGTACGATACGAGCTCGTAGCTCTTTTTGTTTTTACGAGTAGGGTCGCAGCTTAGGACACACTCCAGAAAATATTTTAGTTTTCGGAACAAAGATGGGGTGGCATGGACAGGAATTAGCGAAGGCAAAACATTTTCTCGACAGTGATAAAAAAAAAAAAAAAAGAGCTACGAGCCCATATGGCACTTGTTACGAGTAGGCAGTACAAGAAAGTAGATGAGAACGTCACAAAATACACCCGCCATCCAAAAATTCGGTTCGGAAATTCACATAGGATATTTAGTTTCACTCACTTCTGAGCAGTTCCGACATCGTCTCGATCATCTGTAGCAACTGCACATGGTTCAAACTCCCAAGTTTCAGCCCAATAAATCCACTCGTTTGATCCCTAGACGAACTACACGGTTTCCGGTACTCCATCCATCTCCCCCTACCGTGGCCGAATCTGGTTCAGACTAAAAAAAAATGAAGAATCTAAAACATCTTCTTTTATACCATCTATCAAGTTTCACTCGAATCTGAGCATTTTTGGAAAATTCCGGTACACCCCCCCCCCCTCCCCACCAACGTTGTCGGATCCGGTTCTTGTCGAAAATATGTCATCTAGGGTATATGCTCTCTCTACGTTCCATGTTTCATTTAAACTGATTCACTCGTTTGACCACTATGCAAGCCTCAAAGTTTCCGGCTATCTCCCTCCAACTCCCCCCACTGTGGCCGAACAGGACTTGAAAAGATAAACATCTCTTAATTCCCTGTTCCTGTCCATCAAGTTTTACTGAAATTGGAGCATAGCCTATCTGCAAGTTTCCAGTACCCCCCCCCCCCTTACCTTGGCCGACTCCGGCCCGGACGCCAAATAACAAATCTAGGCCGCATAAACTCGGCACTGTCGAACTTGCATCTCGTTCGGTCCATCCGTTTGGTTTTCTGCATGTCAAAATCCCCCCCCCCCCCCCAGTCCCCCCAACCGTGGTCGCATATAGTTCGAACGCATGTTTTACATGTCGACGCCATCGATTCTTATCACCCATTAAGTTTCACTCGAATCAGACCACTGGTTCGCAATTTACAGAAGTCAATTTCCATATTTCTCCTCCCTCGCTCCCCCAAAATACAGATCTAGGAACGGAAGTTTCCGGGGATATGTTGTGTCAGGTTCTTAAGTCAATTAAGTCGGGTCGCTAATATGCCTGCAAAGTTTCGTTGTCTTGGTAAATCTGGAACTATTCTAACTCGCAACTACCGGAATTCTAGGAAACCCCCGCTAACTCCCCCCACAGAGCTCCGAAACCATCTGGCTCCGTCAATTTCGTATCTAGACCTACTGCTTGTTCTTCTACTGCCATGAAGTTCCGTCCCAATCATTCTGCTTTAAGTGTTTCTTGAGTTTTCCGGTCCCCCCCCCCTCTCAATCCCCCACAGGTATCGGACCCCATACGGACTTGACACTGAACATCCGAGGCGATAGCTCTTTCTACCAGACAAGTTTCATTCAAATCCGATCATCCGCTCAAAAGGTATGCACGACACTAGATTCTCGACTCCCCATCCATGCACTGCCCCACGATGGTCGGATCGGGGAAACGGCTGTTCTCAAGTCAATCTGTTTGGATCCCTGACATACCTGCCAAGTTTCATCGCCCTAGCACATAAGGAAGTATACCGAACTCGCGGGATCGCTAGAAATCCGGACCCCCCCCCCCTAACTCCCCACTGTGTTCGGATCTAGTCCGATTATATCAATGACGGATCTAGGACTTGTGTTTGTTCTTCCCACCAAGTTTCATCCCGATCCCTCCATTCTAAGCGTTCCTCAAGAATTCCGGTTCCCTCCTCCAACTCCCCCCAGTGTCATCGGATCCGGTCCGGATTTAAAGTGGGACGTCTGAGACACAAGGTCATCCTAAATACCAACTTTCATCAAGATCCGATCACTCGTTCGCAAGTTAAAAATACCTGCAATTTTGGCTTCCCCCTCCCTTCACCCCCCCCCCCCCCCCCCCGCCAGATGATCGGATCGGGGTTTCCTATTTAATCTGGGCGGGTCCGTGACATGCAAATTCGGACTTCTTCCCCCCCCCCCCCCCAAACTCCCCCAAAGTGAGCGGATCCGTTCCGGTTATATCAGTCACGTATCTAGGACTTGCGCTTGTTCTTTCCACCAATTTCATCCGGATCTCTCCACTCTTAAGTGTTTTCCAAGATTTCTGGTTTCCCCCTCCAACTCCCCCCAATGTCACCGGATCCGGTCTGGATTTAAAGTGGAGCGTTTGAGATACGAGGTCCTTCTATATGTAAAGTTTCATTAAGATGCGATCACCAGTTCGTAAGCTAAAAATATATCATTTTTCCCAATTTTTTCGGATTCCCCCTCCCTCCACTTCCCTCCAGATGGTTGGATCAGGGAAGCGACTATTTCTAATTTAATCTGGTCCAGTCCCTGATATGCCTGCCAAGTTTCATCGTTCTAGCTTATCTGGAAGTGCCCGAACTAGCAAAACCGGGACAGACAGACCGACGGACAGAAATTACAATCGCTATATGGCACTTGGCCAAAGGTCAAGTGCCATAAAAAACGAACGTCGGAAAAATTAGGGATAGAGTCTTACATCCTTTTGTTTGACGACATTGTGACAACGGTGGAGTGAAGTTCGGTTTGTCAACTGGGGTCAAATAAAACTTTCCATTTAGTAGGCCTATTCTTTGCAATGTGGCATTCGTGGATGAGAGTATGGTTTGGTATGGTACTGTATGGTTTGGATGGAAGTTGATTGGCATAAGTTTACTACAGATTGCTGTGAGAACGGTAAAAGTTCGGTTTATAAACTTGTTGGTTGGTATCAGTTTAATAGAGGTTGCCCGGAGAAAGGTAATAGTCCTTGTATAGCATGAATGAGACTTGTCCGTCCTGTTGGAGATAGAAAAGCTCTTGCTTAGCACTGCACAGCCTCTGATATTTCTTAACTGCCATAAATTTGATTGAGATTTCCACGATAAAAAAAAACCTAATCTCTCTGGTAATCTTCTACTCCATCCCGTCCGGACATGGGACGTAGCAATTTTCTGGAACTAAGCTTAACGGTTGGTAGCCCAGCAGAGCTGAGCCGCGTAGGTAAGATGTGAATTACAGTGTATAAAAAAGAAACAAAGGTTTCGATGGGATCCCAAAGGCGAATATTTATTGGACTCCTTCATCCAGACTATCGGGTCTTGTCGATTTCCAGTCTTTACCCAGTTCCGTAGGCATGTTACGGATCTCAAATCAACCAGGTCGCTTAGGTAATTCCCTTCTGTCTTTTATTTTCCGACCTAGCTCAGGCCACGACCGAAATAATGCTAGTCATAAATTCATACAATATTCTGGCCCAACTCGCTCTGTATTGATATCGGCACTACCATATACACAGCATTTGTACTGATCCAGCCTGTTTTGCAAACTCATTTTTCGAAACTGTAGCCCGTAGCCGAAACATTTCTTTGGACCAAGCTGATGGCGAACCTTACACTGTCAGAAGTTTCATAACAGACAACACAAGGATGCGCGGTTTCAAAAGACAACGGACAACAATTGGAATGTTATCTGTTGTCGCGACAAACGTTATGAAACTTCTGACAGTGTAGTCGACTGCGCTAAACGGATACATCGTCTGAGGCTCAAGATAGAAAAGTGAACCTGTGATAGACAACTATGACAATAGAATAGAATAGAATATAATTTACCAAAAAAGCCCGAGGGCCATGGCAACAAAAATTCTAAGAAACGCACTCACTTACATAGCTAACACGCAGCTCCTATTCTAAAAATATCCTTCTAAGCTCCATCGCAAGCCTCAAGAAACGTCCAAGTATTTTTACAGTAACAAAACACTCATCCTTCATCATCCTTACCATCCATTCTTCATTAAACACTCTCTCACCAAATACCTCCTTTCTCCATTCATTCAATTCCACACAATCACACATCAAACGTACTACGCTTTCGTCCTCATGACCACACATAGGACAGAAGTAAGGACCAATTCTCTCGTTTACTTTACCAATATATTTTCTCCTTGCCCCAAGTGGTAAACTATCTGCCCTCATCTCAATAATATGCTTAATATCCTCCTTACTTAACCCTGCTTTAAATATAATTCCCTCGCCTCAAGTCTCTTTGGCCGCCTCGAAGAAACGCAGGGACACTGGAATGCCCTTCTGAAATTGCCAAGCTTGGATCTCTTGGTCTTTTAACCTGATACTCACCATTTTTCCTAATTCTCCAACCTCCATATCTGTCCCTAGCCCCCCATTCCAATATTCATCCATACCACAATCCTGCAAAATTTGTCTGATTAACCGCGGCCACACTTTTGGTGAATCATCCTTCAGAGCCTCCAGGTACGCTGATTTTAGCCGATTTCAAACAAAATTTCTACTTGAACAGATTTAGTGTTTCCTGGGGCGAAGCAATTGTCCGACGAGAAAACTAACTTCAGACATAAGTTCAGTGTGTATCTTTACCCCTATATCGAATGTATAGCCTAATCGACTTATGAACTTTTTTTTACTTTAACCGGATTTCCAGTTTTGGCCGCTTCCGAGACGAACCGCTTTTATTGAACAGAGGAAAGATGTACCGTTCGTTTTCTGTTATTAGGCTGCTGTGGGGGTGCAGACAGCTTGAGAAAAAGTTAAAAAATGAATACAGTGCATCTCTTTACCACTAGATCGAATCTCTAATCTACTTCAGATGTAACTCGCGGTTTTTCCAATTTTCCAGTTTTTACGGATTTTAGTCTAACTTCTAGTCTGACAAGAAAATGAGCTTCAAAAACGTATTCAGCGTGTTTGCTTACGTCTACATCGGACCTCCAATCATATTCCAAGAAAATTTTTATTTTACAATTTGCCCGGTTTCGGCCGCATTCCGGGCAAACTATTTGTTCGGCGACTAAATAAGTTTCAGATATGGATTGAGCATGTCTACAACTACATCGACGGTCTTATTAGCTTTGAAAAACATTATTTGTTTCGCCCCTTAATTAGAAATCCCCACCCCTAAATATATAGTTACGAATAAATCTTCACAACAACTTTGAACAAAACATCTCAATCCCTCCGAGAATTATCTTGCTAATAGAGGGGAGACAGACAAATTGTAGGCCGCGGTATCCCGCCACTTACGTTTTGGGATCCTAGAAAGATTAAAGAATTATCAGCTGCCTGTAAATTTTGATCCTTAGTGGATCGACAGCGTATTCATTGCGAAGCATTTTGTGCAGTACCATTTGGGTGCTTGTACCTACGCTACGGCAATAGGGTTACTGTAGTTCCATGTTGAAATGTATGAAGCGCAAGAACTCTTACCTGTCAAATACAGTGGCGTTACCGAGGGGTTGTCCACTCTCGATTTGAGTGTACAGCAATTGCCAGGTGTCGGCACCGGCTGACACCTCTCGGCACTGATTGACACGTGTTAGAATATTAAATAAGCATGTTTAGAAGCGTTTAAAAGACGAATCGCCTAATTTATGGACGGCACCGCTTACTTCGGTCGGTGCTGGCCGTTGCCGGGAAGGGGTGTACAAGAGATGCCGGGGAGTGGGTAACCCGGGGGGGGGTTAGGGGTTGACCCCCCTCCCCCCCGAAACATACAAAAATACTAATTTTTATAGGCTTTTTTCCTCTGAATTATGTCTATTTTGTACTTTTTTGTCCGACCGGTAGGCAAACCGCTCGGTTCGGCAACCCCCCCCCCCCCCCCCGCCCCGACATAAATTCCTGGATACGGGCCTGGGGTAACCCCTCGATCGTTACGCACGCGCTGCTCAGAACCTGTGATTAAAAATTCTCCATAATGTTATATATAGACATTACTTTTATTTCCGTCCTATCAGTTAATACATCTACTAAAAGTCATGCAAACGCACGGTTATTGGTATTTCATCCCACTTGATTGAAGTACCCGTTTTCCCGTCATCCAGATACGGAGAAACCCACAGATTCGTATTTCTGTATTTGCTGACTAGTTGCGTCTGTTTGTTTTGCTCTCTGTCAGCTTTGACACTTACGTACATCTATGCTGTCAGTTTTCCAAAATTACTGCGCTATCTGTTTTATTTTGAGATTTATTGTCGAGACTCCACTGGAACATGGCGTTGTTTGGACTTGTGCCCACTGACAGCGGGGGACACAGGGGGACGCCTCTCTAGCATAATGGCCGTAGGCAAAAATAATTATTATCGGCGTGACGTGCCGATTACCACTTGCTTTTTGAGATTCTGTTAAAATAAAGAGATCTGAAATCTTTCGCTCAAGGAAGATAGCTTTTGTTATTTGATTAAAGACCTAATCCAAACGTTCTGTTTACCTTCTCTTACTGCTTTTTGAGATTCTGTTAAAACAAAGAGATCTGAAATCTTTCGCTCAAGGAAGATAGCTTTTGTTATTTGATTAAAGACCTAATCCAAACGTTATGTTTACCTTCTCTTACTGATGGGAAGCCACCAGTTTATTTAGATTTGAACTTGATTGCCGAGTTGCTGTTTTGACTCGAGAAAAAACCCACACAGAACGTCTTCTTTTCCAGATGACTAAATTTCCCACGTTTGATTAGCAAAGAATTATAAGACTTAATTGATTATTTGTGTTATGTCTTCAGCAGTATTACACTGGTCTTGGTTTTTTTTATTTATTTGGATTTGTAATAAACAGTTGGAGCATTAGATGGGAATTATTATTTTGGTCCTTGGCTCCCTACGTGCCATAACGTCTGTCTCGGATAATCGGCTCAGATTTAGTCCAGACCGAATTATGTCAAAAAAAAATGAATTTGCTCATTGTTTGTCGTTTTTTGTGGTTTTGGACCATCATAGTGGCAGTAGGGACGGTTATCATTGTGTGCGGTAGAAAGACCATTTTTTGTGGTCCGCTTTAATAAAACTTTCGCCTGCAGAGCTTTCTTGTAGCAATATATTGAAAGCGAAGACTGAGACACGCAAGGTAAGGTCCTTCGGCATAACCGGAGTCTCTCCTGGCAGCTTCGAGTTTTGCGGCTGGACGAAAATTATTTAGAATGCAATGTATAGCTGCAACCTTCAAAGAAATGCTGATGTGGTTGTAGTCATTTACAGCGTCGATCTTTTGCAGGGTGGAGTTTGTCACGTCCCTCCTAGAACTGCTCTCCGACCCCAGTCGCTCCTCGAGAATTTTCAGTTGGAGTGACGCTGGAGAAATTTACCTTACATACTTCCGAGTTGCAAGAGCAAGTGATGAGTTGCTCGATAGTGACTTCCCCTCTGTAGTTGAGCTCGAGAAGCTCTTACCGGAAGTGAAATCCCTGTGCGGCCGGATCGAGCACCTTGCGACACCGTCAGTAAAGCACAAATTGGTAAGGAGCCGGATAGCTAAGCGTACAGCCGAAATCCTCCGAGAAGTCCTGAAAATGCAGAATGCAGGGCAGTTGCCTACATTGGGCCTCTTACCTAAAGTAAGCCAGCTTCCCCTGCCTGAGGATGCAGCTATGGAAGAGCTGCAGAATGTCCTAAAGAGCTATACCCTCGAAAATGCCTATGAAGAAAATGATGAAGCTCTTATGGAGTAATTTGCACAGTCGATGTAAAGTTCTATGAATATTTCTGGCTATGAGACCAGCAGCCAAGCCGGTAATTTTTCACAGGAGGTCCAGCAGTTTCGAGGGGAGGGGGCTAAAGTAGGCTTATCGTCCCTCTGATCGCATTTCATGCCATTTTCTACTATAGTGTTGGTATCTCCCTCCCCTCAGGAGGTGCGCAACTGACAATAGTGTGAGGAAACTTTAGAGTGATTGTAAAGTGTACCCAGGCTGGAGTAATTTGGTTGGGATTGTTTACTTTCGCTTCACTGTCTTTGGTACTCATGCAAGTAAAATGATGAAAGTGGTGTTCAGGGTAGACCGGGAATACATGCGTGTCTGTTTTGTGACCTGTTGCTTAATTAAAATGAGTTAATTTGTCAGGCAGTGTTGGTGTCTACTTAAAACCTCGACTTATCGTCATACACAAGAATTTTACTAGTTCTTAGAAAAAACATTCGACAATTGGAGGGTATTTTTTCAAAGCTTGCTAGTGTTGTCTCGTGAACTATTGTGTAAATCCTCGTCGCTTGAAGAAACAGTCCATAAGGTGAAATAACCTGTCTGATTGTCTGCGCGTCACCTGCCCGTAGTGGGCTGGAAAGATAAAAGTTCCATTCCAGGTTTCGCAAACTGTACAGAAGTACAGAGTTGCCGCAAATGGGAAATCAGTGCCTTTTTGTTTGTCTAGTTTTTGGACATTATCTGATAGGTGTTTCAAATAATGTTGCAATTCCAGACCAATATAGCGTTGTCGGCTTATCAGAGTGGATTTCCCGCGAAAAAGAACACTGATTTGAAAAGAAATAGTCATAGTAGAATCAATTGTCAATGGCGTCATAAGCGCGTGAGAAATTACCTCAGCGTGACCAGGCATATTGACACCGAAATAGCAAACGGCTTATGACACTTAGTCAGCTGCTTGCCTTACGTAGGTTTGCGCAATGCATCCTTTGTATACCGGAAAGGACCAGAACAGTCGACATAGTGGCGACAACCTGGTCTTTGCCCCAGAAGTCAAGGTCCTTAAAATTCGCGACAGATAAGCTGGAGCTCACATCCCGATGAAAAATTTATCTCAGAATAGTAGTATGAAGTGGTACGAAAAAGTAGCATGCAGTACGAATGATGCTACTACATGCTTCTATGTCAAGGCTACCGTGTTACTGCATGCTACTATTTGCAAGACAGGATGCTACTGGATACTACTGCTTAAGATTGGCCCAGTCTGAGGCACTTTAAATGATAGTATTCTTTACTATTACTATCCAATACATGCAACTTTTTCGTACAACTATCATACTACTACGCAGGCTACACATTTTTCATCGGGATCGGGTCAATTGCTTGTTCTCTTTTTCGAAAACTAAAACCAGTGATGGGGACACAATTTTAGCTCCATGGGAAGCAAAGAAAAATACGAGTCCTGCTTTGTTCAGTCTGAACCGCTAGATGTGCCCTGCTCTTACTGACTAGTGAAGAGCATCCTTCCGAATTCTAAAATGAAAGCAGAAGATAAGTTTATATAGATGAACATAAAGCTACATAACCCGCACAGGGTCGGATTGCCCGTAAGGTCAACCTAGGGCGCAGCATAAGGGGTATATCAAAGTAAGTATATCAACGTTATTTATCGGCACATTTTTCTACAAAAATCAGCTCTGATCGAATACGTATTTACCAAATTTCGATTTTTGTTTAGTTTTATTTTAAAAAGGCTGTTAACAGTAAACAGATTTCATTCATCCTTAACCCATAGAGAACTACTTCTCTTCATTGAGATTTGCTGATCATGATCTCGCTAAGTATTTTGGCCTTTGAATAGGGCGTGGAAATACGTAAATCCGGGCCTGCGCCTACACTTATGACGTACTTTTTGTGTCAATCGTTTCGAGGGTTTTAAGCAAGGGACTTCTTTATCCTTCTGATGGATTTTAGAGGAAACCCGAAGAAGTTAAAACTACGTAGTGTTTTGCTCACTTTTCCGTACGTCGTACGCACTGTTTTTACTGGTTGAAACGTTTTGTATCCCAGCATCTCTAGGATACGAGATAACGATGTTTGTCATTGGTATCGGTCACTCAGTTGAAGTCTTCTCCAGATTGTCGAGAGGGTCCCCTTTGATCTATTTCCTAAACTGTAATAGAATGAATTAAAGAGACCAAGTGAGGCTTTGATGATAGACGGACTCTATATACGCCAGTAATAAAGGACAGTTCATCTGTGATGGGATGGGGTTGGTTTCCCTTTCTTTAATAAATTTGCTAATTCATCCAACTTATGTTCACTCCGTATCGATTTCACCGCATTCGGTCAGTCTCTTCGTAAATTCGGTGACTTAACCTGTTTATTTTGTCTCATTCGTTAGCGAATTCGGTCATTCACCGGACTTTTCTCAAGTCCGTATCTGTTCTATCCCATTCGATCTTTCCATTTTATAATTCGGTCATTAATCAGTTTCATTTGGTTCTGATTCGTGACCGAGTTCAATAATTCATCCAATTATTGTTCAGTCCGCATCGATTTCGCCGCATTCGGTCTGTCCTTGCGTAAATTCGGTGATTTAACCTGTTTATTTGACCTCATTCTTTACCAAATACGGTAATTTGGTCGCATTTGGTCAGTCCATTTCATAATTCGGTCATTAATCAGATTCATTTGGTTCTGATATGTGACCGAATACGATAATTCATCCAACTTTTGTTCAGTCCGCATCGATTTCGCCGCTTTCGGTCCGTCCCTGCGTAAATTCCTTGATTTACCTGTTTATTGGGTCTCATTCTCTACCGATTTCATTAATTCGTCGCATTCGGTCAGTCCATTTCACATTTAAATTCGGTGAGATTCATTTGGTTCTGATTCGTTACCGAATACGGTATTTCGCCGGATTTTTATTTAGCCCGTTTCTATTACTAGACTTACCGAACTCGGTTGTTTTAGGGGGTTCTAACAAGAGTTTCATTCCATTACGAAATTCGGTTTTAATACCGCTCTCGATCCGTTCCTTATTTTTTTAATTAGTTTTTCGGTATACTACGAATTCATTATTTGCTTCAACCCAGTTACTGAGTTCGGTAATGTAAGTGGAAGTTATCTAGCTTTCGTTCTTTACCATTTACGGTAGCTTCATTTATTCAAACAATGTTTACAACGGACACGTCAGCTACGATTCTTCATCAGGGATATTTCGGCCCTTCTTGGCAAGGGTCCTCGTCAGGCTGTCAATCCTCTGGTTCAACTTCGGGGAAGGAAACAAACCTGTAATGAACCAGAGGATTGACAGCCTGACGAGGACCCTTGCCAAGAAGGGCCGAAGTATCGCTGATGAAGAATCGTAGCTGACGTATCCGTTGTAAACATTGTTTGAATAAATGTTTCAAAGTCAGCTTGGGCTCAAAGAATATTAACGGTAGCTTCAGCTGGGCTGTTCCTTTTTTTTACTTCTTAGGATTGCAGTACTTCAGGAATAAGCACGTCTATTGACGTGAAAACTAGCCTACTTTTGTTTACTGTCAATTCCGAACAGATGTACTCTGTATCCACTTTACCCCTGATCGTCCTTTTCGTTGCCAGACAACTCCGGGTTGAATAGATAATCTTGGGATCGCAGAAAGGCACTTTTATCATTAGTATTTCCAACAAAATTTGACTGCGGCGCTTTTTGTAGACTTCACTAGTTAGACAAAGGTTGTCTCGTTTAGTTGACGTTTGAGGCTTGGAATTTTGGGGGGCTTGAGAAAGGTGGATTAAAAAATTTCGCCTGCGGCACCTTAATTAATCCTGGGCACAGCCGTTACCGACGTGGTTGCTATGCAACAACACCATTTTTTGCAATTATTCCAAATCCTATTAGCAAAACTTGAAGGGTCTTCCAAAGGTAAAAGGCTAGAAACAGAAAAACAGAAGCGGAAAATCGTGAAAACGCGCCAATTTTTCTCTTTAGACTTGTTTGTATATACTCTGCAACTTTTTACATCGAAGCTTCATGAAGGCAACTCGGCAACTTTTTTTTATAAATTGAGTAAAAATCAGGTACCGATTCGGTCAATTTTACCAGGTGCGCCCTCCCCCCAATGAAGAAAGGCTCGGGACGCCCCTGCTCGGAAGCACCCGTACGGGGCCATCTCGAAATAGGTCTTAACAGGAAAATCTGACATAAACAAACTTTTAGCTTTTTACTTTATGAAAAATAAAAGTTCAGTAGGCTAATTTCTCTAAACTACTCGCGCCTGCCGATGCAAGCTCTCCGGCCTCTCCGGGTAGCTAGCGGAAGAAAGGCAGAAATGGTATCACATGCACCCAAAGATCGCAGTAATTGATTGACACAGAATTTGAGTCGTACGGACACCCTTACTCCTTCTTCCTGAGGATCACTGGCGTGTTTTGGACTTAGTTATATAGAGTATTCTGCTCAATAGTCAGCCAGTTTCTAAAGAAGAAAAGTTGTGATCGCTGAGCTATTCAGCGATGTACGACCCTCTGAACTGAGGAAGCGATCAGGTTGAATGGGTCGTTGGTGTAACTGTTAATCTTGACGAGCCGCATAGGAATCTGTCGGTCGTGGCGTTTCCTCCGCATCACGGTCTTGTCCGTTTGCTTGAATGCAATCTTTTTCGAAGTCTAAATTTGTATTCTAGTTTAAGTTGTGTTCTTTCTTTCGTCTATGTACTCCACTATTTCTATTTTATAGAAGTGGGTAAATAAAAAGATTCATTCATTCATCCAAAGGGTGAATTTGATTTTCGCCATTTACGAATACTGATGGCTGAGCTAATACGAAGTATTTGCAGAAAGGAAGGGTAAAGTTGTATTGATATTCGTGCAGGCGAGTTTTCGCTGCTTAGCTGAAATAATGCATTTCGCGCCTTTTCGGCTATGTGTTAGTTGCGTTTTTGGAGGTACCATGGTATCTGATACCACGGTCTAAAGTCGTTTTCGCAGTTACCGTGGTATCTGGTACCACGGTCAAAAGGCGTTTTTGCAGTTATCGTGGTATCTGATATTCAGATACCACGGTCCGACCGTGGTATCTGAAAAATCATTTCACTTTCGTCATCCCCAACAGTAGAACTCAGGATTTTGTCAAATTCGTGGAAAAGAAGTTTGGCACTTAGCGATGTGACTGGATATCATTTTTCTCATTGGGATGACTTTGAAAAGTGCAATTTCTGTAATCGTCGTTTTTGCAGAGCAACCGTGCTGTCAGATACTACGGTAACTGCAAAACGACTAATTGCAGATCCAGATACCGCGGTATCTGCAAAAACGCAACTGTTGATTTTAGTTTTCGCCTCGCGTAATTAATAATTTCTCGTTTGTTTTTCTCGTGGCTTAGGATTCCATGTGTAAGCGTCATCGACCTAAATATGGCCTTCCAAAAAAATTCTTAAAACAGTAGTGTCATAGCCTTCGCTGGCGAAGAGCTTTTTCTTACAGGGTTCTTCTTTACGCGTCTTTCTGGCGTCTCGACCACAGGGCAAAGACTAGCCGCGTCCTAGTTTACCGAAACCTGTCAGCAAGTAATCAGGTCTTCACTGAGATTCCAGCAGGAACAAATATTCGAGTTTGGTCCGAGGAATTTAAAGGGTCGTTACTAAAGGTGTATTCTCGCCGTTCCCCGAGGACTCCACTTGAGGAGTCCCCGCGTTTTTGTTTGTCTCGGAGACTCACTCTCCGTATTCTCGCGAGTCCCCAGGGATGTGGAAAGCTCCGATTATTATCACCATCATCAAAAATGACTCCCTTTCAGATTCGGAGGGGAATCAGTTTTTGCTGGTGTTGGTGCAATGTAAAATTAACTAAAAACAATCAGAATAAACACAACCACAAACAAAACGGACCCAGACTAATTTTGTCAACTGCGTATTTTTGTTTTGAACAAAATCCGTTTTGGAAGCATTCCCCGTGTTCTCGCTGTTTCTGTACGCGGAGTCCGCGTGGAGTGACTCCCGCTATTCTCGTCGTTCTCTGAGGACTCCTCGGGGAACGACGAGAATACGCCCTATGTAAGAAAAGCACGGTTACGTGTCATTACTGCTTTAAGCTTAGTGCCTGCAGTAATCACAGGATACAGATACGGACTCTTCTGTCGTGGAGGACACGGTATCGGCAAATCCAACAACTTTACCAAGAGCCGAACCCCAGTTTCCTCCGGATTAGATAATACTACATGATAAAAAATATAGTTTCCGATTCTCTCTGGGTTCTGGGCAAATTATTGCGATAAAACAGGCCTTCTGTTTTTCGCACATCCTTGCGGCTACCAGTGCCAGAAATAATAGCAGCCTATTTCAAAATTAGTTAGCACATCCTCGCAAGCACCGCTTCTGTTGTGCTACCGATAAAAAAAATGTTCATTTTCAGTTAAACTGTAGTACTACTACTATTACTTACTACTAATTTTCTTTTTTTATCTCTTTAAACTGCTTAGTCAGTCTTTTCGGTCAGTTTTGCCCTTTTTCAAATTTCAGGGGTTTTGCCGGATTCCAGTCGACTAACAGCTTGTTATTTTGTCATTCTGACGCGACGCATCATCAAATTTATTCGAGAATAAGCCTTGATTATAAAATTTCTTAGTATTATGGGTTCCAGCAAAACAGTCCGTCCGAGGAAAGTAAGTAAGTAAGTAAGTAATTTATTTATAACCCGCCGTTTTCAGACAGCGGAGTAAATGAAGAAAATAAATAAAACACATAACATACACAAAAAGACACTTAATTTCAATCGTCGGCCAGGAAGCAGTGTAGAAGGTCGTGCGCCGGTTGGGTTCTGTTGTTAATGATTTTTTATAGCGACGAAGAAATATCCAAAAGGGTAACACTTGCATCTTGAATTTTGAACTTCTCCGTCAAAGTATGGTTATGGCATAATTTCGACAAGTGGAGCAGGTGCTTTGCACATTTAAAATAACATGATCTCATCTTTTTTATCTCCTTCTTTCGCAGAACATGAGTGACACCAGAACGAAATAGTATAGAAGGAGCGCAGAAGGTGCTGTACAATTTTCCCAAAGCTTTACGATTATAGCGGCCCCGGTTGGGGAAGATGCGCCCATAGGATTGATCTAGAAACTTCTTGAACAACCGAAGAGGAAAATTTTGACAACGAGGAGTTGAATGTTCTGCCAAGCCATCGTAGAGATTCTGTTGATCTGACGACGAACGATCAAAGAGAGATAGAAGCTTTAGCATTCAAACGATACACCCCTCAAAAAATTCCTCTCAGATTAGTTCTTTTTTGGCCGCTAGGTGCGCTATCGTAAAAAAAACAATGACACGTTACTTCGTCGTGTACGTTTATCCAGGTTTGTTTTGCTATTTTCAGTTCCTCTTAAGTCTAACCATGTTTAAAACTATTTACAATGCCTCTTCCCCTCTTTTTGCTTTACCCAACTTTGTTCTGTCAAGCGTCATCAAGTTTGTCATTCCTGGCTTCCGACTTCAATGTTGAGTTCTGACTGACTTTTCTACGGGGCTAATGCGCGACTCGATATGAAGCGAAAGCCTAATCACTTATTCACCTGTCAGATAACGTATCCCCCATCTCACGTGTGATTGGTATTGTTCCTCTAGCGCGTCTGGCGGCAATTTGTCATCGCATTTTATGAAGGACGTATTTGACGAAGGGTTGAAATGCTGGTACTCACATTTTGAGAGGTTAACTTCAAGACCGATTTTGAGAAGTTCCGACGACAGCTACAGACATTTTTGGTGAGTGTGGAATGTGGATCGGGTACGGCTTACTAAGAGCAAGTCGTCCGCGTAAGCTATGTAGCTGAAGGCATGGTCTTCATAAAAGTAAGCAGGGTGTAAAGAATTGAGACAAGAAGATATGGCCGATTTGAAAATGTAGTGAGATAAGACTCCGCCTTGGCGAACACCAGTTCGGACAGGAATAATCTCTGACAAGCTACCTTGCCATTTAAACCTTACTAAGGAATGACCATACAAAAATTTTAACAGACTGACAACAGACAGATTCACGCCAGAAGTAATGAGAGAGAAGAGGGCCTGAGAATGCGTTATATTGTCAAAAGCACCAGCTGTGTCTGTAGAAAATATATGAATAGCAGACTTCTCGCGGGTAGCCTGCTTCATCATTTTTATGGCATTTGCCTTCCGGCCAAGTGCCATATACCGATCACTTTTCCGTCGGTCTGTCGGTCTGTCTGTCGGTCGGTCGGTTAGTCCGGTGTTTGCGAGTTAGGGTACTTCCAGATATGCTAGGACGATGAAACTTGGCAGGCATATTAGGGATCCGACCAAACTAAGTTGGAAATAGTCACTTGCTCGATCCGACCATCGTGGGGGGAGGGAGGGGAGCCGGAATCCGGAATTTAGTGGCAAGCATAACTTTCGAATGGGTTATTGGATCTTAATGAAAGTTGATATTTGGAGAAACGTCATGTCTCAGATGTTCAATTTCAAGTCCGGACCGAATCCGATGAATGTGGGAGGGGGGGCGCAGGGGGGACCGGAAATCATATGACAAGCTTAGAGTGGAGGGATCGGGATGAAACTTGGTGAGAGGAACAAGCACAAGCCCTAGGTACATCATTGTCAGAAGTGGACGGGATTCGTGCACTGTGGTGGGAGTTGGAGGGGGGGGGGGGCGGAATTCCGGTGATACGGAGTTAAGTTACTTCTAGGTGGGTTGGGACAGTGAAACTTGGCAAGCGTACCAGGGACCCAACCAAACTAACTTGGGAATAGTCACTTCCCCGACCCGACCACCGTGGGGGAGTGGAGGGAAGGGGAATCCGGAATCTAGAGGTACGTATAACTTTGGAACGGGTGATCAGATTTTAATGAAACTTGATATTTGGAAAGACCTCGTGCCTCGGATGTCCCATGTGAAGTCCGAACCGGATCCGATTATTGGGGGGGGGGGTCAGAGGGGGAGCCGTAAATCTTGTGACACGCTAAGAGTGGAGCGATTGGGATGAAACTTGGTGGGAAGAACAAGCACAAGCCCTAGATTCATCAGTAACAGAACTGGATCGGGTTCGAGCACTGTGGGGGGAGGAAGGGGGGTCCGGAATTCCGGTGATCACCAGTTAAAGTACTTCCAGATGTGCTAGGACCATGAAACTTGAACATTAGAGACTTGACATGATTAGAATATTTTTGCCTCATTTGTTCTGCTTACAATTGAATTTCTTAAAGTACATATGATACTTTTGATACATTTAGTACATATGACGTATTCCAGTAACAGAACTGGATCGGGTTCGAGCACTGTGGGGGGAGGAAGGGGGGTCCGGAATTCCGGTGATCACCAGTTAAAGTACTTCCAGATGTGCTAGGACCATGAAACTTGAACATTAGAGACTTGACATGATTAGAATATTTTTGCCTCATTTGTTCTGCTTACAATTGAATTTCTTAAAGTACATATGATACTTTTGATTAAAATATACATTTCATTCTCCCGATGAGCTCATCATCATTTTTCCTTCAAGAGTTTTGATTACAGATGAATTTCTAGCGCCCCGAAAGTGCGCATCATCACAGCCAAATGTATTACCAAACGATAGGTTCTCGTGATTTCCAAGGACCCATTATCTCAAGGGTTTTGCTTACAAATAATCACAACAAACCCACGAACTGAAGAATTCCTACTTTCATCCTCTGACCCAGTCTTACAAGTGCCATATGAGCTTGCAGCTCTTGTTGTTAATATGTGATGAGCGTGCGCTGAACTGGCGCTCGAACGGAATCCAAGCTGCATTGAACCAAAACGACATTTTTCAGTTAATTCTGGAAGAAGGACGTATTCCAGGATTTTGCTTATGGTACAAGAAACTGTAATTGGTCGATAGCTTTTGCAAAGGTCTGTGTCTTTCCCTCGCTTAATCACCGATGTTACAGTAGCCGAGAGGAAACTATTCGGAACCAAACCCTGGCATAAACAAATTTGAAACAGAAGTTGGAGGTGTTGTGTTAAAGCTGGACACTCAGTTTTGAAAAAAATCGGCACTAAGGCCATCAGAATCTGTGGAACCAGTTCTTCTTAATTTTCGGAAAGCAATTTCGATGGAAGAACAAGTCACGGGAAGAAATATCTTGAAATATCTTCAAGAAGAAATATCTTCTTGAAATATCTTCCTTGGTAGGTATTTAAGAAGTAAATTTTCATTTAAGAAGTAAAGAACCAATAGTATTCGACTACGACAAGCAAAGAACCTTTAGCACTTACTCTTTATAAATTCTAAGCCCCTACCTAATTCCTTAACCTTTATGTACAAAACCCATCTACGAACTCGACCTCTACGGATTATATTAATATTCAAGAATATCAAAGAAGAGAAGTGAAAACTGGATATAACATAATTTTCACGCCTCTCGCAATCCCACCCTCTTACTGCCATATTCAATCTCTTATTGGGAGGTTGATCAAAACCGGACGAAACTAAGGCCTCACTGGTCTCATTGTCTCTTCCCTCAAACTACAATACTAATGACGATGACGAACCACCACTATCATAAAGGACCCGTCTTGCCTATTATACTAACGCAACCTACTTCCATAATCACTCCATATATTGATAAGCCCAGAGAACCCAATTTCGTACTGTGCAATGTGCATTCTAACCCCGAGAACAAAAACACGTTGATTTTGTCACTTGCCGTGTTTTGCTACCTTCGATGTGTATCACGCTGTCGACGGTTGTCTGCGAGAAGTTTTTTCATCAGAAAAAACGGTTATGTGAATTGTTCCCTGTTTTCGCTATAAGTCAACGGGTCTCGGAAAAGGCTTCAAACAGCCAAAATTGTGGGTTATTTGTTGAAAGCACAGCCTAATTTTAAAGTATTCAAGTATTTTAAAATACTGTAATTTGAAGAGTAAATAGTGCGAGGGGTCGAGGGGTTCAAGACATATCGTCGCTGTCACGCGTTACATTTTCGACATTTACAAGCGACATTTTCAGAATGTGCAGGAGCAGAAAAAACGTTTAAAAAATCTAATTTTTAGCCGATCTTGATTAGTCTTATATCAAATAACATCTTCTTTTTTTTTTACAGCGGATAGAAGATAAGAACGTTTAATTTTTGTTTGCTTGTCGTAGGGCTCTGCAAAAATGTACAGTAGATGAAGAAGCTAAGATCCATTGCTCTTGTAACAGTAATTCGTTTTCACAAAAATGTCGCTTGACGTGACAGCGACGATATTTCGGACGACAAATCTATTCTGCCATCGGTGCCTTCTAGTATTCCTCACGCTTTCGTGTGCAATACCTACTTGAAAACTAACGAATTAAAGGAGAAATGGACAGGAAATGAATGGTGTTTTTCTTCTGCCCGGTACGTAGAGTAATAGTATCTAACAGTAACCGAAGTCACTTGTTCTGCTGGTTAAAAAGAATAAATACTATATTTTACGAATTAAAGTAACAGATTGTATCAATAACAACCAAGCTTCACACAGTGAAGAGTACTGAGCGCGGACCTGTCTTAACAAAATTGAAAACAAAGAAAGCTGTAAACAAAGAGATTCATAGCAGAGGTAAGAAGAACAGATTATACACTGGTAAACGAGGCGAAAAACTTAACGCTTGCAACGAAGTAAAATCAACGTTCAAGAATATCAGTCAATTTTATCTCTAAAGCAGACTAGTAATTCCTAACTACGCACTTTTATTACGGAATCACAGATGGGGATATTGTAACCGGGTTCAGCTGTCGTTAACTTGCTCTCGAACATGCTTGTAGTTATTTATGGTAAAACTGCTTAGTCCGTAATAGCTTTGCTAAAGCTAGCAGATTTGTGTAATCCGTCGGAGATAACTGGTCCAGTTTGTTCCCCGCGCTCTCGTCCTCTTCACGGGTGTCTACTCTATCATCCAAATAAACTGAAACTTGGTCTTCTTCTGTCGGGGTGTCACTGTCGTTAGAAATATCCACCTGGGATTCCTCCATAGGTATGAGCAAATTGACTGATCGCTTTCTCTTGCCTCTGAAAGAAATGGCTTCTAAAGATTTGCTTTAGTTCTTAATGAACAATGACTAATCACTTCTGCCCTGGAAATTTCTCCGAACTAACATAAACTTCTATGTCTAGTGACCAATCGGCTCCACACGCTCTCAGCTGTAGGGACAGGCTGCTGCCAGAGGCTACAAATACTGCACAGAGACTGTCCCAGTTCATGTGAGGCCGTAATTATGAGAGTTTTCCGTATAGTTTGCCTGGTTTTGTGGACTGGAGTCATCTGATGGTATTAAGCAATAGACATAAAAATCACGCTAAGCTGCCTAGAATGCCAAGTTTTTCAGGGGGGGGGGATTAATTCAACTCAAACTTCTACTTACATTCTGGAAGGATTGATCATTCCGAATCCGACGGGCATTGTAACATAGCGGCCCTTCATCTTGGCCAATGCGATTAGGGTTTCCAACTCGGCTAATCTCTGATCGGACACTCGTTTAGCCCTAGAAAGTACAGAAGTCTTAGGATTTTTGGCCATTTGAAGTCGAATATTAGGTTCGATATGCTAAGCCGAACTCAGTTCTAGAAGTGGTCATTCTTATAGATCGGTTTTCTCTTGAAAGGACACCTGAATGAAGAGTACCAAGTATCGTCCCTATCTGTACGACTTCCGTTAACATTGTCTGTAGAAAACCCACTCCAAATACGAAATAGTGTTTCCAAGCTATAATTTTTTTTCCATTTTGCATCTGTCCTTATTTCAGTACTGAACACTTTTAGAAATGAACAAATGTCTCCAATCAACCCTTCTTCTGGAATATTTTTTAACCAATTAAGCCCAAATGTATATCTAGAAGAAATTCCAATACGATCCGGCCAGCGCTATACAAGATTTGAATGAATTGCGCTTTTTGTCTTGGAGTCTGCATGTGCAAACCTCCAGAAACGAACATCCGTATTTTGAAAACGTCACGCTCAGGAGAAGAATGCTCTCCGTGGCCATATCTATAAATGCATTCTCCATGGTGTGTTCAAGTATGGTTTCATTGTTCAGGTATCCTTTAAAGAGTAAAACTCGGGCTCTAAAAGAATTACTAAGCTGACGAAGATGTATCGGCCTCTTCTTGGCAGGGGTCCTCTTCAGACCGAAGCTGAAAATCTGAACCTGTGAGTCTCAGTCACCTTGAGCGGAAGGAATACTTGGACTTTAAAAACTGAGAAAATGTGAACAACTATATCCTCTTTATTTATTACCTTCTTAGAGGAACTGCTTCCGTTAAAGAGGCACTCAGCACGACAATCACAAGTAAAACTGAAATATAGCTCTTCATGGCTTTGTAAGTCTTGTAAGTATGTATCCAAGCTTTCAGTGCGACAGGAGAATGGTGATTGACGAATAGTACCTGAAGTACTTTCTTATATAGACCGAGCTGGAATCTCGGAACTTTATCAGATAAGTGTAGGAGGAGCGTGTGCCGGCGCTGTTCTTTTCCGGAAAGCTTCTGCTGACGACACCGGCATATTGGCATATTAAACCGCTATCACAGGCAAGGTCAAACTGCTTCAAAAATAGTGTCTATCTGTTCTGCTAAAAGCGGGCGTCGAATTCCATTAGTATTTGTGGTGCTGTTCAAAATATCGCGGTGGAGGGGTGGGGTGGCGGCAAGGAGCAGCAGAATCGCGACGAGCTTCTTAGGTTAATGATGCCTTCCTATTTCAGGACCATGAACAGCCGAGCTCACTAGTATCCTCCCCAACCATGACCCCCCCCCCTATCTGCTTTACTAGAAAGTGTAAATACTTAGCCATGAATCTAGGCTAATCGTTTTCGTTGTTTTTTTGTGAACCGGGAGTAAAATTATGTCCTTAATCTGCCCAAAGTTAAGAAACACTTATGTTCTTATCTGTTGTCTGGCTTGTCACTTATTTCTTTAAAAGGACCCCTCTTGTTTATTCTGCCATTTATATTATCGATAGCTTCCTTGTGGAATGATAAGCTTCTGAAATCCCTGTCTTTCGCGATAGTTTCGTTTTGTACCTCCGACTTTTTAGCGATTTTTCGGCCGAGCCGAGTTGCCAGTAACGCAGCACAAATTTCGCCGAAAGCTTCAATGCCCCAATAGTCTTTCACACATAATAACATGAGAAGGTGTATGCCGTCATCAGGACTATCTTCTGTTTTGGATTTCTAGGGTTTTCCTTGGTTTTCTAAATAAGAAATCAAATTCTGTAAACTTCTGTCGGGCAAAGCCAAAAATTTGCAGTCTCGTCGAGAAATCAAAATTTTTCAAGGTAAAAAATCAAATATATTTCTACGTTTTTATGGGGCGAAGACCGAAAGTTTACGTCTCGCCGTTAAATCGAGATATTTTACACGTAAGAAATCAAATCAAGTTGCGGAAGCTTCTGCTGGGCAAAGACCGAAAGTTTAAATCTCGTCTGTAACTCGGGTTGTTTTTACCCATAAGAAATCAAATCAAATTCTGTAAGCTTTTGTGGGGCGTAGCCAGAAACATTTAAGTCTCGTCTGTGAATTCGGTAAACCCATTTTTGAGCTGCGACCGAAAGTTTAAAGTTCAATGGGCACATCAAACTACCCCAATCCCACTCTGAAATAATCTAGGAACAATGCTTACCCCCTAGATCAGCAGCTTTTTCTACAGTTTCTTCTCTGTGATATTTCAAAGCGTAATTTTTTGGGCCAGTACATGCTCAATTTACTAGCTTGGACAAAGATAAAAGTGATGTTTCTTATAATACTTATTCGATCTTTATTTTATGCATAAATCAGCTTGTATAATTCAGATTTGATTAGGTTATTTGTTTCCGAATGATTTTTGTAGCTATGTTATTTGTTTTAAGCTTATTGCATATTCTGGTACATTTCATAAAGCAAGCAAATCAAGCTTAACAACGCTATTCCACAAAGAAAAACTTTTAATAGGCACTTTAAGCCATGGAACTTCTGATGAAACACTAGAACAATCAGGTAAAGTGCATCTGCGGCTTGACTTTGGTGACATCTCAAATATATCCTTTTCTATCAAGCATTGCTGGGAGTTTTTGAATTTCCTGCCAAGATATCCCAGCTCCTAAGATTTGGATCGCCGAAATGCCAGAGAGACAAGGGATAACAAGAAAACGGCCGATTTTCGTAGCGCCTTCTAAAGGAAGTCGGAAATGTTTATTTCTGAAGCATTTAATACAAAGGAAAGCATTAGAAGTGTCCATTGTGCTTTAAGTCCTGTCGACATTTTTTGTTTACACATACGAAATCAAGTTAGATCTGTAAGCTTTTTTCGGGAGTAGAAAGTCAATTCTTGTTGGAAAATCGAGATTCCTTACACCAAAGAGATACAAATTCTGTAACTTAGTTTAAGTCTCGCCAGCAAATCGGGATTGTCTTTACACATAAGAGATCAAATCAGATTCTGTAAACTTCTGTTGGGCGAAAACCGAAAGTTATTCTCGTTGGTAAATCGATATTTTTTTTTTTGTAAAATGCACCGTGCACTTTTTTGTTACATTCCGTTCTTTGTCGGTAATTCGGCCGAGAGGATTCTCGAGGGGGGGGGGGGAGGGGCGTGATGCCCGTTTTATAAAATCGTTTGTCCCCACATTTCCAAATTGCTTGATTCCCATTCTTATCGAATTTGGTTATTCATTCAACTTTTGTTCAGTCCGCATCGATTTCACCGCATTCGGTCCGTTCCTTCGCAGACTTGGTGATTTAACGTGTTTATTTGGTCTCATTCGTTACGAAATTCAATAATTCACCGGACTTTTCTCAAGTCCGTATCTGTTCTATCGCACTCTGTCAGTCCGTTTCATAATTTGGTGATTAATCAGATTCATTGGGTTCTGATTCGTTACCTAATTTGGTAATTTACCGGTTGTTTGTTTAGTCCTTATCCACCGAACTTGCCGCATTCGTTTGTTTAGGTGTTTAAATCTGGTTGTTATACCACTCCCGATCTGTTCATTCCTTTTTTTAGTTATTTTTTTGGTAGTACGGATTCGTTATTTGGTCCACCCCAGTTACTGAGTTCGGTAATTTAAGCGCCATTTATTTAGCTGTTGTTCTTTACCATTTAACGGTAGTTTCAGCTGGTTGCCATTCATTACTTAATTTTTACTTCTAATGGTTGCAGCATAATAAGCACGTACTAGCCTAATTTTCAGAATAAATGTACTCTGTATCTACTTTACCCTGGCCTGGATGGCCCCTTTTTTTTCGCCAGACAGCTCTTTGCTTTAAAAGGTAGTCTTGGGATTGCAAAAAGGTACTTTGAACGTCAGTGTATCCAGAAGATTTCGCTTGCGGCGCATTTCGCAGTCTTCACTATTTATAAGGGTGAGTCTTCATCTTCCGGAATCTGGCTTCCCAGATTTTTCGAGATTTTTTTAAAATTTCTTCTATGATATTTAAAAGTTTCGGAAATCTGGAAGTTCAAAAGCCCCTTTTTTCCGGATTATTTTGATATACGTTTGGACCGGTTCATATTCCAGATGCAATTTACAGAAGACGTCAAAGAATAATCTGGAAGCCCGGATACCGGAAGTTCCGGGAGGTCAAGACCGGACTTAAGAAGTGTGCGTCATTTAGTTGGCGTATGAGGCTTGGAATTTTTGGGGGCTTGAATCACATTAAAGGCTAGAATTTGCATGAAAAGTAGTTAAATGGTGCAAAAAAAAAAGGCGGATTAAAAAGAATTTGCCTGCGGCTCTTTATTTTGTCCTGTGTACAGACGTTGTCGCTTTGCAGCAACGGCTTTTTTGTTGGCACATTTTAAAGTCCTTTGGCAAAACTGAAGCCCCCAAAGGTAAAAGGCTAGTGACGGCGTATCCCTAAAAAAAAAAAACAGAGGTGGAAAAGCGTGAAAACACTCCAAATTTTCTCTTTAGACTTGATGTTGTACATGCTGTACAATTTATACAACTTTTACATTGTAGCTTGAAGACAACTCGGTTTTTTATTGGAAAAAATAAATATATTTAGGAAAAATCAGGTACGGTACCGATTTTGCCAATTTCACCAGGTTCGCCCTCCCCCCCCCCTCCCCCGTCGATGAAGAAAGGCTCGGGACATCCCTGATTCAGCCACACCGGCAAACATATTTTCTTTGTTTCGCTTGTTGAAGGTTTGTCTGTTCGCACCCTCAAACTACACTTTTTGTTAATCTGGATCCGAATACACGCCAATGATACGTAAACTCATTGTCTGCAAGTCGGGATGCTTTTTTGCATGTTGGTCACTTTAAATTTTGTGCTTTATTGAGAAAAATGTACTTTGTGTATACTGTATTCTGGATGGCCACTGCTTTTTCGATTGACAAAATTAAGGTAGTCCGGACGTTCACCTGTGATTGCAAAAATGCGTTCTGATCATCAGTGATTTCTCAGAACTTCGAAGCGTGGCATGCCATTCAGTGGGCGTCAGGCTTAGAATTTTCGGTTTTGAACCCCATAAAATGCCAGATAAACGGTGGATTTAAAAAAAAATTGCCGCTGGCACTTAATTTAAATAGTCTTGCATACAGCCGTTAGAACCTTCGCTCTTTAGCGAAACCTGAAGTGAAATTTCATATAGGATTTTTCATTACAAGGGTAATACAGTAAAGTTTATTCATTCATCGGTTATATTATGTGTCCGCGGAAAAACGGAGCGTTTATTTGTCGGTAACTTTTTAAATTCTAGGCGCTAAAATTGGAAATCTCTCTGAATGTAAAAGGCTAGTGAGGCCTCCCATGCAGGCTCCAGGCAGGCAGGCTCTTACCAACTTCTGCGTGGACCACTCAGTTTAAAGCGTTTGAAAGTGAGACGTTTCTTTACTTTTCTCCGAAAGAAATGTCCCACAAATCCAACAGCGAAAGCGGATATACAAAAAGTTATCTGGAAATAAAGCACTAAATAGTAATCCGTCTTATCCAAGAAAAAATTAGCAGCCAATTTGCCAAGAGAAATCAGACGCCTTAGTAGTTAGTAAGCTCTCATTGCCCAGAGGGAAGGTAAAGGAAGGTAAACATTTTCTGACAAAATTGCAGGAAGTAACCCTGTACCTCTATGGTTGTTAAATTGTTAGTCCGGAGATTTCAAATGTACCTACACAGCTGCTTTTCTTGTCCCTGAATTTGTGGGGCTAAGGTTTGCCACAAGTTTTGAGTGAATGAGTAATATGGCTGGTTCAGACGCAAATTACCTTTTTGGTAATCCATTTATCTTTTTTAACAGATTCCTGCAAAATTTTTCTGGGCTACTATTTGTATTTGTTTTGACAGTGAGCAGGTGAGAGAACTCGACTGCTACAACTAAAACAAGCTCCTTTCTGTTTCAGGCTTCAGTATTGGGAAGCAGATGTGTCATTTGACCCACCTCCTAGGGGGGGGGGGGAGAGGGAGGAAGCAACTCATGAAAATTCATAAAGTCTGCGAGAAGCACAGTGTACAGTGATTTGACAAAGTTTTGACAGGCAGTTGTGAAAAGTTGATCTTAAAGTTAAAAAGGTCTCTCAAGAGCTGAGCTAATGGCCCAGAATGGTACCACTGCCGCCCTAGGTTTTGCAAAATGACACCCCTGTTGGGCAGGTAGTGGGCTAAAGTATCCTTCCCATATTTGTATACCCGGACTAAAATGGGTATCATAGCCTCCTGAGGTAGTACCCTTTCTCTAAAATGAATGGGAAGCCTCCACTGCTCCTGGGAGAACTTTACTACACAGGAGAGGCATAACTTGTAAAAATGTTGATAGGAAATTTCTGTACAGTAGTCCTAATCAACTGGCTCTTTTGAGTACTGTATCTTGAGCATTCAGACAATATATGATCAACCATTTCCTATATACCTCTGAGAAGAGCATGGTGACAGTCCGGAGAGGGTGAAGCTCCATAATTTGAATGTCTTCACATAGTCATATAGTAATCACATCTCATTATTAAAATTGTGTTAGCGACTTTTCTATTTTAGGTATTAGATGCGGTGGGCAGAGGCGTTTCTAGCCAAAATGTTTGGGGGGGGGGGAAGAGGCATTTACCTTGACATATATGCATTATATGACAGATTATCATTTATGCCTTGACATATCTGTTTGTTGATGATTCACAGAACTGTCTGGCTACATAATCTCGTGATTTTTTTCTATCATGCTTAACCTTTAAAAAAAAAAATCCTTTTAACATTTTGATGCAAATTCGAGGATAAGTAATTTGAAGTTTGGTCTGTGATGTAATGACACCAGCATTACAGATAAAATTAAGGGACAACATCCCGGTTGTGGAAACTGTCCTGGAATTTTCTAGTTTCTATAGTTATTGGGGATTGTTTTAGTGTAGGTATAGTGCATTATCTGTAGCACAAAACACGTGTAAACCAAGAGCTATCATGCCCATTACTCTATGTATACAAGTATGGTAAGGAGCCTCTAGGCCAGACTGAGTTGACGGTGTAGATGGATGAAAACTAATGTAGCCTATGTATTCTCATATTCTGGGATTTGAGGCATCCCATATAGGGGATGGGGTATGCCCCCTGGTGTCAGTCACTCTTTCAAAAGAAATTAGTTAGAAAAATATTGATTTTTGTGACACTATCACAGGTTTCTAATAGGGTGAAAAAAGATGACATATTGAACACGAGGTCTTATGAAATGTTCAGTTTCGGCCAAGGCCTAATGCAGGGGTATCCTAATTCTTTATAATAATTCTATTGGAAAAAAACCCAGCAAGTTGTAAGGACCAACTGAGTAAAATAACTTGGTCCCCGAAACGTTTTGGCTAGTAACCTGTGCTAGACTGCCTGGAGTAGCTTAAAGAGGGAGGCCTAGTTTATTTACCTTGACTGGACAGGGTCACTGACTTATGCTACTGTGGAGTCTGGTGGTTCTTCACTTAACTAGCTCCAGCAGTTTAGTATTCATTTTGTACTGAGGAAAGTCATTGGGTGCAGCAAATTCCAGCTATGGACATACCAGCAGGGTATGCTGAATTTGAGGGGTTTTGCTAATGATGCAAATTCTGGCAATAGCCCAAGGATTCCGATTTTTCAGTATTCCTGTCAGTGAAACGAGTTTTTAGTTCAATCTAGTTTTAAGATATTTTGCAACAACACAATGATTCTTGACCAGGTGCTGAGTTGTAGGCTTTTGTGGAAGCTAGAAATGATCCAGCAGAGTGGTACAGAGTTCTAGGGTTAGGCTGAGTCTCGTATGCAGAGCCACAGTAGGGGTCGATTACTGCTTTAGAAATGTAAGCATTTTGGATTGACAAACTCTAGGTGTTTCTCCAAGGCACGTTTATGTGCCACATGTTTCTGAGTATTGTTGCGGAAGTAGAAGTGTGTGCCACACACTCGACCCACAAGCTGAAACTCACGGAAACGCAGTTTTGTCTTTTTTTTTGTTGGTGGTAGGCTAATTTCATTTGTCTGAAAATAAAAATAAAATCCAGGTAAATCTAAAAAAAAAATAGATAGATAGAACTTTAGGCTTACGTCCCTGCAATTCTATTCAAGAAGGATCCTTATTTTTCTGTCTAGGTGACAGAAACCTGTCTAGGTTTTCTGTCTATCTTTTATTTAGAATGTGCTGCTAAAGTTAAATCTCCGCCAAATTGGAGCCAAAATTTCGAAGATCACCTCACAGTTGTTCGTCAAGTTCGAGCCACAAAGGGAGCCACAAAAACCTTGTTGATCACGGAAACACACATGTGTGCCGCAAACGACCGTGGAAACACTATTTACGAGCTACAGATACAGACTTTTTATGGATAAACGCGGAAAAACGCCATTAAGCACACAAATTCAAAATAGCGTTTATGTTTTTAGCCTGGATATTATATTTTTTTTTTTCAGCAAGCAAGGCCAGTGCAAGTGAAACAGGCGCATCAGTTTAAAACTGTGATTATTTATCTTTTAGAGACAAGAAGGAGGGCTAAAGGCCCTGTTGTATCTCCTGAAAAAGACCCGGACAGGACCACTGCTTGTGTAACTGCTTCCCAGCTTCTCTGTGAAAATGTTCTTTCCCATCCTTTTACCATACTTCGAAAGCAGTGCCAGGTAAGAAAAATAGCCCAGTAGGCTACCTACTGCCTTGAATGCAGTCTGTTACCATATAACCAGCAGAACAAATTTGGAGGTTTGTCAGTGGTGCATCTCGCCGGAGTCACCGGTGAAGATGTTATGTCACTCCCATTTCCTTGAGTCATGTTACCGAGGTTTCTGTAGTATCCTTTTGTTTTTACTTTTTTGCGTTTACTACTTAAGTTGATGATATTGACATGGATGGGTGTTATTATTTTGTAGAACCCTTTTTTCGATAATCTCCATTCGTTCGTTTCGGAAACGTTTCCACCAGTCAACCTCTGATACGTAACTACACTTCTACACTAGGTCTATACACCCTTTTTATATATGTAAGATTTGCACATAACAAGTTCAAGGGGCATTGGTACCAAAGTTAAATGCAAAACAAGTAATAGCTAAATAATTACCACACTTTAAAGAAAATGGAACCTATGTCAAAGTCCCACCGGAACAAACATAGAACGATTCTGAATAGTGGCGAAAGACCTGCTTATCCAAACCTCATCTCCAGTAGTCCCCTGAAGCCACTTGCAACCGTAAATCTTGACAGTTTGACATGAAGTGAATCATGTTACCCCCCTCCCCCCCTCTCCCCTCGAAGAAACAAAAAAGTTAAACTTGGTGCTCGCAGAGTGCCTGACCACAAAAGTTGAGCTAAACGGGGTGCTCTGGAAAAAGTCAGTATGGCTAGTTCAGGGTTACCAAGAAACTGAGTTGACATCCAGCTTGGACATGGGCGGTTCTGGGTTCTCGAGTGTTTGAGACTTGGACATGGGCGGTTCTAGGTTCTCCAGCGTTTGAGACTTAAGGAACTGCATTTTCAGTTGCATGTTTCGAGCTTGCCAGCTTGACATAAAGAGGCGGGCTGTATCGGCAAAAGACAGTTGTCCAATTATGAATTTTGCCCTGCAGCAGTTTTAAGACTGTTGTGTACCAATATCTCTCGATTCAACTAAAAACCCGGCTGATTTTGTTTGTGGCGTACATTTTCAAGAATTTGTTAGTTTCATGCAAAGATTCTTTGTATTTTAACAGAAAATAATTTGATGATAAGAACTTTCCTCCAATGTCACGTTTAAAAATAAATCGGCTTCGTGAGCAATAAGAGAAGACGTAACGAAGGACAAGTCTATTATGTTTCAAGTTTTACCCAGGGGCGTCGCAAGTACATTTTCGTTGGTGGCGGTGGTGGTGTGTGTGTGTGCGGGGGGGGGGGGGGGGTGCAGAGATTTTTTTTTTAGCGAATTCTAGAAACTGAGAATTCGAATTCTAAATTATGGAATAGCAAGGATTACGTAGGAAAAGTAACATTAAAGTGCAGCATGAGGATAGCCAACTATTAGGCGGCGTTTTGGCGAAGCGCACTTGGAGAATATATTGCTGGGCACGATTGCAATAACAGCTTCTATAAATGGTACTCAAGAGAAGATTAAATCGAGCATCGCTGGCGAAAATTTTCGAAATCCATTTTTGTTTCCTGTAGGCTAAAATTTAACTTCTTCTCTTACAAATTCATTTACCGTGGATTCAATTCCGAGACTCTTAAGAAGTTCCAGAAAGCGGATGGAGTGACGTTCCGGCAGCAGCCGGAACGTCGATCCCTACCTCATTTTCGTCAAAGAAGGCCGGGTCGGGTTATGCTTGGAAGATTTGCAATATTGTAATTTCTTCAACGCTTTGCAATCTGTTTCTGCCGAACCTGAGAAGTTGAAAATATTGCTAGGTCCATTGACGATTTTAATTTTCTTTCTGTTAGAATTATTTTCAGACCGTTTGCATGAATAATGATGAAGAAACGTTGAATAAAAAATTCGGTTATCCATGCGACGACAACGTGGTGGTGAGTAATCGAAAATTGCCTTATCACGGTCTAAAGACAAGAAGTGAAATCCTTTTATTAGATAACAAGTAATAATCTTTTCCCAAGTTTGTGTTCCCAGTAAATACCTCGGCGTGTTTGTAACACTTTTTTCTAGGTTCACGTTCGCTCTGGCCGTTATCACCTCGTTCCGATCACCTTGTTCTCTCCGTGTTATATAATGCAACAGAGACAGGGTGTGGCTGTCTACTGGAAGGGTCTGGGAAGTGCCGTGTTCGTTCGGGGATTTACTCTCGGCGTTGAGGATTTCTTGAGTAAAGTCACTCCCTGGCCAAAGTAAGTCAGTCCTCTCACCTTCCGTTCCACAAAAGCGGGGTGTAGAACTGAAGTAGGATCAGAAGTTATCGGATCCAGTGATGATTGGTCGATGCTGCACTTAAATCTTGTTAGATGTTACACCTTATGACGTCTCCATTCTGCAAATCACTCAGTCAGTTCGTACTAGTAAAAATTTAGATTTCGCACGGTTTTTGCCCAAGGCATCTATTGGCTTTACGTTTGTCAGGATCGGTGAGGCCTTCGGGTGGATTGATCATGTGTTCTCTGCAAACGGATTGGGCGTTAAATAGTTCGGGAGTTGATAAGCTTTGCCACCTTAACTTAGGTGGGTTGAGAGTGAATAAAAGGATAAGTGGTGTAAAGGAATCGAGTCTTATTACAGTACTGGAGAAGAAACAGCACCTACTGTGAGTTAATTTCCAACTTTGAGCAGAGAAAATTTGAAAGAATGAGCAAGAATAGGGAGGCGGGGTCAACCTTCTGGACTGGAAGTAGACATGCTTTCCTCTAGGCTGAAAATGAACATCATTTCCTTTGGGAAATCAGTGGGAGTTCTGTCAGTCATGGCAGAAGCTTTCTTTATGTTTGCCCGTTTTGTACTACTTGTGTTTGGTCATAGCCATGGTATTCTGTGTATTTGTAGCCGTACCGCATCAAGAACGTATTTTCTTTTGCAGGGAAATAAACAGCCGGAGCACATTGAAAGGAGTAGGTCAGCACTTCCTCCTCAAGTGGTGAGTCGCAGTGTAGAGAAAGGTAATACAAGTAAACAAAATATCGGCAAGTTATTGCATATGCAATCATCTGTCCTTCTGAAGTTTTCTTTTGAAATGCCGAAATAATCTTGTTGCTGATTGGAAATCACAGAAGGAGACTGTCTGTGGTATCATATATAGACTGTGGTATCAGGTACCGTGCTATCTGCAAAAACGCAACTAATGAGTTTGTAACACTTAATTACAGGATGGGTGACTGTCATGACTAACCCAGATCCGCTATAGGCGGGTGCTTTGTCATATTTTATTTATTTTTATTTAAACTAGGAGACCAGCTAGGGTCGAAAAGTGACAAAATAAGTAACAGACGCTGGCATGAATATAAACTACTAATAAAATAAAACAAAATTTCAGCATATCAACCAAGAGAAAACCCACAGTAAAGTAAGGTACCCCACGAACGCCAATGAAAGGCAAGGGCTGAGAAAAATCCGGGATGATAATGGAGAAAATTTGAAAGGATTTCGAACTTATTTTATGAGGAAACACCGCTCCAGTGCAAGTCGCACAACGGTGGCTTTTTTTTGTTTGTCTTTATGTAATTAAGCTCTATGTTTGTAGCACTCAATCAGGTCACCGTGTTGGGTTTATGGCTTATCCGTTTGTTAATTCCTACACCTGTTTGACGTGCAATACTCTATATGATATGATATTTGTTTGCCTTGAAAGCCCAAGGGCCATAACAACAAACATAAATAAGTACATGTAAATACAAAAATAAACGGTCACACTACTGTTTCACACTAAACCCCACTCAAACACTTTTCCCTGTGAAGACTGGCCACTCTGAGGAACCTCGCCAGGTTTCTTATATCAAGAAAATCCCTACTCCGCATAGTATTTAACAACCACTTCCTCCTATGAATCCCTCCCTTAAAAATTTCCTCCCTCAGATCCGTTCGAAACACGCCATTGAACCTCGGGAAGAACAAGAAACGTCATCCGAACTAACCCTCTAAATTGATTCAAATCCAGTATAAACCAATCGAAAACGTTTGTTGTCGTGACGTTTCTGGCTCTTCGCTGGTCAAACGGCGATCCTGCGTCGGCACAAAGAGTTTATCATCAAGAGTATTCGGATGTGAATATTCTGACGAGTTGAAACGCTGTTCTTGATCAGCTAGTTACCCCTCTAAGAAGATATGCGAGGGATAAATACAATTTCGGATATTTTGGTTGCACTTCCGGCAAACCGTCCTCAGTGAAAAAAACAAAACTAAATCGTAAAATCCAACACAATCACAACAGGAAAACGATACGGAACCAACAGACAATAAGACGACATGTAACTAAAAACCAGAAGAAAGATGCGGAAAGAACGACATGCAGATAAAAATAAAATAACGAAAGATAAAATGTGCGTGTTCAAAGTGTATATGTACAAATCTGTGATTATTTACAATTCTGGACTCTGTGTATATCTACAATTTACCATCCGTCTGGGAAAGCGCAGAAGCTTTCACCCAGAAAACGGCCCACTCCAAAAATCCATAATATGCTTGACCACTTTCGATAAAACCTTCCACAGAACAGAACCTTCCGGAAAATCTCGTTTTTCCTATCTTATTTGAAATGAATGGTCAGCTTGGCTTCAAACCTTATAATGTGGGTTCCAATAACGAAATTTGAACTTCCTGTTAACCAGGCTTGGCAGTTGGGTCATTAGTTGCGTTTTTGATCGGAATTCTCAGTTCTCCGGTCTCGCTTCTGAATTCACGATTCTCGTACAAATTACCGTTTTTGCTCCTCCGGCTTCTCTATTCTCGCTTTTGACAAAAACACTAATTTGGCAGCTCGTCCGCAACCCCGTATACGTGTTTATGCACATCGAACACCCGCACTCTTTTGACCAAACGGGGAGGCGAACGGAGAGAGGAGAATTGAGAATTCACCATTGGAGCAACTTCTCGATGCTGCAGAATCGCGAGGCCTTCCCCGTTCTCGATTCTGACAAAAATGCAAGAAAAGGAGAATTCGCTTCATCTGAATAGTCCAAAAGTGAAATAGGAGGATTGCGAGGAGAGTTGCAAGTAGAATTCGGATCAAAAACGCAACTATCATTTTCCAGTGTATCAGCAGCTACTGCAACGCCCTTCGTAGCTGCCAGTCTAGTCGAAATCGTTCAGAGTGACATCGCCAGCGAAAAGCCAGGAGTTTTCGACGTTTTCAGGGAGGGTTTTCTCAGGCTTGTGAGCTGGACGACTCCTCAAACAGGTGGGTTGCTATCATCTTTTCTTCTACCCCCTCCCGGCAGGTATGTGTTACCTGCCGAACGAAACGTAATTTTCTGTCTACATTTATTCATAAATTCAATAAATAGCATCATCTCTAGCATTCGAAATGGGAGAAACAGGGTCGATTATCGGACATTGTGAACACATTTTAAGACGAAGGAGTTCAAAGGCAAAACAAAGGGATTTTTGGAAGTAAGCAATACAAACAGCTTTCCTTCTTAAAGGAGTGAATGCGAAAGTATTTTCGCAGTTACAACGTCTGTCATCCACGCTATATATAGAATGTTTCGAAGTTTTTATACCGTTTCTGCTTGAAGCACAACTCTTACTAGAAATGATCTTTTCATTATGAACTGGATCAGAAAAAACATTTTCGAAAATACCATTACTTTCCACCTAAATTTAGCGATCTTCTTGTTAGCGCTTGCCGACTCTATCCAGCCTCCCTGCTCTCCGACGCGGCGACCGAGTGCAAAACATTTGAAAACTGAACGCGCCGTTGTTAAAAAGTGAGAAAACTAAGAGAATGAAAAAAGTTAAAACAGAAGATTCCCATGTCCTTATGTGTGAAAGAGTTCGTTGAAGATTTCGGCAAACATTGTGTTTGTGGCGGGCAAAACTTGGCACGGCCGAAAAGTTGTAGGGACAAGACGAAATAATGTAGAAAGATGGAGATTTTAGAAGCTTATAATTCTATAAGGGACCTAGGTATATTATAAAAGGCAGAACAAGTCCTTTAACGATCAGCAATATTTTCAGGAGGAAAAAAAAAATGGCCATTATGCCAGGATATGCCATTTGACCCGCATAATTATTAATAACGGGACGAGATTGGCGGACTCTTTGTTGTAAAGTAAAACTCGGTTTCTCTACTTTGCGAATAACATTGGCTGGTGTTAGGATTTTGAAGGAAAAAAATGCACAGTTGTCCTCACAGTAGTTATTCCTATTCACTGGCAATGCTTTCTCGCTAGATCTGTTGATTTCTTTAAAAAGAGCGAAGATGCTGGAAAAGTTAAGTACCGCGTCACAGAAATCAGAGTAGCCTAACTACCGAATACTGGCAGAATCCCGATACCGAATAATTATATCGAAGAGATTTGTACAGATAGCCTATTTAGGATTCAGTATAACTACCGAACCCCCGTAAATATATCGAACAGTTCTGCACATTTATTTTAGATTGTTTTCATGTAGCTATGAAGATAGAAAAAGCATTGTTCGCGTAACTTCAGCTTGCTACTATTTTATGCACAACCAGTCTGAGTTTAGTTTTTTGTGGGCTGGTGCCGGTTTCTGATAGGAAATCTGCATTTGCTATTTTTTTCCCTTTTAGGCCGCCTTCTTCCCATCTGGGTTCTCATACTGCCGTCTACTATTATTTATATCTCCCGGTATATTTTCTCGTTAGTCGCCACTGGAATATCTGAGAAGATTTTCACACAGTTAGCACGGAAATCATACGAAAAATATGTGAGTTCTGAATTTCTTTCTTATCTTGTTGTAAAGGCTAATTTCTGTCGGGAGTCCTTTGACACATGTAGCTGACCCTGAAGTATGGGTTTTGACGCTTTATCGCCGGATGAATGACTGTCAGACTGACCCAGATTCTCTGTAGGCGGGTCCTTTGTCTTATGGAAGGGAAGGCTTGGGAATAAAATTCCGGGACGATAATGGGGAAAACTGGAAATTCCGGGACGATAATGGGGAAAACTGGAAATTTGTTCACGAGGAAACGCCGTTCTAATTCAATCTCACGACAGTGGCTTTTTTTGTTTGTATTTGTGGGATTACGCTGTCCGATCTGTCTGATGCAAGACTTGCCCGAGAAGTCTCCGAGGAATCTATATGATTTAGCTCTAGTTCTCACCACTGGTGAATATCACTTCCCTTATTTCCCTGTTAATATTTTTAATCAGGGAGTCTTACAAAAGACTATCACTAATTTTACCTGTCACCTGTTTTGGTCCGTGGCTGCAAACTCTACTGTATAAACTAGATATGTGAACGGAGTATAAAACATAAAACATACATAGTAGACTTTTCTCGTCAGAACTTGATATTTTCAGGGACTCGATGTTTCAGAGAGTGAAGTGGCTCAGTCGCCATTAGTTCAACTCGGATCTTGGTTTGCTGGAAGAGCCGTCTCTGACATCGTGTTATATCCTGTTGAAACGGTTCTACAAAGGTATTTTAAGCTGTACCCTTCGGGACCTTCGTCATATCAAGAACAAATAAGCCAAGTAGAACCTCCGTCTTAGTCTTATGCACCGACTATGGATACCCCGACAAAATTGAGCTACCTAGAACTACTTGCTGAGCTTTGAGTTGGCGCTCGTCTACTTCCCTCTTAGCCTCTGTGTATCTGAGAGGAAAAGAGCTTAGCAGGCGTGTATGAACCTCCTTTGAATCAGAAAGAAAGACGCTCCCCAATCTAAACACGTCACACTTGGAGCGTGTTCCATCCTACTTACCGTAGTTACTACGCATGACGTCACGAATCTGGCTTTTTGCCGTCAAGGCTGGAACGATTTTTCTATTTTCCAGCAGGATCTCACGCCAGGGGCGAATCCGACCAATCACGTTACAGAAATGCGTAGTTACTACGCTTACTACGCTCCCGAGCATGGTAAGCAAATAGTAACTATTAGTTACTATTCCGACAAGGTTGGAACGGTCAGCGTAGTAACTTTTCGTGAGGATGGAACGGGAATAGTAACTATTGTTAGAAGGGTGGAACACGCTCTTGATGTCACATTGGTATACACCCAACAGTATGTTTACTCTTGAAGCACTTCGACCCGCCCTGAATCAGACCTAAGGACGCTCCCCAGTCTCAGCGCGTCAAACTTGACGTCACAATGGTATACACACCAACATTTTGTTCACTCTCGACCTTTCTTCTCCGGGGCTCTACTGCGATGAGGCGTTTGTAGAGGTAACGAACTGTGCTGTTCCGCGGTGCTCCCACCTCCGCTCGTTTGCACCGGGAATCTACTCGACTCCGCCTGGGTGCAGTACAGAGATCGATAGACGGAGGCTTTCTACTTCTTATTTGTTCTTGCTTATACCTAGCCCAATAGCGTGTTCATTTCCTGTGCTGATGGTCAACTTGTTGCACATCTAGCTGGATCGGCTGAGGCTGGCAACTTGTAGAGATCAATTGCCGTCACCAAGTATTCATTGTCGTGTTCCAGGTTAGGACTCCGCCTTGCTTACTTTTCTTTTCTTGCCGACAGTCTTGCGAATCGTAATATTGACCATTGTCTTATTGTCATACCATTATCATATTGACAAGCCTTTCAGGTCAAGGACTTTCTGTGTTAAAGTTCAATGGGCACATCAAACTACCCCAATCCAACTCTGTAACAACCTAGGAACAATGCTTACCCCCTAGATCAGCAGCTTTTTCAACAGTTTCCACTCTGTGATATTTCAAAGCGTAATTTTTTGGGCCAGTACATGCTCAATTTACTAGCTTGGACAAAGATAAAAGTGATGTTTCTTATAATACTTAGAAGATCTTTATTTTATGCATAAATCAGCTTGTATAATTCAGATTTAAATAGGTTATTTGTTTTTGAATGATTTTTGTAGCTATGTTATTTTTTATAAGCTTATTGCATATTCTGGTACATTTTATAAAGCAAGCTAATCATGCTTCACAACACTATTCGTCAAAGAAAAACTTTTAATAGGCACTTTAAGCCATGGAACTTCTGATGAAACACCAGAACAATCAGGTAAACTGCATCTACGGCCTGACTTTGGTGACATCTCAAATATATCCTTTTCTATCAAGCATTGCTGGGAGTTTTTGAATTTCCTGCCACGATATCCCAGCTCCTAAGATTTGGATCGCCGAAATGTCAGAGAGGTTAAGACAAGGGATAACAAGAAAACGGCCGATTTTCGTAGCGCCTTCTAAAGGAAGTCGGAAATGTTTATTTGTGAAGCATTTAATACAAAATAAAGCATTAGAAGTGTCCATTGTGCTTTAAGGGTGACATGCCGTATTTGTAACAGTAATCCAGTTTTGTTCTTTAGTCGCTCCACCTATTTTCGTTCTTGATACTTGAATTTCGTAAGGTATATTTTGTTATCCTGCCTTTGTTGAATGATTTTTAGTTTTGCCGTCCTCAGTCAAGTCTCTCGTTCATTGTTTGCGAGTTAGAAAATTTAGTATGGTTAGCTACCTTAGAAAAATCGGAAAACAAGGTTATATACATATGCTTTTAGTTCCTAGAAGGCCTTCTTGTGAAATGGCGGCTGGGATTACGTGGAATCAGTTTTAGGTAGGAGTGAGTGTCGCAAAGGGTGCCGACGGAAGATAATCTTCCTAGCCGGGATACGAAGTTGCTAGACTAATATTCAACTGCTTGTTTCAGGTTGTACCTTCAAGGAACTCGAACGATTATCGACAACTTGGATGACGGCATGAGCGTAGTGCCGATTGTGACGCGGTATGAAGGCTTCTGGGATTGTTGGAGGTCGATTACGGGGGAAGAAGGAGTTTTAGGGCTTTACAAGGTTAGTACCCCCTTTATGGTCTGTACATAAAGTAATATGGAAAAGAGAAATTCGAGCGAAGTAAGTTAGCCATGGAACTACGCTTTGAAATATCACAGAGTGGAAACTGTTGAAAAAGCTGCTGATCTAGGGGGTAAGCATTGCTCCTAGGTCGTTACCCGACATTCAGAGGAATTAGCTCACGAGAGAAGAAACACAACAAGAGCAGGATTTGTTCTCAGGAACATAGGTGTGAGCGTCTGGAATGACCTTCCAGAATCGGTCAGAGACGCTGTAAGTCTGGCATCATCCAAGAGAATGGTTAAATCCCATTATTTGAAAAGGAAAGAAGTGTGATAAGAGGGGTATTTATTTAAAAAAAAAAAAAATTTACCCACCCCCCCACCAAGGGTGGGGAGGGAATGAGGGAATGATACAGTGGATTCATGGTGGTTAGAATTACGGCCACAATCAGGATTTTTGTTGTCTTAAAAGTGGCCGTTAATGGTAAATTGTTTGCTTAATTTATGTGTTTTTGATGAAATTAAAAAAATGTCTAAATGTCTATTGATCTAGTTTAAATGTTTAATGATCATGTTTTTACCATTAACAGGGTTGGGAATGTCAGAGGAACTCGCCAATGCTAAAATTGCTGAATTTGAAATGTTGGTGAGGTTTGCGGTGTAAAGAAAAAATGCCTACCTGGCGCTCATGGTTTTTCAGGAAGATGTCTCTTCGTAGCCAAATTGTAACAAACTCGCGGAAATCTGCTCGGAAAGCTAAATAAACAAGATCAAAGGTTTCGATGGGATCCCTCAAATTTTAATATTTGCTCCCGACAATTCGCTCTTGTAGATATTCGGTCTTCAACAGACTTCTTAAACATTTTTACTGTTAAAATTTAAAAACAGGTTAAGGCCAATGGTAGTAATCGGAGAAGACCAAGTTCGTATTTGACAGTGCAAAACGCATACGCCAGCTGAATCTCACCTAAGTTCAGATATATTCAGATATCCGTTTTGCGCTATCAAATATTCAGATATGTATTCAGCATGTGGTTTACCCTATAGCCTACGTCGTATCTCCTTCCTTCCTACTTCTGCCCAACTTCCGATTTCGGCCGGGATTCCGGACAACCTACTTGTCTGGCAAAAAACTAAAGCTCAAAAACGAATTCAGCATGTTTCCTTACCGTATATCCAACATCTAATCAACTTCAGATTGAACTTTTACTTTCAGCAAATTTTCCGGTTTAAGCTGGATTCCGAGCAATCTGTACGTTCGGTGAGAAAATGATGGTCATATTCGAATTCAATCCCGAAAACCGAACATCCAACAAATTCTCCGGTTTTGGCCGGATTCCGGCCGAACTAATTGTCCGGCGCGAAAAAAAATTTCATATTCGGACTCAGCACTTCTCATTGGCCCTGTCCCTAATCAACTTCATATTAAACTTTTACTTTTCAAAAATTTTCCGGTTTTCGCTGGATTCCGGGTGAACTATTTGTCCAGCGAGAAAATAATTTCCATATTCGAATTCAGCACGTCTCCTTACCCCCATATCGACTATCTCAATAGCTTTCAAAAAATATTTTGTCCCTTAATTTGAAACCCCTCCCCCACCCTCAAAGGATCCTCCCACCAAGTTTCATGAAAATATCTCAATCCCTTCGAGAGTTATTGTGCGGACAGACAGACGGACAACTTTTACGATGTCATAGGTATCCCTCCACTTACGTTTTGGGATCCCAAAAAGTGTATACATCCTTTCGTTCCCTAGTTCCCCCTACAAAGTAGAGCTCTGGATGTGCCAATGGCGCTGACTTTCCGTCTGGAAATCAGTTTGAAATGCTTCGAGAGTGTTTTAGAACTGATTCAGATAATTATTGACGCCGTACTATGCGCGACAGAGAGCTGGAGCGTCTAGCGAAATATCCCAACGTATGCTAAAAGTTGACTGACGATCTATCAGAAGGCATTGACTTTGGTAACTTTAGTGATAGCAGATTGGTATTTAGTTTATTTTCTCCCTGAAGGGTTTTGGTGCTTTACTACTTCAGTATGGAGCCGAGTTCCTATTTCTCCGGGCTGTGCACTTCTTGATTACGGACGTTTATGGATCGAGGTTCCGATCGGGTGCTGTCATATCTACACCGCCTCGAACACCAGAGCGACCGGTGGTAGACCCCGGGGAAGTAAAAATGGTGAGTCAGAGCGTAAATTAATATCCTATAGCAAAAATCATTCTCATTGGTCGAACTTTAATGGTTAGCTAAGCGAGTGTTAACCTGACAGCTGACAGCCAAGTTCTAATGGTTATCATTAGAAGAATCAAGAAATGAGAAACTCTGAAAACCGGATCTCTAACAAATATCTCGATAGTGGGTTTGTGCTGGACCGGTAGAGCATTCAAGCTTTTCTGAGAAACCTGCAGACTTGAACATATAGTGATCGGAGTTTTCGTAGTTCTGTCCAGTGTTGGCTAGCCGGAAGTTTTGACGAAGTGATGAGGATGAAACTTAGAAGGTCGATGGGACACAGATGGATTAAAGAAATTCTATGTTTTTCCGGATCCGATCACCCATGTGTGTGTATTGGGGGGGGGGGATGTTTATGGTGTCCTGTTTTATCGTCGGGCCCAAGTTGACAGCCTCTTGATAAGTAATAACAATAACATCTTTCGCGTGCGAAGTTTCAGCGAAGTCTTGGAATCACCCGCAATCGCTTTCCATAAAGAAAACTTTGGTTTCCGGTAAGAGTTTGCTTCACGTTCAGGAATCGTCGCGTTTTTCTGTTTACTAGGTTACTATTTTCCAGGAACCAAGACCTAGCACTTCATTTTCTGTGCGGGACGGAGGATTCCGAACAAGTTTCGAAGACTCTACGGTGCCAGCATCCAGGCCCAATGAGGAACCTTATCACTTGAATTCGGGTAGTCCAGTAAGAAGTAGCCGACCGTCGACCCTACACATTTCTCAGAGTCGAAGTCTAAATTTTAACTAGATGTCGTTGCTTCCCATTTGCATGGAATAGTCATATAGCAAATTGTGTTCCATTTATTTCTGGAATATTACGTTTTCGTTACCGAGTCGGATGCTTATTTACAAATATTGCTCTTCTACCAGACTTAGGAAACCTTGGAATAGATCTGCCACGGATGTGGTGCGTTGCGAAATCAAACGTTTTTGTTCAGCTTACTGTAAGACCTTCGGAGGAGCAAGAAGCCCCTCAGACTCAGACTGTTTAAAGCTAGGTGCACACACAGTATGATAAGATTTCGCATACGAAATTCGCGTCATTTCGTCAGATCGGGATGTGCCGTCAGAATGTAAAGCATTAAGCCGCTTACAGAGCTTACGCAAACAAATAAAACCCAACGCAAGAATAGAACCAAGTTCCATTCTTGCGTTGTCGACACCTACGCATCAGATTTTCATTGAAAAATAGAAGCCTTTGACGATAAACGGGAGAACTCCTACTAACGATGAAGAAAAACTTAGTAATGATGAAAGAAACGAGAATTCTTAAGAAACTGAAAAAGGTAAATACGCATCCAGCTTGAAAGCTTGTCGCACAGGTGTGAAAGATACGCTACGCAACCCGTACGCAGCGCAACATAAACGCATACGCAGCACATCGCAACGAGGCGTCAATGGGAAAGCGGCTTTAGGCTCTCCTCCAGTGGTAATCAGGAGATGAAAAGCTCGCCTGAATGTCCAAATTTGTTTTGATTTTTTTTGTTTCTATGAAGACATACTGAAGTTTGAACTTGGACTTTTTATTCCCCCATATGAACCGACGTGGGGGATTGTTTAATCGCTTCGGTACACAGAACAGGCTGCTCACAGTTTCTACGTGCTGTATTGCTCATATTGGTATAGTGATTTCTCACAAAGCCTTGGTTCCAGGAATTGTAGTCAGTTATCGGGCTGGGAAAGTATACGTGATAACTAAGATGTTCTAGGTTCAGAGATTAGAGTTATATCTTTTCGCTATGTAACGATCCTTTGTTCAAGCCCTTTTCTCCTCACGTAAAGCCCTATTGTTCTTGGAAATTACTGTTATTCGATAGCCTACAAGGAATTCTAATAGTTTCTTTAGGCAGGTTTAGTCCAGTTTCAGCACTTTGGACCACGAATTCCCCGAACAATTCAAACTAATCTCTCAAGCACATGTGATCTAGACAGATAATTCATAATCGTTTGTTTTACTCTGTTTGCTTAATTTTTTCGCCGATAAAAGATACATGGATGAGAGTTCTCTCCATTCTAACGCGTGTTTGCAGCTCCGTTAGGGCTGGTGCCTGTCTTCAGACAGCGGATGTTATATATACACCGGATAGGTCGCATATAATAGCGAAATTTCATCCATCACCCACGCATGATGTTGCACATACGGCGATAGCGCACTAGGAAAGAAATTGAACACGAAAAAGATCTCTCCTCGAAATAACCGGAATAAAAACTTAGATAGTTATTTTAGTCGAATTCATGTAGGATATCATGCCGACAATGTCTTGGCCGATGGTGTCCCCAGAAAGAAGCCAAGCTTTTTGGGACCCCAAAACGTAAGTGGAGTGATGCCATTACTTTGTAAAAGTTGTCCATCCATCTCTCTGTTAGCACGATAACTTTTGAAGGGAATGAAATATATTATTGAAACTTGGTGTGAGGATTCTTTGGGTAAATGGACATTTCGAGTTCGTAGATGGGCCCTTTAGCCCTATAATTAGGGGTGGGGGATGGTGTTCAAACTAAGGGCGAACAAAATATTTTTAAAAGCTAATGAGATAGTCGATTTATGGTTAAGGAGACATGCTGAACACATGTATGAAAAGAATTTTCTCGCCGGACAAATAGTTCGCCCAGAATCCGGGCCAAGACCGACAAATTTGTTAAAAGAAAGTTTTATTGAAGTTGATTAAATGTTCGTTTTAGGGGTAAGAAACATGCGGGACCTGCATATGACAATCGGAAAATTTGTTCTCAGTAAAATTTTTATCTGAAGTTGATTAGAGGTTCGATATAGTGGTAAGAAGACACGATAAATCCATATATGATAATTATTTCTCGCCGGACAAATAGTTCGCCCGGCTTCCGGCCAAACCCGGAAAATTTGTTAGAAATAAAAGTTTCATCTGACGTTGATTCGATGTAGGGGTAAGAAGACATGCTGAATTCGTTTTGATCTTCAGTTTGTTGACAGACAAGTAGTTCGCTCGGAGCAGAAGTGAGGCAGGAACTTTGGAAACCCGATGGAATGCTGACCGCATCTTCAGAAACTACGGAAAAGTATAATTCGCCCGGAATCCGGCGAAAGCCGCAAATTTGGTAGGGATTAAAAACACGCGATGAATATAGTACTGATCTTTATTTTCTTGACAGACGGGGGACCAACAAAATTTGCCCAGACTCGGAAATTTGGTAGACTCGAAAAGCTATACAGAGAAGGTTAGCTCAACCGTTAGTGTCAGACTGCAGATGGAGATGTTCTTGGTTTGCCCCTCGGTATCATCAGCTGTCTGCCACATTCTGCGAAGTTTCAGAGCTGGAGGGCTTCGATTAAAAAGTCGATATAAAATAAACATTGAACAACCCATATCTGAACTTTGTTTTCCTGCCGGAAAAGTGCCGGAAAAGAAGTTCGCCGGAACAGCTGCAGCTAAAGCAAGGAATTTTGTCTAAGTAGATACGACATGTAGGAGAAAAGCAGAGCCGTTACTAGCCAAAATGTTTGGGGGGGGGGGACGAGGGATTTACCGACCGGCTGGTAATTTTTACCGACTTTTTCTGCAGAAAAAACGAGAGTTTTCAACAACAAAAATGACATTTTTGAAAAAAATCGACTGACTTACAGAAAATTCCACTGATTTTCAGGAAAAACGACTATTTTGACGAAAAATTGACCAATTTTCAGAAAAACCGACTGTTTTCATGAAAAAAATCAACTGTTTTGACGAAAAATCGCGGCGCTTCGCGCCGACTCGGTTAGTTTTTACCGACTGGCTGACAGCAGTGGGGGGGGGGGGGGGGGGGGGGCGTCCCCTCGTCGTGGCGCCCCTGGGGAAAAGACACGTGCAGAGTTCATATCTGAACTTGGTTTTGTCAGATGCTTAGCCATTTGCCTTAATCTGCCAAGGAAAAAACATTACGATATCTTTAATATGTTAATTTTCAAGCAGCTTTTTAATAATAATAGTATTTTAGTAGTAATATTATTAACGAGTGTGGCGAAGACTGGATATCTAAAGACCCAATTGTCCGGATCAAAGAGTCCAATACATACTAATTTTTGGGATCCCATCGAAACCTTTGGTCTTGTTGCCAAAAAGCTAATGCAACGTGAATGCTGAATTTGTTCCCGACAGGAACGAGGCAGACACATCGTAGTAACAGTCAGAGGCGTCACGACTGGGGAGGGGGGGGAGGCCCCCCCAAAGCCGTCGGCTAGTCGATAAAATATACCGAGTCGGCGCGAAGCGCCGCGATTTTTCGTCAAAACAGTTGATTTTTGTCATGAAAACAGTCGATTTTTCTGAAAATTGGTCGATTTTTTCAAAATAGTTTTTTTTCTGAAAATCAGTCGATTTTTTTTCAAAAATGTCATTTTTATCGTTGAAAACAGTCGTTTTTTCTGCAGAAAAAGTCGGTAAAAATTACCAGCCAGTCGGTAAATGCCTCGTCCGCGCCCCCAAACATTTTGGCTAGTAACGCCTCTGCAACAATGGTGAGATTATGAGGTCTTCAAGGCTTTAAGGTATTTTTTCGCAGAAGGTCGTTACGCTATGAGAGTACGTACCCTCTTCTTTCGGGAATATCAATAACATGCGTATAATAAATAACAAATAAGATAAGTTCCGAAAAGTTTGCCATTACTACTTGCATTCATATTACTGCTGTTTAGGGGTATTTAGTTCATTACAGATTAGCCTCTGGGCATTGAAAAGTTCATTTTTCACTTGCCCTTCGGCCAAGTGCCATAAACCGATTGCAATTTCTGTCCATCCGTCGGTCGGTCCGGGTTTTGCTAGTTCGGGTACTTCCGAACCGGATCTGGTGACTTGAGGGGGGGGGGGAGCTGGAGGGGGAACCGGTAATCCTGGGAAAAGATTCAGTCGGATTGGACCGCCTGTTCTCAACTTCGAGAGCCAGTGATTTCCGGGTTCCTCTTCCCTCAGAAATTTCTTAAGCCAACTCGAATGGAGGTTTCGGGATGAAACTTGGTGGGAAGAACAATCACAAGTCCTAGATACATCGTTGACATAACCAGACCGGAGTCGGGCATCGGGAGGGATTTTGGGGGGAGGGGTTCAGAATTCTGGTGATCGCACGAATTCGGTAGTTCCTGCTGCGCTATGACGATGAACCTTGGAAGGCTTATCAGGGAACCGAACAGACTGACTTGAGAATAGTCACGTCCCCGATCTGACCATCATGGGAGGAGTGGAAGGATGGGGAGCCGAGAACCTAGTGACATGCATAACTTTAGAACCAGTGATCGGAATTGAAGAACACTTGGCAGGTGGAAGATCTATCGCCTCAGGTGTTACATGTCAACTCCTGATTGGATCCCATGCTTGTGGAGAGGGGCACCGGAAATCTCGTGAAACGCTTAGAGTTGAGAGATTTGGATGGAACTTGGTGGGAAGAACAAGCATTAGCCCTAGATACGTAATTGACAAAATCAGCTAATCGCATCTGGGCCTATAGGGGTAGTTGGAGGGTGTGTTTCCCGTGAATTCCGGTGATCGCCAGTTCAGATCTTCCAATGACGATGAAACTTTGCAGTCGTATTACTGACTTATAATGCCCTAGGAAAACTTGTGTTCCTTGATCCCACTATCTTTGGGGAGTTGAGGGAAGGGGAATCGGGAAACCACTGGCTTCCTTAAGTTGCGAATGGGTGGTCCGATCCGAGTGAAACTTTACGGGTGATAAGAATTGATGACCCAGACAAGTAAAAGATGCGGCCACGGTTGGGAGAGTTTGAGGGGGGGTAGAAACTTTCTGACATGCACATAACCAAACGGATGGACAGAATGGGATGCAAGTTGGACAGTACCGAGCTTATACGGCCTTGATTTGTTATTTGGCGTCTGGATCGGATCCTGCCACGGTAGGGGAGGCGGTGAAGCGGGAATTGGAAATTTGCAGATAGGCTGTGCTCCGATTCCAGTCAAACCGGGTGGACGGGAATAGTAGGTGTCAAAGATGCGACGTTTGTGTTTCCGAGTCGTATTCAGCCACAGTGGGGGGAGTCCCGGAAATTTTGTGGCTCGCAAGGGGTCAAACAAGTTGAGCGATTTGAACGAAATTTTGAATGTAGGAGATCACGTGCTCTAGATGGTATATTTTAGGGTTCGAACTGGATCGAACCACGGTGGGTGGGGGGGGGGGGGGGGGGGGGAGGGTACCGGAAGATCCCAGATTTGAGTGAAACTTGATAGGTGGTAAGAGAAAATGCTTCAGATGATGCATTTAGGAGTCCGAATCAGATTCGACCGCGACATGCTCGATAGAAAAGGATATATTTGAGATGCCACCAGCAAGTCAAGCCGCAGATGCAGTTTACCTGATTGTTCTAGGGGGAGTTGGAGGGGGGTATCACAAATCGTGTGGTAGGTCTAGCGACCAAACGAGTGGATGTATCAGTTTGAAACTCGGAAGGTAGAATAGTCATTTTGCCTAGATGATACGAGGCGATGCCTGAAATTCTCAGACTTCAGTGATACTAGATATCCACTTCTATATCCGAACAGCAGTTGGATGGAGGGCTGTTTTGTGACGTTCTCATCTGCTTTCTTGTACCACATGAGCTCATATGAGCTCGTAGCTCTTGTTATTAGAATAAACCCATTTAATCTCATTCCGAAAAGAACCTTAATCGTTGAAGCGTTTTTTTTGCGAGAATGGTTTTCTACAAGTCTCCACGTTCCGCTGGCTGCGAATCACTGCTATTGTCTTTCGGCTTTCACTCTCCACTGCGTTCTCCACTGCGTTAGAACCGTACGTCATTCCCTCAGATCGACGAGCATGGTTTCGTCGAGTAATCAAACGGAAAGGCGGAAAAGGTTTACTGTAGCCAGGTGAGGAAATAAAAGCGAACCAATGTTTATGAAAAACCATACGCCAAATTAAAAGGAAAAAACACTTGAATTTGGATAGAATGTCGCACGTTAAAAATCATTTAAATCTGGAAAGAAGATCGCCGTAAGAGTAGATTAGGAAAATACCAAGTCTTGCGTTTCTTTAGCGACCGCAATGAGATTGCGGAGTGCGATCGCCCATGAAGCTGTAGATGGACAGTCGACCGTAAGGGACCGATGTGCACTGGCTGCAGCAGTGTAGTCTCGTGTTTCGAGTCCTGGAAAACAAAAATATTGTCAAAATTGCATTTACACAACATTCTCGGATGCAACCACACAGGTTGAGTTATGGCCGAGTTCCTAAGGCATATTGTACTAACTGGTAGTGTAGTTGGTTGAAACCACAAAAGAAAGTGTATATTCCTGTTCTTACATTTTTACGAATCCGTCGTCAGACGAAGTCTGAGCTTGCGAGAGAACCGGGCCAATTTAGATTCAACTGTAGAATTTGAAGAAGATAAAATGATGGACGAATTTTCATATTCACGCTGAGAAGAGATGAATTGAAAAAAGTCTTAAGTGTCGAAAGCAGTGAAAGAATGGATTATTTTCATATATGCCTAAGGCTTTTTGTCCACTTGGCAGTCTTCTGAAAAACCTAGCAAGTGTTTTTCAATAATATGGCCAGGAAAAAAGAAAAACTTAAAGGACTTGATAGATAGATAGATATGAGAGATATCGCTTTTATTCTTTCCGAATTATAGTGGTGAAATCCAAATTTGTCAAAATCGTCATATACACATGTAGACACTCGTATATAATATGTCAAGGTCAGATATAAAAGTAAACACTAAATAAGATTAAAACTTTAACAAAAGACGGTAAAAATGTCTTTTCATACCGTACATAGTCACATTTTACGTGTTGGAGATTCGGGATCACAACTGAGGCCGCTCTTGCAGGTCGTTGGCGAGCAGTATTGAACGATGGCGGAAGTATATACTTATGGATTGGGTGCTCAAGGACTTTTTTACCGGATGCCATGCACAGTTTCAACCTACGGGACTCGAGTTTAAATTTCTGAAGGAGCTCATTATAAAGAATTTTGGGGGATCGTGACATACTTGTAGGGCACGTTTCTGTTTTTTTCGATCCGATAAGCCTGGTCTTCAGTAAGGCCGAAGTGCCAAGCTTCCACCAGGTGTTCTAGCCCCGAACGTATAAAAGAAACATAAAATCGGAGCAAATCTTGTTCAGGGAACCTATTTTTAGCAAGTAATTTCAGCATATGAAGGCCGGTGTGTCCACGCTTTACCATTTCCTTCGTTTGGAGTTCACATTTTAAATCGTTTGATATAATTAGACCGAGGAGTTTTATTTGGTTTACACGCAAAGTATCTAGGAGGTTCAAAAATTGGCACTTCTTCCAGGAAAGAAGTTGTAAGAATTGCAGACTTCTTTTCATTCACAGCCATGTCTGAATTTAAAGCTTCGGTCTGTATCTGCGAAATTAAATTGGCGCGCTTACTTCACTTACAGAAGGACAAATCTGGACATAACCGTAACGAGATCCAGGTTGGTCTATGTTAATCGACCTTTAGTCTTTTTTATGGCACATGCCCTTCGGCCAAGCGCCATATAGCGATTGTAATTTCTGTCCGTCAGTCGGTCTCTCTGTCCCGGTTTTGCTAGTTCGGGCACTTCCAGATAAGCTAGGACGATAAAACTTGACAGGCGTATCAGGGACCGGACCAGATTAAATTAGAAATAGTCTCTTCCCCGATTCGACCATCTGGAGGGGAGTGGAGGGGTAATCCCGAAAAACTAAGAAAAATGAGATACTTTCTTACGAACGGGTGATCGGATCTTAATGAAACGTGATATATGGAAGGACCTCGTGTCTTAGACCTTCCATTTTAAATCCAGACCGGATCCGGTGACATTGGGTTGACAGTTGAAGGGGGAAACCGGAAATCTTGGAAAACGCTTAGAGTGGAGAGATCCGGATGAAACTTGGTGGAAAGAACAAGCACAAGTCCTAGATCGATGACTGACCTAACCGGAACGGATCCGCTACCTTTGGGGGAGTTGTGGGGGGGGGGGGGCGAATTTCTAGTGATCCCGCGAGTTCGGTGCTTCCTGATGTGCTAGGATGATGAAAATTGGCAGGCATGTCAGGGACCCTACCAGATTAAATAGAAACTAGTCACTTCCCCGATCCGTCCATCTGGGGGGTGGGGGGGGGGGTGGAAGGAGGGAGTATTTTTAACTTTCGAATGGGTGATCGGATCTTGATGAAAGTTCATATTTAGGATGACCTCGTGTCTCAGACGTCTCACTGTAAATCCGGACCGGATCCGATTACACTGGGGGGAGTTAGAGGAGGGAACCGGAAATTTTGAGAAACACTTAAGAGTGGAAGGATCGGGATGAAACTTGGTGGGAATAACAAGAACATCGTCCCTGGATACGTCATTGACATAACCGGACCGGATCCGGACACTGTGGGGGAGTTGGGGGAGGGTCCGGATGTCTAGCGATACCGCGAGTTTGGCATACTTCCTGATGTGCTAGGGCGATGACACTTGGCAGGTATTTCAGGGATCCGAACAGATTGACTTGAGGATGGTCGTTTCTCCAACCCGGCCATCGTGGGGGGAGTGGATGGATGGGGAGTCCGGAATCTAGTGGCATGCGCATAACTTTTGAACGCGTGATCGGATTTGAATGATACTTGTCAGGTGGAAAGAGATATTGTCTAAGACAGTGGTTTCCAACCGGTGGTACGCGTACCCCAAGGGGTACGCGAGACCCTTGCAAGGGGTACGCGGAGGAACCAAGATTGATTTAGTCTGCTTCAAAATCTCGCCTCACTCATTTTTTGATAGCCGAAAGCCTAATATTACCAGTAGAGGCAGAACCAGCCAAAGTGTATCTTAAGGGGCAAGGTATTTTTACTGACCGACAGGTTATTTTTACCGATTGTTTTTTTTTAATTTTTTTTTTTATCAATAACTGCTTTTCGTTTAATCGTCTGGCCAACCTTTTTGGGGGGATGGGTATTGTCAACGCGTGCGTGACTCCTCTGATTATAAGCCCTAGTGAAATTCAGTGAAATAATGTTGACACAGAAACAGCTAGCCTAAGGCTGTAAGATCTGTTCTTGTGTCAACCAATATTGTTTCAAGAAGAATCGAAGTCATTCAGGTTGCGAATTAAGCTAACGAAAAAGTTTGCGACGCAGTTTGATGACAGCACGGAGAACATCAAAACTAAACACAGAAACAGGCTGACTGTACAAAATATGCCGCTAATGGCGTCGAGCCAGGATTTGACAAAATTTTTGCTAAAAAGCAGCCTCTAATGATTGCCTCATTGATTTTATATACATTTACAGATGTATGCCTTATCATTTATGATAATAACTATCGTCTTTTTCACGTTCTGAAAAAGGGGTACACAATCTTTTCGAACCTTGATTAGTGGTACGCGGTACGGAAAAGGTTGGGAAGCACTGACCTAAGATGTTCAGTGTCAAGTCCGGGTCGGGTCTGATACCTGTGGGGGGTTGGGGGGGGGGGACTCAAGACACGCTTAAAGCAGAGGGATTGGGACGGAACTTAATGGAGAGAACAAGCATTAGGCCTAGATACGAAATTGACGGAGCCAGATCGTTTTGGGGCTCTGTGGGGGGGGGGGGGGTTGAAGGGGGTTTCCTGGAATTCCGGTAGTCGCGAGTTCGAATAGTTCCAGAGGTACTAAGACAACGAAACTTTGCAGGCATATTAATGACCCGACATAATTGACTTACGAACTGACAAAACATAACCCAGAAACTTCCATTCCTAGATCCGAGCATTATTGGGGGAGCGAGGGAGGGAAATATGGAAATTGACTTCTGCAAATTGCGAACGAGTGGTCTGATTGGAGTGAAACTTAAGAGGTCATAAGAATCGACGATCGAGGAATCGAACTATATGCGACCACGGTTGGGGGAATTTGGGGGGGGGGGGGGAGGTCAAAGATTCTTTTATAGAATCTTCGAAATCGTGAATTCGACACTAGCGAATTACTGCAATGACTTTCAATTATCTTAGCGGCGTCTACTCGAAACCTATAAACTGTTGTGAATACCTTTCTGAGGCGACGCAAAAAAATTTGTTTCCAGAATCTTTTAAAGCCAGCACATTACCTTCAATCACTTTCGTGAGCCGCTGCAGGGCTGGCTTTTCAACTTTGTCTTCCTTCAACAGAGCTTCAACAGCTTGAAGCCTTCTCACTATCTCTTCCTTTCTGCCATCCTGGAAGCAAAATGGGATCAATAATACGCTTATTCCCCCGATAAGTAAAATTATCAGGTTATCATTCCGAAAACAGATGAAATAAAGCTAATCATAGTCTCATTAAGGAAGAATAGTAATGACTTACAAGCCACCAAACGACATGGGGACAACAGTGGAATACCTTGTGTGGATATATAATGACAACACACAAAACAACATTAACTAAGATGATTAGGCCTATTAATTGGCTTACAATCACAGTTATCCAAGTAGAGGATGGCATAATTCAAGCCAAACTCGAGAGGATGTGGCCAGGGGCGTCACTATGGGGGGGGGGGCCTCCCCCCCAAGGTCTTGATCGGCAAAAAGGGTTATTTTTATACGTAAGAAATCAAGTTCTGTACAGTCTAGTCAAGCAAAACACAGACAAAATCAAATGCTCGATGGTTTTGCCGGGCGTCGGTATTCTCGTCGGCACATCGGGTTCTTTTTACAAAAAAAAAAAAAAAAAATCAAATTCTGTGAATTTTTATCGGGCGCAGGCCGAAAGTTCAAGTCTCGTCGGTACATCGGCTTCTATTTACACATACAAAATATAATTCTTTACAGTCTTGTCGGGCAAAACACAGAAGAAATCGAATTCTGAATGCTTTTGTCGGGCGTCGGTATTCTTGTCGGCACATCGGGTCTTTTTATACGTAAGAAATCAAATCCTGCAAACATTTGTCCGGCGCAAAAAAAAAAAAAAAAAAACAATTTTAAATTTTTTTTGCCGGCGTTGCTTAGTTCAACTGGGGAAGCTTGGAAGCTGAAACGAAAAGCAGTATATGTGAATTTAAATATATGAATTTACATCAAAGGAACCACCTCAACTGATGAATTACACTTAGTTTTACAGAAAATTTCGCCTGCGGCGCATTTTGTAGTACTCTATTTGGAAGAACTGTATATCATTTAGTTTTCGTTTTAGGATATAAATTCTAGGGGTTTGAAACACGTTAAAAGCCGGAAATTGTATGGCACTATATCTAAATTTTTCCGGAAAAAAGCAGATTTAAAAAGTTTCGCCTGCGGCGCTTGGTTTCTCTTGTCTTCGTACAGTCGTTAGAAGCACCACTTTTTAGCGAAAGGTAAAATGAACAGCATGAGAACTTTAAAATACGAAATTCGATCAAAGGAATAATCTCAAGTGATGCATTACATTTAATTACACAAAATTCCGCCTGCGGCGCATTTTGTAGTATTCTTTGATTGGAAGAACGGTGTTCCATAACTGGCAGATTAGGATTGAAATGCGTGGGGTTCAGAAACACGTTAAAAGCTAGAACTTGTATGGTAGGTATAGCTAAATTCTTTCGGAAAAAAGGCAGATTTAAAAGATTTCGCCTGCGACGCTTAGTTTAACTTCTTCTTGATACAGTCGTTGGAAGCTTTGCTTTTTAGCGAAAGCTAAAATGAAAAGCCAGATATGTGAACTTTAATAGATGAGATTACATCAAAGGAATAATCTCTACGGATGCATTATAGTTAGTTTTACCCCGGTTCTATTCTGTGCTGGGGGGAAATGTGCGCCGTTGCCGCGAAGTTTTGTCGCGTTTTGTCGACACATTTTTTAGTCCGTCGGCACAAACCGGACGCCCCCCCCCCAAAGGTAAAAGGCTAGTGACGCTACTGGGGGCGGCAGGCTGCCTGCCAGCGCCCTGCCGCCCATTTTAGCTTTTCGTCACCGCTACGAGCTCAGGGGCGGTTTGAAGGGAGAGGACGTGAGACGTGACTACCTCAAAATGTCCGACAAGCCTCAAGAGTCATACCAGTTCGAAACAATAGCCAAGAAACGCATCACAGCATGATGACATGAAACTTAAGGTGAACGTCATTTATAACAAAAGGAATTCGCTTCTGCAATGGGCCGCCCTACGGCAGTTCCTAATGTTTGTGTATCTGACAGATGAGAATGAGCGACGCACGCGAAATTTTTTAAGTAGGCCATTACTTTTTTCGGGCAAAACACTACTTCCCCCTCCCCCAATAAATCTAGATTTAGTACGACCCGAGCCTCGAAATTCCAAGCCTAAAACAAGAATGAAATGACGCGAGTTTCCAGTAAATAGAGCCTACCATAAAAGGTGCCACCGGCAAAATTTTTTGAAATCCTGTATGATCCGAATACATCTTTTCGGATCCCAAACCAAACTAGGGCCACTTGGCATGGATCTTCCCGTCTGTCTTCGTTCACGACGAATCCAGAAAATGTGAAACATTTAGCTGGAAGTTGGTAATGTGCTTCAGCCTGATCCTTTCCGAAAAAAAGTAGCCTACTGACAGCCTACTGATTATCCAGAAAAAAAAAAAAAACTTGAAATAGAGCAGACTTGTTCTAAGTTTCCAGTTAGAAAAACAAACAAAATAAAAATCAAAACGACATGTTGTAATAATCAGGCCCGTCATTACAGCGTCACACTGGAGGAAAATACTTGTCATCAAATTCTATTCTGTTAAGAAACTAACCTGATTTGACATGAACTGAGAGATATTGGTACATAAAAGATCATGTTAAAGCTGTCAAACTGGCAAGCTTGAAACACGCGACTAAGAATCTAATTCCTGAAGTCTCAAACGCTCGAGAACCCAGAACGGCATAGGTCCAAGCTGGATGTCAACTCAGTTTCTTGGCAAACCTTAACTAGCCTTACTGACTTTTTCGGGCGAACTGACACCCTTCAGCTTTCCTGGGTGAGCGCCCGTTTAACTGAACTTTTTTTTATCGGGCGCTCTCCGAGTGCCCAGATAAGCTTTTTCTCTCTTCGAGTGGTGGTGGTACCACTCCCCCTCCCCGATAACGACGCCCCTGGGGGTGCCGTCAGTTCACACCAATGTCAGTTCGCCTCAATTGACCTTCGAAAATCCTTCAGTTCGACCACACATCACTTCACCTAACACGTCAGTTCGTAAACGCGTCAATTAGTCTACATGTCCTTTCATTCACACGCCAGTCCACGCAATCCTAAAATTCGACAGTTCTTCCACGTAGCTGACCCATGAATATCCTTCAGTTACACAAACGCTACTAGGCCCAAATCTTTGAAATAAACATATATTTTTTGTTATGAAAAGTGTATTCTAGGGCGAGTGGCAAGCGAGCCGCCGTCACGCGTTTACATTGAACTTGTTTGTCTAGGAAAATCCTCAAACGCTTTGGTAAACAATCTCTGGGCGTAGTGAAAAATTTTGCAGGCGAACTGACATTTGTGTCACCTGGCGGTATGCGAACTGGCGTGTCGCAGAACTGTCGGATTTCTTAAGTGGGGGAACTGACGGCGAGAAATTACACCTGGAGTCACTGACGTAACTGAGCTGTAGGATATTTTGTGGGGGTCGGGGGGTCCCAACTGACGTTTGTGCGAACTGACGTGTGAGGGTACTGACAGCGACCCTTCAAGGAACCATGACTTTGCACTGAGCCACTCGCAGTTTCGAAGAACAGCACCTTGTACTTAGATGGCTGAGTCCTGGAGGCGAGGACTATCTATCATGGCAAAAACAGCGAGTTAGCTGCTTCGACCCTGGCCTAGAAGAAGGAAGTCAGTTCGACACCCCAACAGAGGATGGACTAGAACATTTTAGAACAAATTAATTCATATATGTAGGTTATTTTGTGCGGATTTAACCAAAGAGAGAAGAAAAAGACGTAGTACAGATAGCCTAAAAAAAATGAGACTCGAGTCCCACCATAGTTGGCTTTGCACCATCCTGGCGGACTTCGGATTCTGTTAATCACTCCGGCTGTGCTGCAAACGACATTCTGCGGTTCTATTAGGTTCCGTTTTCAGATTCAATCTCCACTGAACAAAAAAACGCGATGGCGCTGACGTCGGTCGGGAAAAGTAACTACTTAAACGTCTCGACGTAGGGTTCGTTCTCTCACTAAAAGTGTACACAAAAAAAATGACGCATTGCGCGGAGCTCACAGTAGAAGAGAAAAAAAAACGCATAACGTTCCCTGGACAACCTGAGTACCAGCGACCACTCTATATCCATTTCGGCTAAGGTAGGTGGCACACCAAGCGATGGTGCACACAGCATTAACAGGAACATATCTAAATGGAACTTACTGTTAAATCAGCTTTTGCCGTTATTTCCCGCATTTCAGAGTCGAGCCTGGTCCAGATCTCTTTGGGGTCTATATCCATTTCGGCTAGGCTAGGTGGCACAGCAGCAAAACTCCTGGGTGACCCAACTACAAATCAGATACTGAATTCAAGCTTTGTCTGTACTAGTTCCAGCCAAGACAACTCTAAAGCCTGCTTTAACACAAACTACAGAGAAAACGAAAGAAAGGGTATGTCCCAACCTTTAACCAAGAGTTACTGGAAGCTACCATCGCCATTCCAACCTATATGAAGGGATGTAGTGGCTCCAATCCAATCCAATCGGACAGGTCAGAGGTAGGACAAATAAACTACGGTACAACTAAAAGGAAAACCCTGGTTATTAAGGGTTGAGCCTGTGTATTAGACATGCGAGCACATTACATCTAAACTGGTATACCAGTTTCGCTCAACAGAGCTCGTGGGCTGGTAGCAAATGCCTAGATAGCCAGAAGATCACCAAATCAAATCATACTTAATGCTCGTCAATCATACCCTTTACTGCCAAAAGCCTATACTCACCAACAGGGGGTGAAGAAGACACTGGCGGTAGGAACCCAGTTAAAGGAGGGATAGCAATCCCAGCAGATGGTGGTATAGCAGGGGGGGATGAAGACATATTAATGCCAATAACTTGGTTTGGGTAAGCTCGGCGCCCTCGTGCCGGTTTCACAGCATTAGCAGATGTAGCAGAGGCGTAGGCAAACACAGGAGGATCGTTCCATGCCTTATCATTACTTCCTATAAGAAACACAAAGATAAAAGAAATAGTAAAAGATCTTTGCCAGGTAAGTTGACGATACATTTTTAACAGTGGACTACATAGGAATAGTAATTAGAATTCGCTCGACATTTGCTATTTTGAAAGGAGGCCTTCATTCCAGCTATCTCTGAACAGAATAGCGAATTTTCGTCGCCTCCAGCACATGACTCATTGAATTCTACCTCTTACCATCAAAACAACGAACTTCCTAGAAAAAACTCAAATCCGTTCAGCCTCTAAAAGGAAATGAATTATTGGAACAGGCCGGAAATATCTAAAAACAAGCAAACTCGTAACTAATTTCGTCTGTAATTTTGAATATGTAAAAGGATTCAAATGATACCTAGAATGCGCTGTTTCAACCCATTTAGCAGTAAACATTTTCTTACTAGAAAACAGTCATCTAACAAACACAGGGGTGGGCCAAACTTTTAGGTCCGTTCTCCAGTCACGACATCATCGGACTTAATTGGCTGAAGTAGAGATCTTAACATATTTGCTTACTTACACACATGTTTACCATTTTTCAACACAGACTGTCAAACCATTAAGTAAGCAAAAAACAGACCCCCCCCCCCCCTCGTATCCTTCTTTATAGTCTGCAAGCGACTAAATAGTCCGAGGAGAGAATGCATCTGTCATGTTTAAAGTATGGTAGCTTATTACTAAATGGCGTGTTCGCTGGGACCACCAAGGCCTAACCTATGCTTAGTTTCATGCTAATTCGCCAGCTGCGTTCGAGTTCTGCAGCCTGTAAGATTTAATTTTCCCTTCCCACTGGAAACTATGGACTAATTTACTCAGAACTTACCTGGACGGAGCTCAGCCATTCCACATCTGTTTGACAAACAATGATGAACTAAAAAAAAAAACTGGAATAATCCATCTACATGTTATAGGCTCTGGTTAGTCACCCAAACAGTGCAGATTTATGAAGGAACTGTTTTGTAGACCAGTTAAGCTTAGGACAGAAAATCTAACAAATCATCACTTCCTTTCTGCTCTTTAAGAATAACAAGACCAAAGGTTTCGATGGGATCCCAAAAATTTAATATTTATTAGACTTCTTGATCCAGACAATCAAATCTTGTACATTTCCGAGTCTTCGCCAGACTTTAACATTTTGCTATTTATCCACAACCCACCGCTTGAATATGTACAAAAAAATAATGTTACCGTATTGGAGTTTTCGGCTACTTACGGCCAAACAACTAATCAGATGAGAAGACCAAGAAGAAAACCATTTCAGTTCTCATTGAGAGTCCATACCGAGCGCACGGAGTTTATTGGATGTGCTAACGCTACTTGTCAAAATAAAGTGGCTATAAGTGGCTCTCTGTGAAAACGCGTGGGCAGTGTGTTGAACTTTTCGATAGGAAGTACCAGTGCCTGGACAGCTTAGCAAACTGTCCTATGTTTAAGTCTGAAGTTTATCCTGTTATACCACACTGTTTTTACCCCGTTTCACCAAGGCTTTCTCCGCTCTCCCTCCCTGGTTTTAACCCCCCGAATAACATGGTGATAAGCGAAAAGAAGTTTCGCCTAACATGTCCTGAGCGTCGGGGGCTGGTAAGCAGGAACTTTGAGAAAAAGGCACTTTGCAAGAATTGTTATAAACATTTGAAATCAAATATTTCGTGTCGTTACACCCGGCAGTTCCTTACAATGTTCCAAGTCAAGTGCTGCACTCAAGATGTGTCGCCAAGGAACACACGCCCAAAGACTCAATGGAGTGGTTATGCCTCAACTGCGTATCTTTTGTCCAACCCAGGACACCCCAAGGTCAGTCAAAAACTCTCGTACCTACCCCCACGGCAAATAAAACTCTTGGAAAACCTCCTATTTCCCGGTGTGTCGACGCCTTGTAGCAACCAGACACTTCAATCGCAGCGAAGCACTCCAGCGACTACCCCAAAGCCAATTACCGATCCTAATGATTGCCGCAAATGTCTAATGCTCAGCCTAGAGATCGAAGGGTTGCAGTCAAGGCTCGATCCGTTGACCAGTTCGTCCGCCGAAACTACCCATGGTGTCGGGAAATACGAGTGTGAACTGACAAGCCTAAACTTCCAAATCTCCCACCGTCAGTCCCTCATAGACTCAATGGAAGCTGAATTGTCTGTTTTACGACAAAACCAGCTGTCAATGGGGAAACTTATTACCGTTTTGGAAAAGGACTCCACATCGAGCGCGGACACTATTACCTCCCTTATGAAACAATTCGAGCTATACAAACAGCAACATACCTCTTCTGACGATAGCCGGTCTGTTCAAGAAAGTGAAATTTTCCCCTTGACTCAAAAACTCCTCGACATACCGAGTCAAACAAGGGCAGAGGCGTCCCGCCTAAATGCAGCCATTAGTGACCGAGATCAAATCGTCTAACTCCATCACAAAAACCAGTTGATCTCAAAGTGCAAGAACATTTTAATCACGACTCCGGCAAATTCTCTCTCTAATGCAGTGACTGTGTTGACCAGCCCCCAGGGCCCACAACTAAAAAATTCGCGATCATTCCACCGCATTTTACAGGCAAGTGACGACGCCTCCAGTTCGAGTGCGGTCGATATTAGTAGCAATGCGAAGCTAACTGGCAAACTGAAACGTAATATGCAAATTCTTCACCGCCGGTTCCTGTAAACATGGGAAAAAATGACGTTTCCTACACATTTGACCGCAGTATGTTTCCGGAAATTGGAAATTCACCATGTTGACCTTTGTTCGAATGATTTTTTAGACCATTATTTAGTCCCTACATCATCAGCGACGGCAAGATGGAAAAATCACCGACGGCAATGCCCACTTTGTTTATCTCCCCCCTCAACCCAAACGCCATAGTTTACTTCTCACGAGTACCCCCTCCTCCACTTCTTCGTTTTTTCCCCCAAAATGCCAGTTTGTATAGGTCGTCAGAAAGCTGGAACAAAGCTGGAAGAACGCTCCAACACGTTGATATATACGAGCAATGAGTACACCCCTCCCCGCCCTCATCAATGACCAGTAGCCAGCACATCAAGTGACCCAGTGTTTCCCTTTCTCCAAAATAGATTTAGTGTGTTAGGTTCTCTAAGCACTGAGCTTGAACAAATGCATGCGAAAACTACCCCCAGTCGGTATCCTTGTACTTCAGTCAACATCAATCCTGCTCCTACCCAGTTACGTAGTCTCTCTCTCCAAGACGGCGAGCCTGAACCTTGCGACAAGTCAACTTTTTCCCCTATCCCAGTATTACCGCCAAATAAAGTCACTGTGAAAAAATCTGTTGTTGAAGAATTTAGTGATACGTGGTACAGTTTCCCTACTTTCCTCCTTACTAATGCAGAAAGTTTAAATTTTGAAAAAATAGTTGAATTGGAATCTATTACAAAAATAAACAGCGTTGAAATTGTAGCAGTTACTGAAGTCCAGGCTCAAAACCCAGATCTCCTTAAAATGAATGGTTTTCAACAGTTTATTAAACTTCGCCCAGCGGACCATCCCCTAGGTAAGAAAGGAGGTGGAGTAATGATTTTTGGAAGAGAATCTCTGTCCCCTGTCCCCTTTCTTGTGCCCGGAAATTGATGTGTATGATGAACTAATCTGGATTTCAACTAAACCAAAAAGCCTCCCTCGCCACTACACTAACATAATTATTTGTTATTTTTATTATTCTCCAGGACATAATGCTTGCTCTCGCCGAGACTTCCAGGACAAGCTCCAAGCAAGCCTTGACTTTGTTTACTACTAAATACCCTAATTCAGGAATTATTATGGCAGGCGATGCAAATGAACTTCGCCTAAATTATATGTTTAAGGACCAAAAACTTGAGCAAATTTTAGATTTCCCAACTACAAAAGGCGGAACTAGTTTAGATGTCATTTGTACTAATCTTAAATATTTTCACAAGTCCACCACCCTGCTTCCTCCCCTTGGTGGAAGTTACCAATTTATTTTACACTTCATTCCTCTACACAAATTTAAAACACATGTAACGGTTTCTGAATTTTCCTACCGCCCAATAACAAATCAAGGGCTTCTAGACGCTGGTACTTGGATTTGGTCTCAGACTTGGGAAGATGTTACAGCTTGTGAGACCCTTGATGCTAAGGTTTCTCTCTTTCAATCAAATTAATGAAACAATACACGTCTTTTTTCCCTGAATTTTTCACTCATTCAGCAAAAATTAAAACTGTTTCGTCATGGAAAAAAAGATGCTGCAATTGCTTTGCGTAAAATAATAAAGAAAGAAATCAGACGAGCTGCTTCCAATTACGGTACACCAGTACAAAATATTCCATTAATTACAGTTAATGAAATTATTAGTAAAATAAAGAAGATTAAAAAAACTAGCATTTCCCCATTGATATCCCAACTGCTCTGATCAAAGCTTTCCCAGACAAATTATCTATTCCGATGTTAAGTATTTTTAATGAAATTAGTAAATCGGGAAATTATCCGTCTTGTTGGATGTTAGGATATGTTGCTCCGATTGAGAAAAAGGGAGGTCTAAATGACTTCAACGGAGTACGACCAATTAAACTGACCCCGACATTTTCAAAGATGTGTGAAAGTTTTCTTGCCGATTGGTTGGAGGACGAATTCCTGGAACTGATTGAGCTTAAACAGTCCGGGAACCTGAAGGTTCCCGGACTGTACCTCTAATTATCTTGTGAGTTTACTTTATTTAATCTATAAAAACCTTGAAAACCCTGATACATGGTTAAATCTTCTATTAACTCATCTCCAGAAAGCTTTTGATTTTATGATCATAATATTCTTGTTGAAAAGTTGCTTTCACAGTTTAAAGTTAGTCCTTTTTTAATAAAAATTTTAGTTTCTTTTTTGACAAATCGATCACAAATTGTCAAATATAACAATGTTTATTCTGAACCACTACCTATTTTTTGTGGTGTTCCCCAAGGTACTTTACTAGGTCCAATTTTATTCTTAATTATGATAAATAGTCTTATTTCTGAGTCCCCTGACCGATGGAAATATGTTGACGACCTCTCAGCTCTTGAAGTTTGCCGGTTGCCGGCGAAATATCAAGAGCTCAGCAATGACCATTCTGGATGACATTACCCAGGAAGCTGCTTTGTCGCAAATGAAAGAAACTCCAAGAAATCTTCAATTATGACAATTAGCTTTTTAAAATCTACCCCAGCCTTTCTTGACCCCATTCCCCAGAAATCTCCGTTAAAAAATTAAACTACTCGGAGTAACTTTAACCAATGATTTAGAATGGGATGCCCACATCAAAACTATTTTGAGACAAGCCTCCACATGCATTGCGGTTTTGAAACTACTTATAAAATTTCCTTGCCCTTCTAAAAATCTCCTCCAAATTTACATTAGTTTTATCAGACCTATTCTTGAATAAGCTTTTCCTGTTTGGCACCTCGGGCTCTCTTCAGAAAACACATACCGTATCGAGAACATTCAAAAAACGGCCCTCATGATTATTAACGGGGAGGGTAATGTGCCTTACAGTTACCTAATAAAAACGTTCAAGCTGGCTACCCTGGAAGAGAGAAGAACCCGCCTTAGCATCGATTTCGGTATTAAAACCCTATCTGTTCCCCGATTACTTAATATTCTCCCACCCCCCTATTCTCCTATACGTATTAGACCCCAGCGAGAAAAATCCCAGAAAATCCCCAAACTAGCCCCTGTGAAACCTCTTCATGAAAGAGATAGAAGGAGTTTTGTTCCAGCATTTGTTGAGTTGTACAATAACCGATAAGTTAGTCCTTTTTAGTGTTTTTTTCTTCATTTGTTACAAAGTGTTATGCATTTCTCATTTTGTATGACAAAAAGGTCAAATTCGGCGGTAACGATTTGACAGCTACTTTTGAAAAATAAAATTCTATTCTATTCTAAGTTCGTATACGTATTCAACAAGGATGTTTACTCCAATATCTCATCCTAGCGTACTTCAGAAAAGTCCTTTAATTTGACAAAATTCTTCGTATTTTAGCAGTGTACCCGGCGAACTACTACCTCTTCTAGCGTTTAGCTATTCGGATTAAACTTGATTGATTGATTGAACTACATGCAGAGCAAAATAGCTGGTGACACCGAGAGGAGAACCTTTCAATCCAAATTTCCGGGTTTTCGCAAATTTTGCCAGCTTATTTGCCAAGGAAATAAAGTCCAAAATTCAATTCAGCATGTCTCCTTACCCCGATACCGAACCTCTAATCAACTTCAGAAACAACTTTGAGCTTCAAGCAAATTTCCAGTTTCGGCCGAAATCCGGCTAAATCATTTGTCCGGCAAGACTACTAAGTTCAGATATGGATTCAGCGGGCCTCCTTACTCCTTACACGACTATCTCATTAGCTTATAAAGCATACCTTTTTTACCCTTAATTCGGAACCCCCTCGGACCCATCTACAACATGGCTTGCACTCTGCCAGTGAATCTTCATACGAACTGTGAATAACATATCTCAACGCCTTCGACCCCCCGACATGGCAAACTTCACAGACTTCCATGAATAAACCCAAAGAATACATATAAGAAATGCGACTCCCTCTGGCGTATCGGCTGACGCGCAGAGCTTTCGCCTGTATGGATAAAGGGGTAGGTTTTTTTTTTCGAAAACTGGTCGACGAATTTTATTAAATTGTTCATGAGATAGTTGTCGGGCCCATTCTGCCTTTTTAACCCAGAAAATGCCGATTGGGACTTTGAAGATTATTGAACTAATCCCATACACTTTTTGTTTATCTTTAGTATGTTAGAAAGTTGCAATAGCATGTCCCCTACCCCTATATCGACTATATCATTGGGTTTTAAAATTTCATACTAAACTTCCAGATCCCCGTCGCAATACTTTCCCGGCAAAAAAAAAAATTTCCTATTCGGATTCAACATGTCCTCTTACCCCAGAATCGACCATCTAATCAACGTCAGATTCAATTTTTACTTTTTGCAAATTTTCCGGTTTTTGCAGGATTCCTGGTGAATTTTTATATCCGGGTTCAGCCTGTCTCCTTACACTTAAATTGACTATCTCATTAGCTTTTAAAAAATATTTAGTTTTTCCCCTTAACTTGAACCCCCTCCCCCACCCCTAAATGTACAGCTACAGAGCCCATCAACGAACTCGACCTTTCCCTTGACCTTGATCAAAATATCCTTTTCCCTTGATGAAATTATTTCATTCCCTTCCAGAGTAATTCTGCTCACATATAGACGGACGGACAGACAACTTTTTCGATGTCATCATAGTATCCCTCCACTTACGTTTTGGGATCCCAAAAACTGTAAAAAGGGCAAAATGTTATGAATGTCTGAGGTTCACCAAAAACCCTGATTTTTTTTTTTATCCGTTTGGGACACCCTATGCCAAATGCTAGGTATGGTATGGTGCACAGCCTATGCCTCATGCTGGATACCCTATGCCAAAGGCTGGATACCTGTTCCTCTTAGTACCTCAACCCTCATCTAGCCCCGATATAAAAGAATTCCAATTGGTTGATTTCTGAGCTTCATTCAAATCGTCAATATTTTACTGGGTTAGAGTATCCATTCATTTCAGCATTTCGTAGGTATGCTACTAAATAAATAACTTCCAAATTCTGATCCAAATCAAACTGATGCCCAAATCAAAGTGCTGGGAACGGACAATTTACTGGTATGATTAATGATGGCTATTCAGTCCTTGATGTAAAAAGATTTTTCGAGGCAAGACCAGTTAGTTTTTATACAGGTTGATTTACATGTAATTACAAGAATACAAGTATAAAATCATGTCTGGACATTTCTACTGGTGGCCTTGGTAAATAGATGCTTCTTCCCTGAATGCAATAGTTTGCGTTTTTTGTCTCTGGTTCCTGTTCCGTATTCTGTGTTCAGAGTTGTCTGGTTTGGGTAAAAAACGGTGTTTTGCTTACGCTGTTCCGTGTTTCGTGCTTTGTCACTGTTCTGACGAAAACGCAAATTTAGGATCCTCAGCATGTCTTAAGCAGAAAATCTGTTAAATTGCAAATTATATTCCAAAACGACCATACTTTAGGATCCAACTTTATCCTCCAAACTTCTACAATTCTTTCTTTTCTATCTGTGAATCTCTCTGCAATTTTCTATCTGAACAGTAATAAAACATGCTAGGAGAGGAAGTTCTGTGTTTTGCAAAACAGACAGCGGAACAGAGAACACGGAACACAGAACAGCGTACAAAAACGGGAAAATGAGAAACAGTGTGTTCAGTGTTTTGACAAAAACGGGAAAAATATAAAACAGAGAGAAAACAGCGAACAGAACAGAGACAAAATTTCACATATTTTTGGGAAGCAGTTTTAAAGACAAGAAACAGAAAAATAGATAGGAAGAAATTCCCTGCAATCCAAAGGCCATCAACCAATGCATATCCAAGCATGAAGAATCGCTTGCTAACAAGGCAAAAACAAACCCAAAGAGATTCTGGCGGCACATGTCATCCTTGAGGCCAGTTCGGCGAACTATCCCCCCCCCTCCAAAGACCTGACAGGTCAACCTCAACCACCCCGCTTGAAATTGCTGAGTCCCTGCACGAGCAATTCGCTTCTGTGTACACCAATGACTTAAACGACAAGGACCTATCAGAAATAACAAAATATACCGCCACCGTACCCATGGAAAGGATTGTTGTTTCTGAGTCAGATGTCGAAAAACGTTTCGCTGCCGTAGACCCCAACAAATCTAGGGGAGCGGCTAGGAGAGCTGGAGAGCGGCAACGCCCTCACCTCACCCTATTACAAACAAGACAAGAAACTAACTGAAGGTGTCCAGAGGCGAGCAACAAAATCCATCCAAGGCCTTAGAGCACTACCGTATGAACAATGAAAGCAGAAACTGAAGATCCCGACACTTACTTACTCTCCCCTCCCTCTTCGCCCCCGACAACCACTCATAGACTAGGGGCAACTCCCAGAAACTGTCAAGAAGGTCCAACGCCTCTCGTGTTCGCCAGCACTTCTTCAGTAACCTAGCTATTCCTCTATGGAACAGCTTGTCCGAACCAACTGTCACCAGCGGAACACCCAAAGGTGTCAAAAAGCAACTCGACCTTGCTTGCAAGTGCAATTTAAGGTAATTTGTCTTGTGGCATAACAAAAATCAGCAAACGCGCACTGTACTGCCGACCTCCCTTTTTGTTGCTACCCTACATTTGGCATGGTGTATCCAGCATTGTTATCATAAGGTATGCCAAAGGCTTGATATAAACAGCATTAGGCATAGGGTATTCAAAAAATCAGTGTGGTGGACTGGTGTTTTACCTCAGCCTGTTATACATTACCCATGACATTTACTTTACATCAGGAAGAAATAAACAATTTGATTAAATTGATACTGCAGAAGATATATTTGCATCTACAGCCGAACGGACAGCAACAGCCTGTTTCCGTGCCAACTAACATACTTCGGTTCAGGGTAACCAGTATTTTTGACATGAATTTTATTAGAGCTATATTTCGGCCCTTCTTGGCAAGGGTCCTCTTCAGGGTCAAAGCCGCTCAAATTGGAAAAGTGAACTTATGAAAATAAGTTTGATAGAATTTAGATAAAATTCAGCTGACACATCCGCTTGGCACAGTCAAATATGGTTCGCACTTGGCTTGGGCTGAAGGAATGTTTAATTTTAACTTTTTAATTTTACTTGTGATTTTTATTATTATTCCTGTAATTTTTTATTAATATTACAGATATAGCCTACCCCTTCACGCAACAACCAGTTAGCTGCTGATATGGCTGCAGCTGCTGATATAGCTGCAGCTGCAGCCAGGCTGCAGCTACAAATTCTTCCTCCATCTTTAGTCATCAAAGTAGTAGAGGCCATCTTGTAGAGGCCATGTGCCTTATTTTTGCATTATATTATTATTATTATTATTATTAAATATCTTCATCCATCATAAGCTTCAGACCAAATTTCGAACATGTTTTTCCGTAATTTCAAATGTTTTGGGAGGACCAATTTTTGGTTACGATGAGAAGTGTTTTTGGTCAACTGGTTATCATTTTTTGCTGAACACAGGTTGCCAAAAAAACACACCCCAAGGGACCAGACAGGTTTATATTCATAAACTGTTCTAGGGACAATCAATTCTGTTCGTAAATGGGAATACAGTCTGCTCTTGTGACCTCAAGTGCTTCACATAATAAGCTGAGGTATAGTCGACAAAGGCTTAGAGGTGGTTTACCCTATCCTCTCTTGTAATAGTTGTAATATACGATGAGAATATTCTCACATTCTATAATTTTCAAATACTTTGCTAAAAAGCTGCTGCATTTTCAAAATGATTTGAAAATTTACTGGCTGTCTGAAAAATAGAATTCAATAGAATCCAATTGAACGCTTAAATAATACTATATACAGACTATATAACCCAGATATAACCTGACTGAATTAAAAATTATTAGAATATTTGATAGCACATTTATTCCTTAAATTTGCCTTGGACATTGCCGGGATCTTTAACAATTACCAGAAAGGTTCTTTCAAGCGCGATTATTTTAAAATGTGAGAAACAGGACAGTTTTTGGATTCGGATTTGGACTAGGAAACAAACCCATTGGATTGAATACTACTACAACAAGTTCTTTTCCACGCCCATGTTGAGGGCTAGCGCTGGGTCTACCAGAGCAAAGAGAACTCCACCAGGTAGCCTAACACAAATACTCCCTATCTTTGAGACAGTGCTGCTGTCTCAATTAAACTCATATTGTAAATTTGTAAGCTACCACACACCCCTGATTTGTTGATGCCCTGTGCAAAATATTTGGTATATCTGGCTTTTAGCATACTCATAGCCTAATGATACACCTTTCTGACTGGGTAAAATATTGATGATTCAAGTGAAGCTAAGAAATCAACCAATCATTAGTTGCTTTTCTTGCCTTTTCTCCATAGGTCAGTTAACCTACCTATTTGTCACTATTGGCCGTTTTTTCATCTCGGCGGTCGGTTAGACTGAGCTCTAAAAAATGGCTTATAAGAAAAAATGGCATCTTCCCGTCGCCTGCCCATCGCAGCCACCTATCTCTCCAATGAGAATTTTCAATTTGGCGACGTGCCAAGAGTGTAGGTCGGTTGTATGGAGCTACCGCCTCAGTCCACAGGTCGGTTAACCGACCAGCAAACAGAGCCAAAAAAACAGCTTATAAAATCTTAGGTTGGTTAACTCAGTTTAGTACACTAGCCCCTTTTCAGGCACGGTGCTCAAACGTCTAGCACCATGCCTGGGTGCTAGAGGTTCAAGCACTGTACCTTGGATCTCATGTATGGTACATGGATTTCAGTATACAGTGCATACATCAAAAACACAGTTTCTGTCATAACAACTGAGCACCAGCTCGGACAGGGCTGAAATTACTACCATGAATTAGAGAAATCAAAGAAAATCCTTTATATATTTTTCACAACAAAAACAAAAGGGTTTGGCTGATGACAGATGTGAAAAACCTCATTTCCTTTTCTACATAGTCAAGGGTTTTGCATGCAAAGTGTCCTGTGCCTCAGCTTTTTCTACCTAGCAACCGACCAGAATATTGGCTCTTGGGGAATAGATGGGGAAAATACATGGAAAATAAATAGGGTGCTGTTAGGTTTTTCATCTCCATCATCATTAGAGCCCTTTTGTTTTTGTTGTGAAAAATATATAAAGGATTGTCTTTGATTTCTCTAATTCATAGTGGTAATTTCAGCCCTGTTTGAGCTGGTGCTCAGTTGTGATGACAGAAACTGTGTTTTTTCTGTATGCACTGTATACTGAAATCCATGCACCATACATGAAATCCAAGGTACAATGCTTGAACGTCTAGCACCCAGGCATGGTGCTAGACATTTGAGCACCGTACCTGAAATGGGGCTAGTGTACTAGACTGGGTTAACTGAAGGAAGAAAACGACTTATAGTGGGAAATCTTGTAGGTCGGTTAACTGGATGACAGCAATAAATGCACTAGTGACTTGAGTGCAGTCCAGGGAGTTAGTAAAAGTTATGAGAATAAGAGCCCTGTAATAGCCTACCTGGATAAGAGCCTAGATAAGAGGAGGAGCCAGCTCTTCATAATGACACAGTAGAGGTACAGTAGATTTATGCTTATTTGAACACTGTTTTAACTGTTCCTCTATGGCTTTGTTACTTGCATATAAAAATCTAAAATGGAAAAGAAAAATAACAAACTTGATATCAGCCAACATCCTGCTAGTCAATTTCAAACCCCTGATTTTTGGATACCCTATGCCAACGCTGGATACCTGTTGCTACTCTAACAGTGACCTACCACAATATAGGTGGATTGTGATTGGTTGCTTTCTGAGCTTCTGTCAGATTATCAGTACTTCATTGGGTTAGAATATCCAGCATATGTCATAGTGTATCCAGCGTTAGGCATAGGGTATGCTAAATGTAGATATATTCAGCGTTTATCCAAAAATCAGGGGTTTGTCGTAGACTGTATCCTGCCACAAACTTGAAGTAGAAATTCTTCTAACTTTCTCCGATTTTGAATTTACTAAAAAGGTCCTTCCTCTTTCGAAGGCATCTGCCTCGTGGCAAACTTTTCAAATTATGAAAAGCAAAACAGGTGTCAGTTGAGTCACTTTCAGGTGTGAATTACCAAAATATTCAAAAAGTGACAAAGCGTGAGTGGTTATTACAAGTATTCATAGTAAAAAATGCCTGGTTTGGGTTTCAGGTTTTTTCTTTGCCGTTCATTCACTGTTAGCAGACGTTCACATAAGCATACCTCTACTGTATGCTTATGTGAATGTTTTTTTACTGTGTTACTTTTTCACTTGCTGTGACTGAAGTCAACTATGAGTTAGCCAACCTAGGTAGCCTAATCAAGGGCCTCTGAAAACACTGGATAGGTATTAAGGATCTTCATTCTACCATTCAGCCCAAAACTGCACTGTTCATATTTAAGTAACTGTTCAGATCAACATACCTCTACTCTAGTTATAATGCTCTCTGGAACAAAAATAATGACAGTGCAGACATACATCCGGCATATGGCATATATCACCAGTACGACTCTTACCTTAAAATTAACTTAAATGGCACTTGCTAGTGACAAGGCTGTGTAGCCTGTTGGTGTAGCCGGTGCTTATGATCTGGAAGTTGATACTGGATCCCTATGGTTTGTTTTCCAGGTCAGGTCTTTGCAGTCGCAGTCTACCCTACTCTTGAAGGAATATATTGTTTCCGCCATCACTGTCTGCTGAACCAGTACCTAGTTATTATCACTTATTGTGCTCTCGATCATTATAGGTAAATTGTAACAATCTTACTGTAGAGGAATGAAAATAATAAGAGGTAGTAGCTAATTTTCCTAACTCTTATCACTGCAGTCACTTGTGGCCTCTGCAGAATAAAATTAATAACAAGAAACAATTGTGACTAGGCAAATAATAACTAGGTGGAATACTACCAGAATTTCTATATAGATGCTATATAGAGGAGGAGATCGAGGTTAGAGCATTTGCATAGGATATGCATTGCCAGGCATGGGGTAGCTATACAAAATGCTAGATATTCCCAGTGTTAGGCATAGGCTGTAAAAAAAATAAGGAATTTGTGGTAGACTGTAACGAGCCCAGTCCAAGAAAACAGCCCGCTGAATGCAACCTGACGTTACAGAAAAATGTTGAAATATATTTTCCTAGTAGTTCTAACGGCTACTAACAATTGGCTAGTCAAGAAGCAAAATCCTAGCCAATTGATGCGTGTGATTTTGAGTGTGAAATTTACTATCAGATTGATATATCGTGTTCTTTTAGCAGAGAAGGTTAGCATTGTAAATCGTATCTTTATTTGCAGGTGTGAAGATTCTTTAGTGCAAAGAATACTGTGTTTCTCCCGTACACAAGGTTATCCTGGAAAAATGGACTTTCGGATCCTTCAGGAAGCATTGGAGGACAAATCCTCTGCTGCTAGTGGCTCAGATAGATTAAGCTCATACAAATCTAGACCAGCATCCAAAAACCAAGAAGACAGAAGAAGACAAATCCTTGAGAATCATAAGAAGTAAGCATTTCAGGGCCAGTCAATATTCTCGGTCTGTTGTTAAAGTGGAGATGAAACACTCTTTCACAACCTCTTCTTAGTAGCTATTGCCATCTTAGGCTGGCATATCATCAAGTTTAGCACTGTAATCTATTATTTTTTTTTACAACCACAGAGGCTTTACAATTCAGTATAGTACAGCACATATATCATTGATATGTCTTCAGTTGTGAGCCTCCTTTCAGGTAAGGGTCCTGATCAACATTTGAGACCAGCCTAATACACTAAGCTCTTCTTGGATAATCATGCTCAAAGGCTGAGGCATGCTGGCACGGGTGAGGATACTGCTCACATGTTTGTGTACATACCCCATATGTGTAACAGTATACAGTCAAAGTAAAATACTTATTAGTTACAGGTGCGACTGGGCCAGTAATTACAGCGATAAGTAGCCCTGTTTCAGTCGGACATAGTCTTATTACTCTTATTTTGTTTTTTAATTGACTAACGCTTCCTTAGGAGCAACTGATTGGGATCACCTTGTGGGTGGCAAGCTCTGCTTTGTCTGTGCTAAGCAAGAATCAGAGCAGTCAGACCACTACTAAAAATGTCATTTAGACTTATTCCATGCATCCAGTTAGTCGATGAGGGTTACAGTCCATCTTGTTGCATTTTCTTTTTATTTATTCCAAATCATTTTTGTGCAACTGTTGAAAGAGGGGGTTCTACAAAAGAAAATTCAGATGTTTACTCTAGTAAAGGTCACATAAGCTATGCATGACGAACAATTAAATGTTCGGCTCCGTCCGTGAGGAAATTTTGAGAATAAATTGAATTGAATTGAACAATATACTTTTTTCCTCATAGCCTGAAAGCTTTGTTGCTTCATACTATGCACCAAAGACACACAAAATTACAGACCCATTTCTTTTATTTTCTTTAAAAGCTCCGATGTTGTAGCAGTCATCTGCTTCTGTAGAATGTGTGCTCTTAGAAGGTTCCCTAATTGCTAAACTCTTCCCAGAAACAGACAAGAAACAGGTCAGAGACAGACAAAGTACCCATTTAAAATGTCCATAAAGAAGAAGGACAGGATCTGAGACGTTGTCACATTCAGTTGCAGTTATGTATTAAGTAATTCTAAAAAATTAAACAAAAAATATGAGAATTTTAAGCTAAACAGGGATACTTGTTGCTTTAATTATTAGACCAGTCGTAACTTTAGGTAATTAGCATTTTACTTAGACTTATAAAGTTTGCATACTGATACACCTCTAAGGAATAATGCTGCGCACACGTATGACTCATGCAAATGCACACCCCTGCAAGCACGCCCCGGTGTTTGGCGGTTTTAAAAGAGGGCTTAGTGCATTCTGCAGCAGTAGTGACAAACCTGTTTTGACCGCAACTGGTTTAAAGGAAACTACATAAAAAAAAAAACTCAGATATGAAGTTCCAGTAAAACTAGTAGGCTAACTCCACTGTTGTCGCTGTAGCTATAAACAGTTATTTGCTGCGCCAGCATCCCTGTCCTTTCAGTTGTGCTTCTGTAACAAGCGACATATCAGCAATTGGAAGGGGTCATTCTGCATTCTTGGGCTCAAATCAGAGCCAGCTGCACTGACAGATAAATATCCAGCGCGAAAAAGTTCGAAAGAGAAAAAAGACTAGTGTTTTGTCCAGGAGCTTTAGGCGTTAGTTTTATGTTGTCGAATGTTGAGAACATAACAAAAGAAACATCCAGGTAACCTTCGGATGGAACATAGGTGGTTGTTATCTGTGATGTAAGAAGGTCTTTCATCCAGCCTGTACTATTTGGAAAGCAAACTTTTATATGCAGACGAGAAACAAGGACATAACAAGGTTCCAACCCTCTCATGGGTTAACTTAAAACTCTCTGCAACCCCTAAGGCTAGCAGTGGTGCTCATCCATTCTCGTATTGTATCGTATTCAACTATTTTATTTGTTACAAAAGTTGGACTCCTACGGGTGCTGTATCATCATGGATTTGTACATGATAGCTCTCTGAAAAAGTGGTTAGCAAGGGGCCATACTTTTCTAGGGATTCTTCAGTGTCGTTGCACTTCCACACAAGAAAGAAGGTGTGTGCTGCGGTTATGCAGGGCTAAGGTAGTCGTGTGTTTTGATTTCTAGTTTATAATTTTAGATTCAGAGAAGAAGCTTTCCAGAAGCTTCGGGGGTTCGCAGATGAAGGCAATGAAAGGGAAAGGAATGTAAGTTCTTCATTTCTCATTTTTAGATTTTTTTTTGTCTATGGCCAAGACAGGCGTCAAAGTTCGTCCGTTGTTGGTGACTCCCCCCCCCCCCCAAAAAAAAAAAATCTTTGCTGCCTTCATCTACTGTGATATGTATCAAGTTGTCCTATGATCACTTGTACGTGACCTTATAGTCGTTTTTTTTTAATCATAAAACGTAAGTGAGGGATACCTATGTCTTCCGTCCGTAAGCACGATAACTCTCGAAGGGAATGAGATATTTTGATGAAATTTCGTGAGGATTCTTCGGGTCAAGGGACAGGTCGAGTTCGTTGATGGGCTCTACATTTAGGGGTGGGGGTTCAGATTGAGGTGTGAACACAATACTTGATTTAGGGGTAAGAAGAGATGCTGAACACGTAGCCTATATGCAAATTATTTTTTCGCCTGACAAATAGTTAGCCGAGAATCTGGCCGAAATCAGAAAATTTAAAAGTCTTATCTGAAGTTGGTTAGAGGTTCGACGTAGTTGTAAGGAGGCCTGCTGAATCCGTATATGAAAATAGTTTTCTCGCCGGGGAAATTACCTTACCTTAGACCTTAGTTCCTCCAGAGCCATGGGTTGCGCATAGTGCGTCGACAAAGCCTCTCCATTCGTCCCGCATTGATGCCGCAGCGGTGACGTCTTCCCATTCAGGTACCAGCCGGTACCCCGCCGGGCAAATAGTTCGCTCGAAATCCGGCCAAAACTGGAAAATTTGTTAAGTAAAAGTCTTATCTAAAGTTGATTAGAGGTTCGATGTAGGGATAAGGAGACCTGTGCTGAATTCGTTGTTAAGCTTTAGTTTTTTGTCAGACAAGTAGTTTGCCCGGAATCCGGCAGAAATCGGAAATTTGGCAGAAATAAGGCAGGAAGTTTTGATCAACTTCGTCAAAGTAGATATGACGTATAGAGGTAAACGCACATGCTGAATCCATATCTGAACTTGGTTTTCTCAGATGATTAGCCATTGGCCTTGATCCATTTCTAATTTTTAATAGTAAAAATGTTTAAGGAGTCTGGCGAAGACGGAATATCTACAGGACCCAGTTAAACGTTTGGGGATCCCATCGAAACCTAAGGTATTGTTTTTAGGCGGATCAAAGCGGAAATTACTTTCCGCGATTTTTGTATTGTTACTGGAAGTCCGGTGGCGTCGTACTATGCAAAGTGTTACATATTTCCCGGAAAGTTTTTCCAGAAGGCTACTGGAAAGCTCCGCGGATAGTTGAAATTGTTGCAAAAAAGCAAAATAACAATCTGCTGAACTCTAACATAGAGCTACTGCTGTATCCCTGATGCGGAAGCTGTTTCCTAGACTTCTGACTAGCCGAGGTTTTCCGAGGGATGAAAAATGAAAAGTAATTCTGGAAATAGTTTTCCTACGGTTTCCGCGATATGCTGCGCTGGCTGAAAATCTTGAGACCATTTACTCAAGTATAAATGATTATCTTGTTTTGCAGAGGAATTATGTGTGCAAGAGATATTGTGACATTCTCATGCTGTCAGAGTGGTTGGAGGACATTCCGGACGAGCTAGAAGAAGAGTGGTACACTACTATTTGCCCCAAAGGAAAACGCTGCTTGGTAGTTGCCTCCATGGTAAGATCGAAACTGTCCCATACGATAAGATTAGATAAGATTTGTTTACACTAAGACTCAAATACATGAAAAATAAGCACAAACAAACACAAATAATACACTCTATAAGCACCTTTCCCTATGGGCTACGGCTACCCAGAGGAACCTCGCCAACTGTTTAATACTCATAAAATAACTATTTCCCATGATCCTGCACATCCACTCTTCATCCAACCCTCTTTCATTTACTCCAAAAACCCAAGTTCATTCCAATTTTCGCATTCAAACACATGTTTCAAGTTCTCATCCATACTACCACAAATCAGATATAATTAAGGAACCGACCGACTTATATGATCAAAGACGCTACTGAGCCCAGATATGAATGGATGAATCTCTTATTACCCACTCAGAAGACAAAGAGATCAAAAGCAGGTTGTAATTAGAAAAGAAACTAAGAAACAAGATCAAACATAAACAGGGGCGTCGCTAGCCAAAACTCGAGGGGGGGGGGGGTCATCTTTTCATCTTTTCTTCGCACATGTAGTAAAAAACATGCGGTACCTTGCAAGCATTGAAGTCTGAAGAAGTGTAGTCGTATCTACGAGCTCAGAGGCGGTTTGAAGGGCTTGGGCGTGGGAGATGACTACCTCAAAATATACGACAGATTTCCAGCAAGGCTCAAGAGTCATACCAGTTGGAAACAATAGCCAAGAAACACAGTATCGCATGTTGGAAACTGTGCGAAGTTACAGAAGCTTCAGGTGGACGTCATTTGTAATAACAGGAATTTGCTAACGCAATAGCCCGTCCCACAGCAGTGAGCGCCGCAGGCGAAATTTTGTAAGTAGGCTATGACTTTTTTCGGGCTTACTTCCGCCAATAAAGTCTAGATTTTAAGGGGACCCTAGCCCCGAAGTTCCAAGCCTAAAACACGAATGAAATGACGCAAGCTTCCAGTAAATAGAGCTTACTACAAAAGGCGCCGCCGTCAAAATTATTTTGTGAAGTCCTGTATGGTCAGAATACGTGATTTTCATTCATTCAGTAAATGAAATTAAGGGCCACTTAGCACGGATCTGCCCGTCTTTCTTTGTTGATGACAAATCCAAAAAATGTGAGACTTTTCGCTGGAAGTTCGTAATTTGCTTCAGTTTGGCCCTTTCCGAAAAATAAGTAGGCCTACTGATCATCCAGAAGAAAAAGTTAAACAGAGCAAACTTTCCGAGTTTCTAGTTAAAAAACAAAATAAAAATCAAATGACATGTTGCAACAATCAGGCCCGTCATTACACCGTCGCTAATTGCTCACGAATCCGATTTATTTTTAAATGTCGCACTAACTAACTAGAAACTAACAAATTCGTAAAATTGTACGCCTCAAGGAACATCGGCCTGATTTTTACATGAATTAAGGGATATTGGTACATAACAGATCGTGTTAAAATCGTGAATCTGGCAAGCTCGAAACATGCGGCTGGGAATCCTATTCCTGGAGTCTCAAACGCTCGAGAACCCATAACGGCCTAGGTCCGAGATGGATGTCAACTCAGTTTCTTGCGGTAACCCTGTGCTAGCCTCACTGACTTTCTTGGCCGCACTGCCAACCCCGCATTGAGTTTTCCTGGGTGAGCGCCCGTTTAGCTGAACTTTTGTGCTCGGGCGCTTTGCGAGCGTCCAGTTTAGCTATTTTTGGGGGTCGGCCGCTCTGCGAGCGCCCAGATTAGCTTTTTTCTTTCTCCGAGGGGGGTGGTACCCCCCCCCCCATAGTGACGCCCCTGGACATAAATATATGGCACGTCGAGATAAAAGGACTAGATAATATGGAGAATGTGCAGCCGATTAAGCTCTTTCCAGGCTCTCGCTTTCTTCTGATCTGCCGTTAGCTGTCTCGTTACTTATAATGAGCATACTATACACAAATGAAACCTCTTTCCTTCTCTTGTTTTGTAAGTATGACTCCTACAAAATCGACCAATTAAACTAAAAGAAAGGGCATCGAGGCGAAAATTGCATAACACTCATATAAAGCAAACCGAGAAAATTCCGTTCCACCCATACATTTCTGTCTCTGCCTTCTTCCGTTTTTGCTATCGAACGGTAGTGAGCACGCTGATAACAATTGGAATTTACGATAGCCTTACCGATTTCGTAGATTACGTGTCGTAGATTACGCCTTATCGATTATGACTCCTAAAAGTTGGTCCGAATGTGCAGTTGGCGAAAGACCGAGTCCTTAGATTGCTTCCTACATTAAAATCGGGGAAAGTAAAGTGCGAAGCTTCTCGTTTGAAGATTTCGAAGACTCGTTAGAAGGCAAACATGCTGATATTGCTGATCCAGTTTTTTTTTCCAGGGTAAGACAACAGCCTACTCACGATCCGGTTGGTTTCTTGCCTCTCATCCCTCCTACCTTCCTCATGGTCAGAGGAATTCCCAGTCGGGAGGGAGAGCTCATGGTTCTCTGACACTTCTTGATTGTATATATTCGGAGACAATGCAGACTTATTTTGTCTTAGATGTGTTGATGTGGAATGGACATGCCGTAGCCGAGTGTGACGTAAGTTTAGACGGCGAAGTACAAAGCTGTTCTCGAGTCCAGAATTCCCAAGTCCGTCACCAAAGTCTTTCTCACGAGTCAAGACGAGTCCGAGTCCTGGGCAAAATCCTTCGAGACAAAGGATTCTTACTTAGTAAACCATTCAGTCAGCAATGAAAATCAGTTTGGATTTCAGAAAGATCGGTCAAATGAGCTTGCTATCTATAATCTTCTTTTGTCGATCAATAATGCTCTTGACACTAGTCAACACGCTTGTGCAGTTTTTATTGATACATTTGACTCAACTGACCATGGGATTTTGCTTGATAAACTGAAACAGTATGGCATTGAAGAAAAGACACTTGATTTTTTTGCCTCTTACCTATCCAAGGGAAGTTTCTCTTGTAGGCAAGTTGGCGAGCTTTCAGATGAATTTCCTATAAAAGTTGGAGTATCACACGGGGGTCTGTCCTTGGACCCACTTTGTGCCTACTATTCATTAATGACCTTCCAGAATATATGCCTTTTATCAAAGTTATCATGTTTGCGGACGACACTGTGATGTTTGGTTCGCGTTCAGATTTGATTCAGTTGTTTAGTGTTCTTAATTGAGCTCTTTCGATTTCTTCTGACTGGTTTACATCTAATTTACTAGCTGTAAACGCGAAAAAATTTCGCTACATGCTTTTCTCTCGGTCTGGTTCAGTTTCAGTTTCTGGTAAACTTTTGCTTTCTTTGCTTCTTCTAATTTTAAATATCTTGGCCTTATCCTTGATGAAAATCTTTCTTTCAAGCAGCACACCGATGCTTTGGCTCTTAAGTTGAGCGGAAATATTGGTATGCTCTCCTGCCTCAGATGTTGTCTTCCACAATTCATACTTCGACTGATTTATTTCTCCCTGGTCCATTCTTATCTTTTCAAATCCTACAAAACAAATCAATTAGAGCAATTTATGGTTTTCCATTTTCTTCTTCAGTTCCTCATATTTTGCCTGGTCTTTTTACTTTAAATCTCCGTCAGATTAGAGACTGGAATATTGCAACACTTGTTTACCGTTATCTTCTAGAAGATTCACTACCTGCTGATTTTAAAATTCTTTTTTCCCTGAACAGTCAATTTCATGACTATAAGACAATACGGCGGTCCAATGTTTCTAACATTTGTTATCCTTCTACAGGTCTAGCTTTTCTATTCGTCATACAGGTTTAGAAGTATGGAATTCATTGCCTGAAACTGTTAGAGTGTCCGAAGGTAGGAAAGTTTTTAAAATACCTCTAAAAAGATTTATGTTATCTAGCAATTATATTTCTTCTGTCTGATTTAATTGATTCATTTTTGTTAGTTCTCGGATGAAGATTAAACCCATGTCGCAAACCTTTTTTATTTTTCATTTTTGGGATCCCAAAACGTAAGTGGAGGGATACCTATGACATCGCAAAAGTTGTCCGTCTGTCCGTCCGTCTGTAAGCACAATAACTCTCGAAGGGAATGAGATATTTTGATGAAACTTGGTGTGAGGATTCGTTGGGTCGTCGGACCAGTCAAGTTCGTAGATGGGCTTTGTAGCCCTACATTTAAGGGTGAGGGAGGGGGTTCAAATTAAGGGGCAAACAGAATATTTTGAAACAGCTAATGTGATAGTCGATTATGGATTAAGAAGACATGATGAACACGATGGTGAAAACCATTTTGTCATCGGACAAGTAGTTCGCCCGGAATCCGGCCAAAACCGGAAAGTTTGTTGAAAGTAAAAGTTTTATTTGAAGTTGATTAGATGTTCGATTTAGAGGAAGGACGACATGCTGGAGACGATGGTGAAAACTATTTTCTCGACGGACAAGTATTTCGACCGGAATCCGGCTCAAACCGGAAAGTTTGTCAAAATTAAAAGTTTTATTTGGAGTTAATTAGATGTTCGATTTAGGGCAAGAAGACATGCTGAAGACTTATGTGAAAACAATTTTCTACCCGGACATGTAGTTCGCCCGGAATCCGGCCAAAACCGGAAAACTGTTGAAAGTTAAAGTTTTATTTCTAGTTGATTAGATAAGCGATTTAGGGGTAAGAAGAGACTCTGAGTCCCTGTATGACAACAATATTTTACCCGGACATATAGTTCGACCGGAATCCGGCTGGAGTCGGAAAATTTGTTATAAGTTAAATTTTTATTTGAAGTTGATTAGATGTTCATTACTGTGGAAAAAAGATACCCTGATTTCGTCTTTGAGCTTTCTTTTTTCGCCGGACAAGTAGTTCTGGAGTTCGGCCGAAACCGGGAAATTGGCAGGAAGTTTTCGTCAAAACAGACATGAACTTATAGGGGTAAACACACATGCTGAATTCATATCTGAACTTGGTTTTCTCAGGTGATTAGCTATTTGGCCTTAATCTGTTTCTGAATTTTATTGTAAAAATGTTCAAGGAGTCTGGTGATGACTGGATCTGGCTAAGACAAGACCCAGGCTAAGACAAGACCCAGTCTACTCTATATTTGTTAACCAATATTTTGCCTGTTTCAGAATTATTCACTCTCCATTCTTTTTTATTTAAGGTAAAATATGACCGGTCGGAACTACCTTCGTACTTTCGTTCGAGTAATTTTTTCCCTGAGCAACCTGACCATGCTTATGAAACCCGTCATAAATGGAAAATGCAGCACCTTAAATTAACCACTGAGAGATCGCGGTTCTCACCATATTTTTCAATCACGGGTTCATGGCATCTTTATTTACAATATATTGATATCAGTAAATCTCTTCCAAATATAAAAAAGCAACTTCATTCTATACTTATAAATAAATTCAAGAATCATCGATAAAAAAAAAAATTAAAGTAAATTTTTATTTGTTTGTTGTTGATATGTTTTGGTTGGGGTCCATATTAGTTGCCGGCTATCGGTAACCCTCGCTTGCGCATTGGGTATTTTTTTTTTTTTTTGGGATTTCGGGTTGATCTTGCCGAGTGTCGGTGGGTTTGTGGGGCGGGTTCCCGTCTGGTGATGAGTCATGGAATTATTAACATTTATTTATGTAATTAGTTATAGGTAAAATATGTTTGTTATATATTGTACCGGGTTTTTGTCAATCGACCTTGTGTCCCCGGCTTGACCCTATTTATTTTGATTTTATACAGAAGTGTAAATTAAACCTTGAACCTTGAACCTTGAACCAGTTGTCTGGATCAGATATTGAATTTTTGGGATCCCATCGAAACCTTTGGTCTTGTTTCTTTAGTAATATGTCTGTTGTCGTAAATTCTCGTGTTGTCCTTAAATTTTAGTGTTGGTGTGTGATAGTTGATCGTTTGTTTTTCTTTACAATGTCCTAGGCTAGAATTGTATTAATATTTTTTACAAACCCATCAGAATTAGTGAAGCGTCATTTTTTATGCCACTGGCATGTCTGATGCTTTTGAGAAACACCAGGTTTATTTATATTTGCCATTAAAATTGCACCTTGCCTTACGATACCTTACGAATATAAGGTTTGAAGCCAAGCTGACCATTCATTACGAAAGAAATAGAAAACCTTGATTTTCGTTTTTTTTTTTTATTGATCAACTAATTATCCCTCTATATAGGATGATGTGCGAGGGATAAATATAAATTTGGATATTTCGGTTGCACTTCCAGCAAACGGTCCTCAGCGAAAAACAAACAACCAAATCATAAAATCCAACACAATACCAACAGAAAAGTGATGCGGAACCAACAAAACATACAAAGATATGTAACTAAAAACCAGAAGAACGATGCTGATTGAAACGGTAAACAAATTCAAATAAAATAACGAATATTAAAATGTGCGTGTTGAAAGTGTACAATTCTGAATTCTGTGTCTATTTACAATTTACCAGTTCCCTGGGAAAGCGCAGAAGCTTTCACTTAGCCATTGTATAATCCTTCGCTTTACCCATCACTGTACAAATAACTTCACAGAACAGAGTTTGAGAGAATTGTAAAATAATCACAGATTTGTACATATACACTTTTAACACGCACATTTTAATATTCGTTATTTTATTTGAATTTGTTTTTCGCTTCAATCAGCATCGTTCTTCTGATTTTTAGTTACATATCGTTGTATGTTTTGTTGGTTCCGCATAACTTTTCTGTTGGTATTGTGTTGGATTTTACGATTTAGTTGTTTTGTTTTTCGCTGAGGACGGTTTGCCGGAAGTGCAACCGAAATATCCGAATTTATATTTATCCCTCGCACATCATCCTAGAGGGATAATTAGCTGATCAATAAAAAAAAAACGAAAATCACGGTTTTCTATTTCTTTCTTACCTTACGAGACCGAGTACGTGAAAAGGTGTCTCGATACCGAGTCACGCCCTGAGCGCTAACACTATTCTTTCAAATAAGCAACTATATCTTCATATATAGAGTATGCACAAAAATATCTTCAGTGGATATTCCACTTCATTTTAAATTTGCCGGGACATCTACTTGGGCTCTTGATTCGGCCTGACTTCGAGACGAAATGAGTCCGAGTCCGTTAAAAAGGCGTCTCGAGACGAGTCCAAGTCCATAAGCTTTAGCGAAGTATGGTATACTAGTTACGTGTGAGGGTGGGTCCGGGGACTTCCTGCGACAAATACAGTATTGAGCAGTTAAGTATGCCTAACTCAGATCGGCTAATGTTAATGTCTCAGGGCCAAAGTTCGGTCTCTTCAGGGAGCAAAGCACTCTGTGAAGGGAGACATCCTAGGACTGTCTCTGTTTGATTTGCGCCTGAGATTAGCCGATGGCCAAATGCCAAAGAAGATGGCAACGGATGGCAACGAAGCTAACATGACAATGAGTTTATTTATATTCAGACTGAATTTCGATTCGTTTGGTTGGCTTCGAAGCTGGAGGAGACGAAAGGACTTGATCGTCCATCCAAGGTGAATCCGTATCCTTTCATTGCTGCCCCATCATTTCCATACGTAGCCGATACGCTTGGGCAACAACTTTCGTCATTGGAAAAGGTAAGTCTACTTCGTGCTTTCGCATATCGATGTGTAGCTTCTGAACCAACTTCTCCTCTGTGAACTTACTTACGACTTTTGATATGCGATCGTAGGAGTCATACCCACAGAATAACTGAAGTTAAGAAAAAACGCGGAAGATTATTGAGCTATCTGGCGTCCCGCCATGTGTGATTCCTAATGAAAAAGAGCCGCTAGATGGAAATACGCACGTACCTGATCCTGCAAAACAAAATGTCTAAAACTCGGTCTAATCCAGGTGACTGTCGACGGCCAGGACAGACTAGCTTTGTTTTCACAACAAGATGGCCGTTATTGAAACTTGCTTTAACAAAGTTCGAAAGTCAGAAGTGCTGTAGTTGACTGCCGAAACAGATTGGCACAAGTCATATCGCCGAGGTACCTTGTCCTCCAGCCGATTGCTGACCGACTATCCAATTTGTTTGCGTATTTTAACCGACTTGCCAACTAAGTGTCTGAGGCCAAGGCAATATTCGACCGTCCTCAACTGTCGAAACTTCTTAGCCTACCAATGCTCATGTGGCTATTTAGAATTCGTCAATGAATATCTAAATGGCAATACTAAATGAGTGACTAAATCAATTCTCGAGAACTCAGTGGTCAACTTGCACACGAATAAGGTTTGTAAAGCCATTGCTTTCGACCAGCTGTTTAAAGATCAATAGCCTTGACGCATTTATTATTATTGTCAGTAAATACTGAGTTTCCATTATAATACTAAACATGGCCGTGTCCCCAGTACTTCAGTCTGCCGCTAGTACAGTGTTTACATTTGACTGGGTTGGTCCTTCACTTAACTATGGTTTACTGAAATACCGTACTCTGGGTATAGATTCTCGGCCTGACAGTCAGACAGTACAATAGCTTCGCCATAGGCTATTCTTTGATTGTTCTCCGATAGTGACATCGTTGGCCTCACCACCACCAAATCCGTGTAAAAGAAAGGGGCCGGAGGACACGCGATCCGTAATATCATTAGCCTTATGAAGCTCCCGGCAAGAGGATCCAACAGCTCACCAACTAATGTGCCTAAATAGTAGTTAATAACATCGTGGCTGTGAAATTGCCGCCAGTTGCTTCGGCAGTGTCAAACCATGAATAATCTTGATCCTTTCTTCACAGAAATGGGGGGTGGAAAACATCGATGGTCTTCTCTTTTATCATCGGAAGATCCCCTACATTGCTGGGCCGACCCCTCTCGTTGGCTGGCTGAAGCCTTATATGCTACCTGAACGGCTCAACATGCATGTGTCAGCCTCCCTTTTGGCATCGATCCCTAAAGATTATGTCAACTTTGTCGAGCATCTGAAGAGGCATTCGGATGACTATAAGAAAGAACGGAATAATAGAGAGCAGAAAGCGAAGTCGACACTTCAGTCGATTGACAGTTGGATGGATGACAATGAAGATCTCCAGGCGTCGCCGCAGGTATGTTGTTTTCTTATCTGTAACCCTAGCAGGCCGCCATCTCGTCTTTAGCTGTGTGGATGGGGGGGGGAGTTTAAATGGCAGCTTGGAATCGCTATTTTTTAAGATGAATTGGTGTTAAAAGTGGACGCCATGGCGAAAGTACTGAAAATCAGAATTAGTATCCTTCAAAGGTCAGATGATTGTTATCTATTTAGTTACTTATTACATTGGCGTTAAGCTTTTCGGTTGTCCCCATCACTACAGAAATACAAACAGAATACATAGACTATACAACAAGTGCGTAAGCGCTCAGACGTGGAGTGTAAAAGTAAAATGTTTATCACATTTATATACAAACAGCTTTAGAACCAAGACATTTTTCTTCCCCAACAACCAAACAAGTATTGAAATAACCTTGTAATCACCCCCCTTTAAAAGCTTTAAATGTAAACAAACCGCCAGTATGAATCCAAAGAAATGTTGAAGATCTTGCACGAATAGCATTTATTCGGACACTGAATGGTCTGCCTGCCAGTCCCACCCTTTAAACCTCTTGTCCATTAGCAAGGTAATAACAAGTGTAATAAACCAATTCGTAGCAGAGTAATGCCCCCTTTGTCAAAATTCGTTAAGAACGGCATATCATCAGTCATATGACAAAACAGTCCAGTTTCCAACTGTTCATTAAAGATTAAAGTACGTCGCGTCGTCTTATTTGTTGATGTTAACCCCTGAACCAAGTGGTGGGGGAAGTTTTTCCCAATTTCCCAGCCCTAGGATCTACACGTCCACGGAATTTCAAGTTATGAACTTTATTCACTGGGCATCTGGGCACATTTGCCCCTGAATCGGGTTGGGGTGGGGGTTTAAGAACGGCATATCATCGATCATATGACAAAACAGTCCAGTTTCCAACTGTTCATTAAAGATTAAAGTACGTCGCGTCGTCTTATTTGTTGATGTTACACCAAATCTTCATCCATAGATATATCACCCATAATATACAAGAGTGGGACTTGAGACCTGTAATAGACGAACTAAACTCATCGGAAATCCGGGCCCAGCTGCCCATGAACGGGAGGGGGGGGGGGGGCGGGACCCATCAAAATGCATATTTATACCTTTTTTCGTCAAGTATACCAGCTTAGAGTTTGATTCCTATCTCGGGTCAAAAACTTTTTCATGGGCGATTTTGGGCCCACTTGCCCATGATCGGGGAGGGGAGGGTTGGTTCAACTCTCCGCGGTCCCGATGATCCGAAAGCACAAAGGAATTTCATCGCCTTTATCTCCAGTTACTGTCGAATTAAAAACATGAAAAAATGGGCAATCTGAGCCCAATTGCCCCTGAACCAAGTGGGGGTGGGGTTTGGGACCCGCAACAAGTAAAAAGAGACCCCAATGCTCACAATCCTACAAAGTTTCAACTTGATACCTGTTAATTCCTGGCAAGGGTAACGAACTTTACTCCTGGGGCAATCTGGGCCCAGTTTTCCATGAACGGGGTGGGTGGGGGAGGTGCAACTTTAAAAGCAATTTCCCAGCCCTAGGATCTACACGTCCAAGGAATTTCATCGTCCTATGTCCAGTTCTGGTCAAGTTATGAACTTTATTGACTGGGCCCATTTGCCCCTGAATCGGGTTAGGGTGGGGGATGGGACCCCCAAAAGGCACAACTAGACCCCAATACTCACTAGCGTACCAAGTTTGAACTTTGATACTTGCACTGGTTCACGAGTTATGAGCTCTACAAAATTCGGTGAAAACCTGAAACCGAAAACCGAAAGCTGCTACAGCGCTCGCAATAGTGAATTGTTCCAAGGAACACTGGGTTTATAATAGGTTTCCTGTCTTAGCCAAATCTCGTAAACATGTACGTCATAAGAAACCTACCTACCCTGTAAGAACGCGAATCAAATATATGGATCCCTATTCGTGTCCCTAAACCCACACAACAGCTGGACGCAGGAATAACCGTTTACCCGTGATCCCGGCGAATTTGACTGAACTGTCGGCTCAGTATGAAAACGAAGCTCGGAAGATCCATTGTCTATGTTTCCTTACCTTTGGGCGACACTTTTCTTACCCTGCCCTAGCTTTTGTGCTTTGCTGGCAGGAATGTTAATTGTTTATTTTTTGTCTTTAAATTTAGTCCAGTGAAACTGAATGAAACTGAAGCCCAAAAACGGCAGAATGCGTAATGGCCTTCCGAATTTCCGGTTTTCACCAGATTTTGTCCGTAGTATCGACCCAGCAGAAAAACAAAACGGATAGGTCGCCAAGCAGGCCAACTTATCCTACTATTTACACTCTGAACGACTTGATCAAGACATTGTGAGGTTCCGGTTTTTTATCCCCTCCCCCACCCCTAAATACAGGCACATATTCCGTCAGTCCAAGCTGACTGCGAATCATGTTTGAAAGTAAGAAACGGATAAGTCGGCTGAATTTTATTAGAGGTATATTTGGCCGTTTAGACTGAAGAGTACCCTTGCCAAGAAGGGCCGAAAAATAGCTCTAATAAAATCAGCGGATGTATCCGTTTTGCACTGCTAAATGTAGGGCTGCTGTTGAGAGGATGGGCGAGTGATAGGCGAGGTCTCACTTCTAACACCATTGTTCAAAGGATGGTGGTGCGTCACTGCGTTTTGGGATCCTAAAATGAAGTTCTTAGGGATCTGTTAAAATCAAGACCAAAGGTTTCGATGGGATCCCAAACATTTAATGTTTGATCCTGACCATTAAATACTTTTACTTTTAAATTCTAGAAACAGATCAAGGCTTATAGTGGGGGTTGCAACTACCTTCGAAACTTAAAAAAAAATACTCGCTTTTTTATAGATTTTAACATGGTATCTATATCTTTTTAGTGCTGTTTGCTTAGGTCCGATCCGCAGGGAAGACCCCTCCGAAATTAATTCCTGGATACGATCCTGGCCTATAGTCAGTGTCAAAAGAGGACCCTTTCGTAAAATTGAGTTGACTTATCCGTTTTGCATTGTTCTGTTATTAGCTTGTTAGACATATTTTTTACTCTTAATTCGGAATCCCCTTCTTTGACACTAAATATAAATGACGGGCTAAAGAATCCATCTACGAACTACGAACCAAGTTTCATCCCATTTGCTCCACTCGTTTGAACTGTGTCAGAACATTCTGGGACCCCCCCCCCTCCAGCTCCTCCCCTCCAGCTCCCCCAAATCGTCAATCCGGTTCCGACACTTAAATAGATCATCTAGTTTACTGGCTCTTACCACTCATCAAGTTTCACTTGCATTCCTGGGAAACTTCAGGTACCCCGCGGCCTGCTCCCTATCTCCTCCCCACAGAGGCCGGGCTGGACCACAAAAGGATCATCTGTGGGATATGACCATCCTATACATTCCAAGTTTGATTCCTGTCGTTCACTCGTTTGACCCCTTTGCCTGCCAAAATATTTCCGGCAATGACCCTTAGATTATCACTTTCGGGATATGGCCTTTTAATTTTTGCAAGTTTCAACCTTACGCATGACATCAATTTTCCGGGTCTCCCCTCCAACTCCCCCCGCCGTAGCCGTATCCGGTTCGGACACATATCTGGATCATCTAGAGTATCTCCTCTTACCTCCCGTCAAGCTCCACTCGAATCCGAGCATTTTTAGGAAATATCCGGTCATGTTCCAGAGTTTTCCTCCCTCCACTCCCCGCCGATGGCCCAATCCGGTTCGGACACGTAACTAGATCGTCTTGTCTTACCACCTATCAAGTTTCGTTCTAATATGGTCACCCGTTCTCAACTTCCGCATTCCACAAGCTTCCGGATTCCCCCTTCCTCCATCCCCACCACGGGGGATTGAATCCGGAAACGAATGTTTCCTACACCATTGGGTAAGGTCCTTTATATGTTTGCCAAATTTCATCGTCCTAGCTTGTGAGCCGAAGGGTGGAAGTGCCGTGAAAACCTTGGATGTTGCAAGTGCTGTAAAAGTCTTGGATTTGGTGATCAGTCGGACGGATTGGATTAGACGGACAAAAGTAGAAAAAAAAAAAAAAACATGCCCCTTTAGGGTCTCTTCGAAACTATTGGTCTTGTTTAGGAACCAGACAACGTTCAGTAAAAAAAACTGAAACGGCGTTGGCTCATCTAGCACACAGCAACCATATTCTACGAATCTTCATCCGGCCTTCGTAGTCTATCGTCACAGCTTACTTGACGGCAAGTCAAGCTTAAATTTATAGAGGCGAAAGCCTTGATGCAGTTCTGTTATTATTATTACATTATGATTATTATTATTAAACCAACTCGACACACATAGAGGTTGACGTAATAGTAAAGCAATGTGATCGCGTTTCTGGGTTCACATTCGCAGTATCCGGAAGACCAACAATGAAACTGACTCTTTGATAGCCATCACGCCCATATGCGTTCTTCAAAGTTCCGGATTCCCTTTCCCTCCACTCGTCATTCCATCCGAAGAGCTGAAAAGTCCCGTTGAATCAGGTCGCAATCACAGTGCACGTGTCAATTTTCGTCTTCCTAGCAGATTTGTCTTTTCCCGCAAGGGCCTCCTGAAAATGGTATTCAGTGCTGTCGAACCCGACTAGAAGCCTTTTTTTGCTGCGTAGTATCTTGTCCGTTCTTTCTGTCAGATATGATTTGGCCAGTTGACTACGCTTCCACTTTCCCTCGGTGACGCCAATGGTCCCAACATCTAATATTTTAAGGTTTTTTTTTCAGTAACCGACCTATATATTTAGCGTCACCTAGACTTTCGTCTATCCCCACGTTTAATTTTTTAATATTCTTTCTTATTCCCTCTCTTACCCTTATTTCTCATTTTACCATTTTCATCACATCTTTAAAACCTTAAAATTTTCTGTATTTTTTCCTTTCTTAATATCTCCTTTCCTTAAAATTTTCTTTCATTTAAAATGTATTATTTATAAAATTATTATCCCTCATTATTTGTTTTTGAACCAAACCAAAAGGGGAATTTTGTCCTGGAAACATTAACAACACAAATTTGTTTTGTTACCTTTTCGCACTTCGTGCGTCAAAGGATGACCTTCCGTCATAGGGAATGCAGTGACATTTATTACAATTTAACGTTATAATCTAGAGCCTGTGACCGTTTTAAAGGCTATGCGCCCAGCGATTCCCGATTCTCCTTCCCCCCTGCCACATCCCACGGGTCATTTAGGAAGAACTCAGGGTTGACTTCGATACCTGCGTGGTTCTGAATGGCCCCTGTAAATCCAATAGATGATTAAGTTGAAGAGCGTGGGCGAAAGAACGCAGCCCGTAATCAGCCGTAGCGCACGCCATGTGCGCCCTAATCAGAAACAAATTTACAAGTTCTCCGCCGACCTCGATTCGGGCCCTATACTATGAGGGTTGCCACCTGCTCCTGTCCAAAGTGTGCTATTTTTCTCGAGAACAGGGTGCTACATAAGTGCTACACAAAATTTTTGCTAAATATGCAATTTTTGGGTAATCCTTCTTGGTGTTGGATCAATTAACTTTTAGTCGCGTTTTCGATCGCACAAAGATTACAGCATTTCTACGAATACCTTTGTTATTTTCACTAAAGCATTGTACGCACATACGTAATAAGCTGTGTGGCGCTTAAAGTTGCCACCGATAGAAAAATTGTACTCTTTTTAGTACATTTTTTTCAAAGTAGTGAGTTGGTAGTACATTTGAAAAAAGTACCTAGTAGTTTTGCAGTACATTTTAAGAAAAGCAGTTCTTTTTTAAAACAAATGTACTGTTTCTTCCAAAGGTGATCTAGTTGTATTTTGTCATAAATATGTTATCTGATTACCTTAACTTTAGTATTTGTGAGCTATTCAAATGAAAACAGCTATAAAAAATTACGAAACATCTAAATGTCTAAAAACATTTGTTTTTTATATGTTATTCAAAACTTCCAAAAATAGTTTAAGGTGTTTCAAGCGGGATCACACGAGGTTAAAATGAATTATTGTTAGTAAGAATCTTAAAGCCCGGCTTCATGTTCCAGACGTCTGGGGCTTCCAGACAAGTCAAGCCACCCTTCCGTATATTCATGATAATTATGATAGCTAATGTAACTGTCCATCCGTGTTTCCTAGATGTCCCTTTCAAATATCTTTGCTTCATAGTCGCAACTGTCAATCAAAGCCAGGCTTCACCTTTCGGATTCCAGACAGCCGTTTTTGTCGAGACCTATTTTTCCTTGTGCAGCATACGCGGCGCGTTTCGAGTACAAACTACGTCTGCGGCACTGCAGATCGTCTTCTTGAACCATCTTACTCATAACACCATAACACAAAACACCTTAAGCACAATTTGAAATTGGCGCCGAGTTTTCTTTTCCTGAGGAAAAATCAAGTTGCTTCAACAGAAGTTGAAATTCCCAATTAAGAGAACTTATCAAACTAGAACAGCTCAGCAGAAGACCCTCCTCCAGTCTTTTTAAATCCCCTCACTTGCTGACTCTGGTCCGAACATTTCTTTCCCCAAAAAGCACGAAGGTGCTACATTTTTCCAGATTCTTCGAAATAGTGCTACATTTTTCCCTGATCGTGCCACGGAGCTACATAGGCAAACATAGTGCTACAGTTAGCACTATAGTGCTACAGGTGGCAACCTTGCCATGAAGGGACTGAATTACTGAATGCCGCAGAATCCGGTTTCTCACCCTCCGCCCGCCAATGTCTGGGTGGGAGGTTCAAGCGAAGTGGATCGGGCCCTAATAATGTTCCATAGTTCTTGCTTGCCCGAACGCGTTACCTTACCACAGGGCAGACCGACCGACGGTCAGACGATGGCTAAAATATTTTAGAGGGAAGATCGAAAGTGGTATCAAAAGAGGTGTGTACGGGGGATTATTATTAGCTTTGTCTGATGAGAACCACCTAGAACCTTATGGACGAGAACCACCAAATCGGCTTGACCGTTGTATCGGTTTTGAGAATAAAATTAATTGAATGGAACTACAGTCAAAGCATTGTCATTCTAAGTATGTTATCTGCTCTCTGTCAATCAGTTGGTGACGACCGATGTTTTTGAAAATGTGTATTTTTTGTACATTCGACTAGCCTTCTTTCGATGGTCTTAATTGGCACTGATTAGCTGAAGCACATTTTCTTTTTGAAGGTTGCCGCCTGCAGTTTCAGTCAGTGGAGATGACCCTGTTATTATTCATCCGAGTGATTGGTAGTGTCACTCCTAATCTGACCCTAATCAGCGTAAGTGGTTGTATTTTACTCAAGACAAGATGATATCTTATTGATTTATTTGATTCTGGTTTTGCGGTCTTTGATTTGCTGGAATTAGTGGTTGATTTGATCTATAATTTGACATTTGTTTTGTGAAAACGAAAGTTCTGTATCGCTAAGCCCTCTACCTGAAACAATCAGGTTGATCAGCTATTCCATTTCAGTAACCAGTGCTTACTTGGACGGATGAAAAGGCGCGTCCAGGCTGAACAGGAGTTTGGCCCAATTGTTCTTGCGACGTGAAAAGTAAAACTTTGCTGACCAGTCCCTGTGGCGTGGCGACGCCGCCGAGTCTTTACGCCTCTTGATTTTCTGAGGCAGTGCTTTCTTTATCAGCAACCTGTGAGCATCCCGGACGCGCCGCAATTGTACAAAGTGATGTATTAATAAATGTTATTATGTAGTGCACCAGCTCCTTATAATCTGAAATAAAGAAAATGTCAGTGAAGGACGGCGACAAGCCTATCTACTATTTCGGAGTACGTCCCGTCGACGAATTTTCCAAGTTGGAAGTTCGCTGCGTTACGAGACGTAACAGCGGAGGGAGTGCCGGAGTGTCTTCGACTGATTCAGACGGCGAGTCGGAAAACTCCTCCCTGGAACAGTGGAAACCGACCGACGCACACATCCACCTAATGCGGAAGCTCCATCAGCAGCTCCTCTCGCACCCACAAGTGTCATGGAATCCGCGCTGCGATGATTCTAGTAGCCACATATCGTGTGATAGCTCCACCTCGGAGGAATCAGAAAGCTCCTTCGGTGGAATCAAGGATATTTTGGATAGGGACCCGTACTCGACCATTCGAAGCGGCAAGGGCACTGTTAGAGGCGTCCGAAACCGAGTTCGAGCTGGGATTGCAACGTTCCTACAGGACCCGTTGGCAAAGGTGAGCGTTTTTCCGTCTGGCCCATCTGGTCTTATCAGATAGTCTTGAGCTTGTAACGTTATTCGGTGGCCTCGTGGGGGGGGGGGGTAAAATCCGTACCATATTTTCAGTGGTAGGCTGCAGATCTTTTTCATATAACGAACAAATTCCACAAATCTGTATTTTTTTTATCCTCTACTATTAATTTTCGTTTTTCTTCTTTTCCTTCAAACTTTGGACGTCGAACTTGGTCAGCTAGCAAGCTCGAAGTTTGCTAGCAACGTTGATGAAACGGCGACTGGGCAAGGATCGCCGAAGCTCAGCTGAACAAGACCAAAGGTTTCGATGGGATCCCAAAAGTTCAATATCTGATCCAGACAGGGGGGGGGGGGGGAGGGGCATTTCTTGATGTTCCCCCCCTTGAACATTTTTTCAATTAAAACTCAGTACATGACGTATTAATGAACAATTGAAAAGTACAGTAGAAAGAGCCCAGTCATAAGAACAAGACCAAAGGTTTCGATGGGATCCCAAAAATCCAATATTTGATCTAGACAATTGGGTCTTGTCTTCGCCAGGTCCAGTCTTCGCCAGACTCCTTGAACATTTTTAATATAAAAATTCAGAAACAGATTAAGGTCAAATAGCTAATCATCTGAGAAAACCAAGTTCAGATATGGATTCGGCATGTGTGTCTACCCCTATAAGTCATATCTGTTTTGACGAAAACTTCCTGCCACTTCTGCCCATTTCCCGGTCTCGACCAAACTCCAGAACTACTTGTCCGGCGAAAAAAGAAAGCTCAAAAAACGAACTCAGGGTATCTTCTTTCCCCAATATGAACATCTAATCAACTTCAAATAAAAATTTAACTTATAACAAATTTTCCGACTCCAGCCGGATTCCAGTCGAACTATATGTCCGGGTATGATTGTCACACACGGATTCAGCATATCTTCTTACCCCTAAATCGCTTATCTAATCAACTAGAAATAAAACTTTAACTTCTAACAATTTTCCGGTTTTAGCCGGATTCCGGGCGAACTACATGTCCGGGTAGAAAATTGTTTTCACATAAGTGTTCAGCATGTTTTCTTGCCCTAAATCGAACATCTAATCAACTCCAAATAAAACTTTTAATTTTAACAAACTTTCCGGTATGGGCCGGATTCCGGGCGAACTACTTCTCCGTCGAGAAAATGGTTTTGACCATCGTCTTCAGCATGTCTTCCTACCCCTAAGTCGAACATCTAATCAACTTCAAATAAAACTTTTACTTTTAACAAACTTTCCGGTTTCGACAAAATGGTTTTCACCATCGTCTTCAGCATGTCTTCTTACCCCATAATCGACTATCACATTAGCTGTTTCAAAATATTTTGTTTGCCCCTTAATTTGAGCCCCCTCCCCCAGCCCTAAATGTAGGGCTACAAAGCCCATCTACGAACTCGACTGGTCCGACGACCCAACGAATCCTCACACCAAGTTTCATCAAAATATATCACTCATTCCCTTCGAGCGTTATCGTGCTTACAGACGGACAACTTTTGCGATGTCATAGGTATCCCTCCACTTACGTTTTGGGATCCCAAAAATGATAACTAAGCAAACGTTGAACTTCGACGGCGTCTGAAAACGGAATCAGTCAATCAAGTTTATTTTCCAAATAGCTTAAAGCTGAAGAGGAATAAAATATTCAGGAATACACAAACACGAAACAAAGTAACTAATACACTTACAAGATATGACCAGAAATGAATGGTGGGGTGAAACTACGTAAAAACTGGGCAGAAGAATTAGCAGGATATGGAGTAAACTGATTGCTAGTGTTCCTCTCGGACCGACGCACGGAAGACGGGAGGGGAGGGGGAATAGATGGGCCATCTGGGGACATCACATTATTGTTGATCCACATTTTGTTGAAAGAGTATATCTGGGGTCAGTTAATCTAGGAACGGCCAGTGTAATGAGAGCCTCTTCATATGAGATATTATGATCACCCAGTATAATTCTTACCGCTCTCTTTTGGACCGTTTTGTAATACCCGTTTAATATTCCCGCCGACTCTCTGCAATCCGCCAGAGAAATATGTAGCGGGGCGGTTTAGAGGAGGCTAGTCGGCTTTCCCGGACGATCAAGCTGAGGCATATTATTGATTACTTATTTATTTATTATCATTATATTATATTATTATTATTACTATCATATAATCAATTCCAAACTCGTACGGTATTTTCCATCTGCATTTGACCGATTTTCAAGTTTGCCAAGATAGGCTCTTTTCTCCCAATGTCAAGTGGTTCGGGTAGGAATAAAATGAGAAGCCTTAGGCTATATTTGATATGTTAAATTATCCTCAAAAGTCGAACTTAAACTTGAGTTGGAATTGAAACAGTATTTCATTTATTTATTTTATTTCTATCCGCCGAAATCGGCGAGTACGTTACTAAACAAGATCAAAGATTTCGATGGGATCCGAAAAATTCAATATCTGATCCAGACACCTGGGTCTTGTCTTAGCCAGACTCCTTGAACATTTTTACAATTAAAATTCAGAAACCAAATAGCTAATCACCTCAGAAAACCAAGTTCAGATATGGATTCAGCATGTGTGTTTACCCCTATAAGTCATATCTGTTTTGACGAAAACTTCCTGCCACTTCTGCCAATTTCCCGGTTCCGGCCGAACTCCAGAACTACTTGTCCGGCGAAAAAAGAAAGCTCAAAGACGAAATCAGGGTATCTTCTTTCCCCAGTAATGAACATCTAATCAACTTCAAATAAAAATTTAGCTTATAACAAGTTTTCCGATTCCAGCCGGATTCCTGTCGAACTATATGTCCGGGTAAAATATTGTTGTCATACAGGGACTCAGCATCTCTTCTTACTCCTAAATCGCTTATCTAATCAACTAGAAATAAAACTTTAACTTCCAACAGTTTTCCGGTTTGGGCCGGATTCCGGGCGAACTACATGTCCGGGTAGAAAATTGTTTTCACGTAAGTGTTCAGCATATCTTCTTGCCCTAAATCAACTCCAAATAAAACTTTTAATTTTGACAAACTTTCCGGTTTAGGCCGGATTCCGTTCGAAATACTTGTCCGTCGAAAAAATAGTTTTCACCATCGTCTTCATCATGTCTTCCTACCTCTAAATCGAACATCTAATCAACTTCAAATAAAACTTTTACTTTCAACAAACTTTCCAGTTTGGGCCAGATTCCGGGCGGAATACTTGTCCGTCGAGAAAATAGTTTTCACCATCGTCTTCAGCATGTCTTCCTACCCCTAAATCGAACATCTAATCAACTTCAAACAAAACTTTTACTTTCAACAAACTTTCCGGTTTTGGCCGGATTCCGGGCGAACTAGTTGTCCGATGACAAAATGGTTTTCACCATCGTGTTCAGCATGTCTTCTTGCCCCATCGACTATCACATTAGCTGTTTCAAAATATTTTGTTTGCCCCTTAATTTGAACCCCCTCCCCCACCCCTAAATTTAGAGCTAAAAAGCCCATCTACGAACTTGACTGGTCCGACGACCCAACGAATCCTCACACCAATTTTCATCAAAATATCTCATTCCCTTCGAGAGTTATCGTGCTTACAGACAGACGGACAACTTTTGCGATGGAGGTATCCCTCCACTTACGTTTTGGGATCCCAAAAAAAGCACAAGAATGTACATATAAAACTTATGAATGTGCATACGTATGTTCATATAAATAAACACTAGTCCTGAATATTCCTTAAAGTTTAACCGAAAAGGCCTGAGATAAGACAATCTAGTTGTCTATCACCAATTCACTTAAAGAGACTTGAAGATCTGATTAAAATGCGTTACTTCGTTGTTCTGCTATTCACGAATAATCTATTTTCACATAGTGAGTTTTCCCTGTCGGATTTGTGATACCTCCATGCGCCTGTACCTGTGATGTATGCTTGACTAAAATAATTTACGAAAAATGAGTGTTCACCCACGGGGCAGGGAACCGAAACGCCGCGTTTATTGAGTTTCAAATTTCCTGGTCATAATAGAATTTGCGTTGTGGGGACATAGATATTCTGAACGTCAAGAGCAGATAGTCCCCTGGCAGAATTAAAAAAAAATTCAGTGTATTCAGTTAAATGATGCAAAAATAATTTGGCTTTTCAGCTAAACTCTCAAGATGATGACTATTAATTATTTATAACGATTGTCGCATCGAAATGAAGTCATCTTACGTGACCCGCTGGTGATGTTAGATAAGCGGGGATATAAAATCCACGTCAATCTACCATATCGTCGTCTTGCCGAGTGCCTGAGAACGGAGGCGTGAGCGTGTGTGGCCTTGTTCAGCAATTCTGAATTGTTGTAACCCCTATTCAGAAATCGTAATGAATGGGTTTGATGGTCCATGCTTTATTTCACTTCTGCTCAGCATGAAAAAGCATTGCGAGAGATGGTCACGGTCAGAGACTGTGCGCTTTGCTACGCTATAGCCGAAAAGCTTGTGAATTAATTAATCTCATTGCGAAACCGCAAACCTCACAAGATTAGCGACAGTATTTTGGCCGCAGTAAAACTATGTTCCTGAAATTTGGACTTCGGGATGTGGTTTTCGCTTCAGAGCATGTAATAGATAAAGTCAGTACGATCTTGTGCAACAACGGACCATATGTCGAGGTATTATGACCGACTGACACAGTTACCATCACCAGAAGGTGATATTTTGAATACTCATTTTTATGGCGTTGATTATTATAACCAGTTTAAAACCGAAATTGTTATCAATTCCGTTTGTGACTCATCGTAACCGGGAAAGCCACGGAGTACAAACAAACAAAAGAGTATTTTGACTGATAGCAATTTATTTCAAGTTCCTCGTTTTTACGTTGCATCTTTTTCGAACGATCCACCTAAAAATAGTAGACAATATTTATATAACATTTAAGAGTACAACAATTATATATAATAGTACTCTCTATAACAAATAGTATAACAATGCAACAACAGCGATAGTCCAACATTGTGTACACGACATTTAATGCTTAACGTTTTCAAAATCACAACAGATTACATCGCAAGTGTTGTCTTTGAAACTGCGCATCCTTGTGTTATCTGTTACGAAACTTCTGACAGTGTAGTTTAAAAAAAATGGTCAATACAGGCCTTAATCTATATAGTACTTAAAAACATTACTAGTTGATTGGAAGTATCACCAGTTTAAAAACAGCCGACCCTGGTCGTCTGTTCGCAGCTTTACGAAAACTGGCTTGAAAACTTAAAGTCAGAGGCTATACTAGCCAAAATGTTTGGGGGGAGGTATATACCGACTGGCTGGTCATTTTTGCCGACTGTTTTTGCAGGAAAACGACTCTCTTTAAGAAAGAACGACTGTTTTGACACAAAATCAACTGATTTTCAGAAAAAAAGCTACTGTCTATTACTTTTACGAAAAAGTCGTCTGTTTTTAGGAAAAAATCGACTGTATCCCAGAAAAAAATCGACTGTTTTTACATACTCACTATTTTTTACCGACTGGCCACAACATTGGAAGGGGGGGGAGGGCGGCTCCCCTCCATACGTGACGCCCCTGCTCAGTTACCCCGTTTAGCTTATAGATTCCCCGAGGTGATCTAATCGAAACTTCCAGATGTCATAATTATTACTATATGTCAGACCAGACATTATCGTCAGACATCAGGACATCCTCATGTCCCCAGAGGATGTCCCGTAACTGTCTTGGAGGACACAGTTGGAGACTTCTTGTTGAGAAATTTTGAGAAGACAATGGAAGGTGGAGTTCTAAAATCAAAATTGCGGACCGTTGGAATCGCCTGAAGGCGTTGTTAACACAGAAACTGCAAATCAGTTTAATGCAGGTGTGAGCCTTATCTGACAGACTTGGCAGCCTTGTCAGTTTAACAATGTCATGAGAAATGTGCAGAGGCAATAGGCTATTTTCTCTATTTATATTAGTATATCAAAATGTGAGGCAGCTTCAAGGACCTTAGATTATTCTTTCAGAAAACTGATTATTCGTCATGGTTGAATCGGAAACATAGTCGAATTGGCACAGATCGTGCCTCCGCTCAATTTGTTGACATATATCAAGCGTAATTGGCGCAGGGTAAGTAGCTGTAATTGCGACCGAATAATGTTCTTAATTGCTAAAATTTAGAAGTTCGCTGTTTGACCTTTGACCTCGAAACTTAAGTTTGTCAAGGTGTTTCCTGTTATCACTTTTCCTTTTTGTTATTTGGTGCAAGTGCCATAAAGGTCAGCAAGGAACAACTGAATGAAATTCAGCTCAAGTTAATGCCTTCGAATCCCGACTATTCCTGACCATTAGCTTGTAAACTTCCACGGTGAGAGAGATGACATTGTTCACGAGAAAATTTCGCAGATGTGAACAGGAGGTCCCACAGAACGCGGTTATTTTTGCTAAAGACCTGAGACGTGACGTGACGCGAATTTAGTTACAAAAAACAAGGGAGCAGGAGAGCACCATGCAAAAATAAATAACGACAAAGCTTAAATACAAAAAATTCATAGTTTCAAAATAAAATCAGAGTTCTAACATGAGACTGGATCATTTCCCTTAACCCATACCATCTGAAAACCGCGGTTCAAGACCGGGAACCCAGGACGCGTGCACTCAACCAAACAAGATTCCTAGTAGATGTCGTATAATGGGTAGAGACTGATCATTTGAGATCTGACATAGTGATTGATCATTTATTAGTCGAAAAATAATGTGTGAAACCCATGTAGGCTAGAAGCGGCGCAAATGCACAGATTGGTATACAAATTCCGTACTGAATCATGGTGATCGTAGCCACTTAAAGCACAAAGAGCTTGATTCTGCAGGCCTCGGATAGGACGAAGGATTGACGGGGAAGTCCCATCCAGCACAGTACATGACGTATTAATGAACAATTGAAAAGTACAGTAGAAAGAGCCCAGTCATAAGAACAAGACCAAAGGTTTCGATGGGATCCCAAAAATCCAATATTTGATCTAGACAATTGGGTCTTGTCTTCGCCAGGTCCAGTCTTCGCCAGACTCCTTGAACATTTTTAATATAAAAATTCAGAAACAGATTAAGGCCAAATAGCTAATCATCTATGAAAACCAAGTTCAGATATGGATTCAGCATGTGTGTTTACACCTATAAGTCATAGCTATTTTGACGAAAACTTACTGCTTCCGGAACTACTTGTCCGGTGAAAAAAGAAAACTGAGAAATGAAGTCAGCGTATCTTCTTTCCCCAATATCGACATCAAATCAACTTTAAATAAAAAGTTAACTTATAACAAATTTTCCGCTTCCAACCGGATTCCCGGTGAACTATATGTCCGGGTAAAAAATGATTGTCATGTACGTATTCAGCATCAATTCTTACCCCTAAATCGGATTTCTAATCAACTATAAATAAAACTTTTACTTTCAGCAAATTTTCCGGTTTTGGCAGGATTCCGGACGAACTAGTTGTCCGGGTAGAAAATGGTTTACACTAAAGTGTTCAGCAAGTCTACTTACCCCTAACTCGAACATCTAATCAACATCGAATACAAATTTTACTTTTAACAAACTTTCCAGTTTTTGTCAAGTCAAATGGTTTTCATCATCGTGTTCAGCATGCCTTCTTACCCCATAATCGACTATCACATTAGTTGTTTCAAAATATGTTTTGCCCGTCTACGAACTTGACCTGTCCAATGACCCAAAGAATCCTCACACCAAGTTTCGTCAGAATATCTCATTCGCTTCGAGAGTTATTGTGCTTCAGACGGACAACTTTTGCGATGTCATAGTATCCCTCCACTTACGTTTTGGTTTTGTTTCTTCGCGAACGGTTAAGTGCTGAAGTTGTCAACCCATTGAGGTTTTTGAAATGGTATGTTCCAATCCAAGAAGATCTTTGTTCTGTAATCGCAGGGCCATCCCTCAGCATTGAAAAAAAACAACAAAATATCGGAAGTAGGGACTAAATTGACTTTGCAGCCAGTTGAACTTGTCCTTCTCATTTGTAGACATCGTAACTCGTGAAAATTTGGAACATTATCTTATATAACCTAGTTGTTAATATAAAGCTACCCGTGTTTTTTTCAGTTAGAGTGATCGACCATGGAGACGAATTTTCTTACCCTCATATTTATAGAAATCGAGTAAAATGTGCACCAATTTGCAGAAATTTCTAGCCCCTCGTGAACCCCCTCTAGAAACCGATTCGTACTTAAAAGTCCCTCTCCCCGTGATAGACGCCAAATACACTCGAAACAAATAATAGATACACTGACTAGTAAAAGTTGCAAATCGCCAAAGATAATTATAACCTAACAGCCGATTGTTAGTTACAAGTCCCCTAAATGTCTTACTATCGGGAACTAGATTGTTCTTATCACTAAATACACCGGAAACAAATAACAGGTACACCAATTCAAACAATGTTTTCAACGGATGCGTCAGCTACGATTCTTCATTAGCGATATTTCGGCCCTTCTTGGGAAGGATCCTCATTAGCGATATTAGTAATCTTTTGATTACAGGTTTGTTTCCTTCCCCGAAGTTGAATCAGAGGATTGACAGCCTGACGAGGATCCTTGCCAAGAAGGGCCGGAATATCGCTTGTCGCTAGTCAGCTTGGGCTCAAAGAATATTTAGGTACACCAACTAGCAAAAGTTGCAAATCCCTCATCACCGACGATGATTATGGTCTAACAGCCCATTGTTGTTTGCAATTCCCGTACACGTCTCACGATTGGAATTGGCCTATTTTTGGTTTCAGTGTGTACCTTAATACTGAAGTTGTCAACCCCTTGAAACTTTCAAACTGATGTATCTCACAAAGGAATTTTTGTACCAAAAACTAGATGACTGGAGCACAGGATAAGCTCTGATTTCTTTAGCATTGAGAGAACTTTTAAAGTTTAAGACGCATATCTGATACCATTTCTCTATCACAATCCCAAGTGCAAAAAATGGAATGGTGAACTTATCTGAAACCACGAACAGAAATGGGTAAAAACAGTTCAGTTCAGTTTGTTTATTAACAAAAAGCAAATCATGCACTGTAAACTAACTACATACTAAGTGGGCACTGCCCGTAACGGTTGACAGTATTCATTCATTTGTCAAGAAAAGAAAGAAAAGAAGACGAAGGGAAAAGAAAACAAACTCCATTTATAAAACAAAACATAGAGAACTATTCAATAGATGGCAGCAAATTTCGGACCCGTGTGAAAAGGACACTTTTTTGTTTATCCAAATTGTTCTACTAATCATTCAAAGAATATATGTTGGCTGTGCGGCAAGGCAACTGCCTCACATATTTAGCACTTAGAGATTTTAGTCCATATTCAATTTGAAACTGGTGCCTGCCTGCTTGACTGCTAGAACGGAGCTTTCCGCCCGAAAGCAGAAACATAGTTTGATGAAAATGAAAGCTTTGGTGCACAACTTCAGATAGTCCTCTCTGACATAGGCTATTCATCTCCGCTCCACCTCACTCACACACCGTAGGCTCTGACTCGCGGACAAGCAAAAACAATACTTTTTGGCCCCAGGCAAGAGTTCTACTGAGCTTTCCAAAATGTAACAACACATTCATCAATCTGGCCTAAGGTCCACACTTTCCGTAAAAACCTCACAGGTTAGACCCTTACCAGTTACCATGAATAAGATGAAATTGGCGGCATAGGAAAAAAATTAGTAAAAACGAGGACAAAACCTCTCGCAACACAATATATATTTTAATCCTAAAAAGTTACGGATAGCTTTATAATACCAACTAGATTATATAGGATATTATTCCAAGTTTTCATCCGTCACGATGTCTACGGTTGAAAAGGATAAAGTTCAACTGACTGCAAAGTCAATTTAGTCCCTTTTTCCAATATGCTTTTGTTGTGGTTAGGGCAATCGATAGCCCTTGAAGAGCTGATCAAAATATATGCCATCCATTTTTTTGAACAAAAATCCTTCATGAGATAAACCAGTTTGAAAGTTTCAAGGGGTTGACAACTTCAGGAGTAAGGTACACACTGAAACCAAAAATAGGCGATACCAGTTGTGAGACATGTAAGGGACTTGTAAGCAACAGTCGACTGTAAGCAACAGTCGACTGTTAGCTCATAATCATCTTCGGCAACGAGGAGTTTGCAGCTTTTGCTAGTTGGTATACCTGTTATTTGTCTCAGGTGTATTCGATGGTAAGAACAATTTTGTTCCCAATTGTAAGACATGCATGGGACTTGTAAGTAATAATCGGCTTTTATGCTATAATCATCTTCAGCGACGAGGGGTTTGCAACTTTTGATAGCTGGTGTATCCATTATTTGTTTCCGGTGAATTTGATGTCAATCACGGGAGACGGACTTGTAAGTAAGATCGGTTCACGAGGGGCTAGAAATTTTTGAAAATTGGTGCACATTGTATTCGATTTCTGTAAATATGACAGTAAGAAAGTTTGTATCGATGGTCTATCGCTATAACCTAGGATTAACTGTTTATGCAACGGGTACAAACGATACGGTAATGTAAAACAATAAGGTAGTTTTGTAATAATTAATAGTGTCATCTATGGTATTTTAATCCTGAAACGTTACGGATAGCCTTCTTCCGATATTGTTTTGTTGTTGGTTTTACAACGCTAAAGAACAGCTTTTGATTATGTGATTATTCTTTTTAGAACATACCGTTTTAAAAGCTTCGATAAGTTGACAATTTCAGCATTTAACCGACAGCGAAGAAACAAAACCAAAGTGTTGCTCTCGCAACACTTTAGCCGGCGAAGCCGGACAAAGGTTGCCGCAACACTTCACGTTGCCCGGGCAACGTAGGTCTAGTTTGATTTACGTATTCTGCCTACGTTCCCAAATAATATCAACCCAAACGACACCCTGTTTATTAACAAAAAGCAAATCATACACTGTAAATTAAGTACATACTAAGTGGGCACTGCCCGTAACGGTTGACAGTATTCATTCATTTGTCATGTTTTTTTTTTTGTGTCATGGTCTTTTTGAAATGGTCTTGACACCCTTTTGTTTAAGATCGATCGATCTTATTCATCGATTCATCCAACGATAATCTGGCTGGGTGAGGCTACTGATCCTGTGTCAACATCTTACAGGTTTCATCGTTCGTTTCGAATGGAAAACAAACCCTCAGGAGACACATCTAGATTCGAGAGGCTGAAAGTATACCAAGACCCGGCCAGATATGTCTGGCAATTTCCGAGTTTTGAGATTCCCGAAAACAGGACAGCTTTGCTAGGTTGCCCATAACCGTTAAACCGTATGGGTGGGTAAGCGGCTGAGGGATAGCCTACAGTACATAGCATGATACTTCTGATACTAAAGTAACATGTTCACACAGTCCGATTTTCGCAATCTGATGCGATTTTCCTCCTTCGCTCCCAATTTCGGACATCGGTCAGACGCGACTAGAGTATTATTATTGGGCTCAATTAAACGCGAAGGAAAATTGTCTTCTGCATCTAGAATTATGCAGTTATCGATAAGTTTAACTGAAAAGGAAGCTTATTTTTAGATCTGATATTTGAATACACTGAAATATTTTGACCCATCTAAGGGATTTTATATTTTTTCATCCAAGGCTCTAGTAATAACGTTAAGAATGTGCCCTACTTGCGCGACAACCCACAATTCATCCAGACGCGAAAAGTTCGGATTTAAAAAAAGGATTAATTTCCGGGTTAAAGACGCTAAGCCCGGAAAAGTCACGACTGAAGAAAGTAAGGAAATGACGTTAACCGTTAAAATATGTCTTGCAAGGAATCTGCCCCTTTTAGTTTATTTTTAGGCAATGTCGTGGCCTACCTTTTGAGTTGGTAAATATTTCTAGCAGAGGGACAAGCACATAGAGGTACCGCTGATTCGAAAGAATACGTTAATTCGATGAAATCAATTACTGTGGATAGCGGACAAACTAAGCAACGCATTTCTATCGGGTCAGATCTCAGACTTGTTCGGTTAAACTTAAAGTTCAATGGGAACATAAAACTACCCCAATCCCACTCTGTAACAACCTAGGAACAATGCTTACCCCCTAGACCATCAGCTTTTTCAGCAGTTTCCTCTCTGTGATATTTCAAAGCGTATTTTTTTGGGCCAGTACATGCTCAATTTACTAGCTTGGACAAAGATAAAATTGATGTTTCTTGTAGTACTTAGTAGATCTTTATTTTTAGCATAAATCAGCTTCTATAATTCAGCTTTGAATAGGTTATTTGTTTTTGAATGGTTTTTGTAGCTATGTTATTTTTTATAAGCTTATTGCATTCTGGTACATTTTATAAAGCAAGTTAATCAAGCTTCACAACACTATTCCACAAAGAAAAACTTTTAATAGGCACTTTATGCCATAGAACTTCTGGTGAAAACTAGAACAATCAGGTAAACTGCATCTGCGGCTTGACTTTGGAGACATCTCAAATATATCCTTTTCTATCAAGCATTGCTGGGAGTTCTTGAATTTCCTGCCACGATATCCCAGCTCCTAATATTTGGATCGCCGAAATGGCAGAGAGGTAAAGACAAGGGATAACAAGAAAGAAGTGAAGCATTTAATACAAAGTAAAGCATTAGAAGTGTCCATTGTGCTTTAAGACACAAATATTTATTTTCGCAGGCGAGACATAGTCCGGTTTAATGGACCATGACTGCAGTACAGGACATGGCTTAGTAGTCCAAAAATTATAAACTTAACGTCACTTGACGGTCTTTGCCCTAGGTAATATACGAGAAGGAACATGGAAGGCTGGTCTTGTACACAACATCCATGGGAATCGTGCGGGACACTTTCACCCAGTGTCTGAAAGTCAGAAGGATCCTAAAGACGCTGTTGGTCAAGTTCGAAGAGAGAGATGTATATTTGAGTTCCCACCACCAAGAAGAAGTCAGGAGAAGATTGGGCTGTGACAACGTTACCGTCCCTCAGCTATTTCTTGATGGGAGATATCTAGGGGTAAGTTACTGTTTATTTCTAAATGGACTCAGATACTGTGATATGATAAGGAGAGTTGAAACAACCCGTTCTAATACTTCACCATCCTTCACGCCTCTAACCTTGACCATTTTTCCGCTTGGTATCTTGGAAGAAGATTTTTTAAAGGCCCGATGAGAATTTTTTGTTCTCTGTTTGGATTTTTTATCGTGCGCATTTATTTCGTTACTCTTTGTACTATTCTGTTTCCTTCTTCGGAAACAGAATATGTTGTTATGCACAATTAAATTCTTGTGCATAACAAGAATTTAATTATGATTATTCTTCACAATCATAAGGCCTGTTGCCCGTAGAAACGGTTAAAAGTCCATCGACCTGCCGATAGTTCCTGCCACGATTTTAAATATCCCCCGGAGGTTCAGCCTCCTCGCATAGAATATGCGGAGCAGTAGAAATATGCGGAGCAGGTTTCCAGAGAAGTTTCATTCCTAGATACCAGGTTTTTGGGATCCCAAAACGTAAGTGGAGGGATACCTATGACATCGCAAAAGTTGTCCGTCTGTCCGTCCGTCCGTCCGTCCGTCCGTCCGTCCGTCCGTCCGTCCGTCCGTCCGTCCGTCCGTCCGTCCGTCTGTCCGTCCGTCTGTAAGCACGATAACTCTCGAAGGGAATGAGATATTTTGATGAAACTTGGTGAGAAGGTTCGTTGGGTCGTCGGACCAGTCAAGTTCGTAGATGGGCTTTGTAGCTCTACATTTAGGGGTGGGGGAGGGGATTGAAATTAAGGGACAAACAAAATATTTTGAAACAGCTAATGTGATAGTCGATTATGGGGTAAGAAGACATGCTGAACACGATGGTGAAAACCATTTTGTCATCGGACAAGTAGTTCGCCCGGAATCCGGCCAAAACCGGAAAGTTTGTTGAAAGTAAAAGTTTTATTTGAAGTTGATTAGATGTTCGATTTAGGGGTAGGAAGACATGCTGAAGACGATGGTGAAAACTATTTTCTCGATGGACAAGTATTTCGCCCGGAATCCGGCCCAAACCGGAAAGTTTGTTGAAAGTAAAAGTTTTATTTGAAGTTGATTAAATGTTCGATTTAGAGGTAGGGAGACATGCTGAAGACGATGGTGAAAACTATTTTCTCGACGGACAAGTATTTCGACCGGAATCCGGCCCAAACCGGAAAGTTTGTCAAAATTAAAAGTTTAATTTGGAGTTGATTGGATGTTCGATTTAGGACAAGAAGACATGCTGAACACTTATGTGAAAACAAGTTTCTACCCGGACATGTAGCCAAAACCGGAAAACTGTTGGAAGTCAAAGTTTTATTTCTAGTTGATTAGATAAGCGATTTAGGGGTAAGAAGAGATGCTGAGTCCCTGTGTGACAATCGTATTTTACCCGGACATATAGTTCGACCGGAATCCGGCTGGAATCGGAAAATTTGTTATAAGCTAAATTTCTATTTGAAGTTGATTAGATGTTCATTACTGGGGAAAGAAGATACCCTGATTTCGTCTTTGAGCTTTCTTTTTTCGCCGGACAAGTAGTTCTGGAGTTCGGCCGGAACCGGGAAATTGGCAGAAGTGGCAGGAAGTATTCGTCAAAACAGATATGACTTATAGGGGTAAACACACATGCTGAATCTAAATCTGAACTTGGTTTTCTCAGGTGATTAGCTATTTGGCCTTAATCTGTTTCTGAATTTTAATTGTAAAAATGTTCAAGGAGTCTGGCGAAGACTGGATCTGGCTAAGACAAGACCCAGTTGTCTGGATCAGATATTGAATTTTTGGGATCCCATCGAAACCTTTGGTCTTGTTCCCTGTAGCCTGTTAGAGAAAAGAAGAAACTTCCGATACCATTTCATAACAAGACCAAAGGTTTCGATGGGATCGCAAAATTTTAATATTTGCACCCGACAATTCGGTCTTAAATTTCTTAAACATTTTTACTTTTAAAATTTACAAACAGGTTAAGGCCAATGGTAATAACTGGAGAAGATCGTATTTGACAGAGCAAACCGGATACGCCAGCTCAATTTCAGCAAGTTCAGATATATTCAGATATCCGTTTTGCGCTGTCAAATACTCAGATACGGATTCAGCATATGGTTTACCGTATAGCCTACGTCGTATCTGCCCAACTTCCCGTTTCAGCCGGATTCCGGACAGACTACTTGTCTGGCAAAAAAACTAAACCTCAAAAACGAATTCAGCGTGTCTCCTTACCCCTACATCCAACCTCTAATCAATTTCAGATTAAACTTTTACTTTTAAAAATTTTTTGGTTTCAATCGGATTCCGAGCGATCTACACGTCCGGTGAGAAAATGATTGTCATATGCGAATTCAGCATGTCTTCTTACCCGCAAATCGAACTTATTATCAAATTTAGATAAAACTTCCACTTTTAACAATTTCTCCGGTTTTGGCCGGATTCCGGCCGAACTAATTGTCCGGCGAGAAAATAAATTTAGCACGTCTCCTTGTCCCTAAATCAAACCTCTAATCAACTTCATATTAAACTTTTATTTTTCACAAATTTTCCGGTTTATACCGGATTCCGGATGAACTGTTTGTCCGGCGAGAAAATAAATTTCATATTCGAATTCAGCAGGTCTCCTTACCCCTAAATCAACTATCTCAATAGCTTTAAAAAAAAAATTGTGTGCCCCTTAATTTGAAACCCCTCCCGCACCCTCAAATATAGGGCTACAGAGCCCATGTTCGAAGTTGACCTTTACTTTGACCCAAAGGGTCCTCCCACCAAGTTTCATCAAAATATTTCAATCCCTTCGAGAGTTGTCGTGCGGACAGCTGGACAGACAGACGAACAACTTTTGCGATGTCATAGGTATCCCTCCACTTACGTTTTGGGATCCCAAAAATACAACCAACAAAATTGTCAAATTTGTATTGATGTGGAGCAAGGGAAAGCAATGTGAGTCATGTCAGACTGGTCGGTCATGGCAGAGATGAACGGTGCTCCCCCGGGAGTAGTGTATTAAGTTAGCAGACAAGATTTTAAACATACAATCTTTACAGGATGCCGACACTGTAGAACAACTGAACGAAATAGGCGAGCTCCGGCGGATCTTACGAATGCAGAGGGTGAGTTTGAGGATATTAATTCGCTCCCGAACGAAACAAGACCGAAGGGATTTCTTTAAGATAGGTACTGCACAATCAACTATGGGGAAAATTATTGCTTATACTGAGCCGTTTGTTCCAACGAAGAACACTTTGTCGAAATCGAGACCTTGTCCGGGTATGGTTCAGACTCGCGAATGGACATCTAGGACATCTGCTGGAGACTTTCCGTAATTTTAATGACCACCAGCCCCAAATTAGTGCGCTCCCTGACGACTGCACAGCAAGGGCAATGACTATGGCACTTCCAGCCTTCGGCTCAAGTGCCACATAGCGACCTTAATAATAATAATATATTCGCAAATTGATGGCAGGCCGTTAAGCCTCTACGAAATTCTTAGTTTACATTTCTTCTAAATTTGCACAAGGAGAAAATGTCACTTGTCTATATAATGTCTGTCGGTATGTCCTTTTGCTAGTTCAGGCACTTCCACATAAGCTAGGACGATGAAACTTGGGACGCACAAATAAAAACCAGACCCAATGGTCAAGGAAACCTTCCTTGCCCGGATCCCATCATCCGTGGGGGGGGGGGGAGAGAGGGAGAATCCCGCATCTTGTGACCACCGTGGGTTGCGAACGGGTGATCCGATTCGGGTGAAACTTGGTGAGAGTCTGCCAGTAGAGGCGAGGATACTGCGCTAATCAAGAGAAAGGCCGAAACGGATAGACAGCGACCTTGGATCCAATGGCTCTACATCTTTGGATTGGACTGGATGGTAGGAGCTCGAGGCGGAACCACATCGGACCACGGTGAGGAGGTAGTTGGACGTGAAGAGAGGGTTAATATCGTAACACGTGCAGGGATGGGGTTGAAACTTCGGAGTCAGAAACGTCATGGGATCTAGGTGCGCCTTTTTGAAGTCCGGGCCGGATCCGAATTTGGTGGGAGGGAGTTGGAGGGGGAGGCCCTAGATTTTTTCGAAAGAACTCCAGTTCGATTAAAACCCACCCACCGCCAAGTGGGGGGGGGGGAGTGGGGCGTAAACTGTATGACACGCGTTAGACCAAACGGATGGAGTGCGCCATACATGACGCACTGTGTGGTATGGAGGAAGAAAATCAAATTATTTTCTTTGACCTGAAATGATCCGATGCAAGTGAAACTTGAAGGGTGACAAGTATAATGAGGCTTGCAGTTGAGAAAAATTTGCCTGCGTCTCTTGGTCACCAGGGGCATAATTTGCTATGGGGCAGGGGGGGGGGGGGCAACTACCTCCCCCCCAGACCCCAATTTTCCCCTCCCCCCTAGCTTGAACCTGAAAAAGCGAAGAAGCTTGACGTCAATCGCGCAGTGGACAGTTTCGCAAATTTGAAAATATCTCTTTGTTTTTATTACGTTTTTCTTCTTGCAATAAAACTGCTCATTTTCATTTGACTTGAGAAAATCGGCTCCAACTCCCCCCCCCCCCCCCAGGATTTTGACGAAATTACGCCCCTGCTGCTCACATACGTTTTCCTCTACTAAATATAATTTTCGTATATTTTGGCCATGACTCACATAATTGGAATTTTAAGGTCCTTTGTCGCATATCAAGATATTAGTAATAGCGTTTTAGAAAAAAATTATATTGATGCTGAGAAGAGTGATTCATGTTTCAATAGTGATCCAAATTACCCTATTGTTTGGTTCATTTTTTTTTTCACCTTTTGTGTTATTATTGCTCTTTTCCGTATTCCCAGTAACTAGTTGTGTTTTCGCGGTAACCAGGTGTATGTTACTCTGACTAATTGTTGCAAATATCGGGTAGCCTATCTGTTGCCCCGACGGATTGTCTTTTTCTCAGTCACCCAGCAATATGTTAGTAACCCGGGTATCTGGTAACGAATAACCCTGCTGAGACCGGGGTTACCGAAATTCAGCAACCTAGTAACCTTGCAGTAACCGGGTGTCTGAAAAAATGAGAAATTGCATCCAGTTACCGGGTAAGAGTAACTCTATAGGGTAGCGCAAAAACGCAACTACTGAGTCTTACCGTTACGTAATGAAATTGGGTGCGATCCGACATCCTTCGTCAGTTTCCACTCAAGGCATTGAAGGCTAAAGCGTATTGAATCTGACCGTCGGGAAAAGGGTTACTGTGCTCGTTTGAATCGAGACTAGAGAAACGAATCATGATTAGACGCTCTCTCTACAGGCGTTTATCCGAGCTCCCACAAACAGTTTGTGGGTCGACTGTGGCTCGAAAAAAGTGTTTCCGCGGTCTTTCGTGCGGCCCACAAGTGTGTTTCCGCGACCAACAGGATTTTCGTGGCTCGCTTTGTGGCTCAAATTCGACACACAACTGGCGAGTTGATTGTCGATTTTGTGGATTGATTCTGGCGGGAAATTCAAATTAAGCAGCAAAATAGTGTCTAAACAATAAAATTAACTACTTTTTCAAGCACATAGACTTCAAACTGAGGATACTTTTTGTACAGAATGGTAAGGAATAAGCCAGGAGTTCTATTTATTGAGATTTTACATGAATTTTATTATTATTTTCAGACATTCGAAATTACCGCGAAAAAATAGACAAACAGGCGTTTCCGCGAGTTTCAACTTGTGACTCGACCGTGTGGCACACAATCGTGTTTCTGCGACAAACACTCAGAAGTGTGAAGTGCCCAGAATTGTGTCGCGGAAAAACGCCTTACATGTCCCCTCTTCTGTTCGAAGATTTTCCTTTATTTGGCTTCTCCGAGTCCGTAAGAATCTGAGCACCCGTAGCCGAGTCTAGAAACATGTTACCGCCTACCAAGGGGAGCCAAAAACTAGTATAGCCCAGTGGCTTGATGTAGCTTCTTTTCACCATCCGCTTCTCTCCATGTTTAGGTATTTTAAAAGATGGTAATTGGTTTTGGGTTTGCTGGGCCCTTTATTTCTCAGGTCGAGGAGACAATATTGTTTTGACAAAGTTTTTTCTAAAAAATAATTCATTTCGCATCTCGTAAAAGCAGAAAAAGCGATTGGGCCAGTGGCATAAGCACAAAGTACTCACTGGATGCCCCAAGTTCCGTACGCTGTCAGTGATGGTTAGCACCTGGATGAACACCCTCGCGTTATATGTTCAATCTGTCCGCCACTAATCAATCATAATATTTATTGCTTAAAGCACAATGGACACTTCTAATGCGTTACTTTGTATTAAATGCTTCACAAATAAACATTTCCGACTTCCTGTAGAAGGCGCTACGAAAATCGGCCGTTTTCGTGTTATCCCTTGTCTTTACCTCTCTGGCATTTTGGCGATCCAAATCGTAAGGCGTACTATCGCCGTTCTCCGCGGACTCCACTTGAAGAGTCCCCGCGTTTTTGTTTGTCCCGGGGACTCGCTCTCCGTATTTTCTCGCGAGTCCCCACGGACGGGGAACGCTCTGATTATCATCACCATCATCAAAAAGGACTCCTTTTCAGATTCGGAGGGGAATCAATTTTTGCTGGTGTTGGTGCAATGTAAAATTAATTAAAAATAATCAGAATAAACAAAACTAAAAATAAAGTGGCTCCAGACTAATTTCGTCAACTGCGTATCTATTTTTCGAACAAAATCCATGCTGGAAGCATTTCCCGTGTTCTCGCTGTTTCTGTCCGCGGAGTCCGCGTGGAGTGACTCCCTCTATTCTCGCCGTTACCTTTGATTCCCGGAGGAGTCCTCGGGGAACGGCGAGAATACGCCTTTAGGAGCTGGGATATCGTGGCAGGAAATTCAAAAACTCCCAGCAATGCTTGATAGAAAAGGATATATTTGAGATGTCACCAAGTCAAGCCGCAGATGCAGTTTACCTGATTGTTCTTTTGTTTCATCAGAAGTTCCATGGCTTAAAGTGCCAGTTAAAACTTTTTCTTTGTGGAATAGTGTTGTGAAGCTTGATTAGCTTGCCTTATAAAATGTACCAGAAGATGCAATAAGCTTATAGAAAATAACATAGCTAAAAAATCATTCAAAAACAAATAACCTATTCAAATCTGAATTATACAAGCTGATTTATGCATACAATAAAGATCTACTAAGTATAAGAAACATCACTTTTATCTTTGTCCAAGCTAGTAAATTGAGCATGTACTGGCCCAAAAAATTACGCTTTGAAGTATCACAGAGAGGAAACTGTGGAAAAAGTTGCTGCTCTACGGAGTAAGAATTGTCGTAGGTTGTTACAGAGTGGGATTGGGGTAGTTTGATGTGCCCATTGAACTTTAAAATCAGTTCTACAACGTGATAGTATAGGACTGTCAACATAATATGCTAAAGACAATCAAAGATTTTGTATAGATTTTGACCAACTATTCAGCATCGCATATCTAATCTCAAACTATCACTTAATAAGGGATACGTAATATTATTAATACATACAGTTCATTTTAAACTATGAAATCTAAACAAATAAGTCAGATTTTGCACAACTTTTTACAACCTGAAAGGACACCTGAACAATGAAACCATACTTGCACACACCATGGAGAATGCATTTACAGACATGGTCACAGAGAGCATTCTTCTCCTGAGCGTGACGTTCTCAAAATAGGGATGTTTGTTTCTGGAGGTTTGCACATGCAGATTCCAAGACAAAAAGCGTAATTCATTCAAATCTTGTACAGCGCTGTCCCGATCGTATTGGAATTTCTTCTAGATATATGTTTGTCTGGTTAAAAAATATTCCAGAAGAAGGGTTGATTGGAGACATTTGTTCATTTCTAAAACTGTTCGGTACTGGAATAAGGACAGATGGTAAAGGGAGCAAAAATCATAGCTTGGAAACACTATTTCGTATTTGGATTGGGTTTTCTGCAAGCAATGTTAACGGAAGTCATACAGATAGGGATGATACTTGGTACTCTTCATTTCAGGTGTCCTTTAATAACATCAATTCCTTTTGTAAATCAAAACTGCTGTGACGGATATCAAGAGCATTTGTGAAATGATCCATTTAAGTGTTGTGTTTCAGAAAAGATCCAACTTCTGCTGACAGGGTTTCAACGGAGACCCAGAAAATAATTTAATTTTCTTCCAGCGCTCCTCGCCAGTTCGAGTATGCCAGAAATGTGGGGATTACCGTTTCGTCCCCTGCACTGCGTGTCATGGATCGAAAAAATCCGGATTCCGGCCGCAATTCAACGACTTGGTGATATCTCTCCGATGCATGAGCTGTGACGAATCTGGGCTTATCCAGTGTGATCAGTGCGAGGGAGATGCCAGCTAAGCTAAGTGAGCTGGGACTAAAACAATGTGCAGTACCGATCTTAATACTATTCATTACCGAAAATTTTCGAAGATGCTACAAAAGGGCATGGCTCGTGTATCCGTCGACATTCAGCTGAAAGTGACAGGACCGGATATGGACGAAGTTGGTTTAGTTGTGAAATTGACCCAGTGGTACTCTGAAGCAAAGGGGCGGTTAGATTATTTTTCTACGAGACTGAATATATTTTTGAGTGCTCAACATGTGTATCCAGGGTGGTGTCATGGTTGCGTATTTCATCATTTTTTAGTTATCAGTAAGGAGGAACTATGACTTCGTATGTGCGGAACCACCGAGTTTCATCCAGTACGTGTGAGGCACTATACAGCCCGAAGCCTTGGTCTCACCTTCCGTGGGCTCATCTAAGTTACCGTACTTTTACTTTGTCCGTTTCTTCTATGTCAGCCATAAAATTTACCTTCGCCTTCTTTTCGTGCTGATTCTTGCCTAGACACCCTTGGAATTTTGAAGTAAACCAGTAGGCTTTGGAAAGTAGGACTTATTGGGAAACAGTGGGATCGAAGAATCAAATCCTGTCTAGACAATGTGCCAGAAAAGAAGGTGAAAAACTAAATCTATGAGCGCAGCTGCTTCTTGTTTGGGTATGTTTATATGTTATCCGAAAATATCAAGTGGAACACTTCGGCCGTTTGAGATGAGTAATCGTTTTGTGCAGGATTTTCTAGCAAACTTCGAATTTAATAAAAAAAAAGTTTGAAACAAAATCTTTCTTCTGTATAGGTATAAAATACTCTTCACTAGCCGACCACCCGACCAGTGTTCTTCTGAAGAATATACAATGTCAGGTCTCTGACACATCAAATTCTGAACTCATGAGGCGATTGGATGTCAGCTACCGTCACTATCTTCTCTTGTCACCCGTCTTCCTAGTGATTCTCTCGGTTAAGGAGATACGTTCTCATGATTCGACTGAACTGAATAAGCCTCAACTTTAAAAACCCATTTGTGGTCAATCCACTTATAATGTTGGTTATTAACTTCATTTACTGCAACAACTGTCCTATCAAACATCACTAATGACTGATTTATTAAAGCACCGTGGAATAAGCGAGTAGTTGCAGATTACCAGTATCGAAAAACAACTTTCTTTGCAAACAAAAAATTGCCGGAAGTTCTTGTGTCAACACTCAACATATCTGAAGTGCAACGAGCAAGATGTTGTTTAAAGAAAGTCTCTTTTCGTTACTATAGTCATCATTTGTGGAGAGCTATAACCGACCTAGTTATGTTTGCCTAATCGAACGCTCAAGTTTTTCGTATTCTACTATCCATCGACCATCCTATTCTACCTTCCTGAAGAAACACAAGAAAAATGACAACCGCTTCTGAGGCTATGGGAGTTTACGAACCCAAAGGCCAAGTTCCTCTCAGCCAGCCTGCTTAGTTTTGCATTTCGAAGACGAAGGGAAAATAACTTCCAAGGTTAAGACAGTCGACTCTTCCACGGCACGAACAGCTTGACTCTATCCCTCCGGATGGCAAAGTCGCTTAGAAAACGAAGCATAATAATAATAATAATATTGTATTTAAAGCCTTAGGGCCAAACAATGCCTCCCTTTATCGCGGAGGGCTGAATCCATGGAAGCATGTACTTCCAAGTGAATAAGATTCGATCCTTACCGAACGGGCCGAATTCCCCCAGTCTACCCCGCCCTAAAGCTGGTTTCGGAAAAATTCTGGTACCCCTCAGAACCTGGTCCTCCACTTCGTTCCGGATACGAAAAGGCCCCCTCTAGGAAATATCATATTTCTACCACCAAATTTCACCTCTATCAAACCACCCGTTAGGCACTTACGCGTACCACTAGCAAAGCAACCATTATGCTATACATGCTTACAGGGCCCATGGCATTTCGTGCCATCTGCACCTAGTCCTAATGAGTTCGGATTCTCGCTAGAACCGTAAAATGGTCCATGTAGGTAATACGACCGTACTTCCTGTCCATCCCCAGAGCTGGTATAGCCACGTGCCGTAAGGTCTATCACGCACCCATCCAACTCTGACAGCACTAGCTGGACTACTAACGGTTTATCTGGGACATGTACCTTTCCGACCTATTAAGTTTCATCTGAATCGAATCACTCATTTGTGAGTTAAGCTGTTCACCCTGTTCCGGATCCCCCTCCTCCTACCCTCATCGATGGACAAAGACTTCACAATTATTCTTATTAGGGTCCTAACATGCCTGCCAAGTTTCATGGCCCTGACGCATCTGGAAGTACCCCAAAGGCCCATTCACAACGCGTTTAGCTAAAACTCGGTCCCAGCCTGACAATTATTCCTGCACCAGATTTCCGCTCAGATTTTGCCATTCCCAATGGACACTGCCCTGCGCGACAGTACCAGCTGAGACTGAAACTTCAAATGATGTCAGATAATTTCAACTTTCAAGGGTACTAACCAATCAAAATGGTTTTGCGGAATTTTCTGATTGGCTAGTGCTGAACTTATACGTCAATATTTTTCCTATTTAAATAGGAAGACAATTACATAATTCACGTTCGGTTTTCAAACAGCAAGGTCTGGATTCATTTTGACTATCGGGCTTTGTTCGACATTAGCTAATCAGAATATTCCAGTAAATAACCGGTGTGTGGGGGGGGGGGGGGGGCTCAAAGGTCGGATTGATTTCAACTTAGGTCTTAGACTAGCTTCTGAAACTGGCGCTAACTTCCCTCGTGAGCCACAGAAACCCAGCAGAGCCTCGGCCTGATCGGCCTCTTTCAGAACTGGCGGGACGTTTTAGCTATAGCCCGTTGTTAATGAGCCTTCACTCGTAACGACCGGAAGGACCAACAGACAGACGGAAAAGAAACCGGTATATGGTACTGGAGGCTGCAAGTGCCGCAGAAAGCCTACCAGCATTTTGTTAAAACGGCAAAGGACTTATCTGTCAAACAACGCAATCGACATAATTCTGAGAATTCAGCCAAGCTTATTCACATCGGATACAGCACAGATAAAAAACAGAACAGAAAAACGTGAGTACCCGTATAGATCTGCCCTTCACCCCGGTAGCTAAACTTATTGACTACTACTCAGTCTTTACCAATGTAGTCTAACGTTCAAAAGGATATCTTTTGCTGTTGCTCCGTCTTTCTCGGTCGTAGTCTCGCGATTCCTAAAATATACAGACAATTAATATTTCGCATGCGAGTGTCTGGTGCGAGTCAAAATCTAACGCTCTGCTTAGTCCACAACATTATACCTGTACTGCAACCGTATAGCCTACTCATCAAAAGCGGAAAATACAAGCCGCCCCCCCCCCCCCAAAAAAAAAAACACGAATCTGGAACTAGCCATCTCTCCTGTAAGGTAAATTTCTGTAAGCAGGTTTACAATATTACTAAAGTGAAGAACTCGTCCTAGACACTAATAAACGTTGGCTGGTCAAACACAGATGCAGTGAAACGCTGGTAGAGGTATGTTGCTTTAAATGTCGAGAGCGGCCGGAGAATATGATTAAGACCAGACCTAGCAGATATCCATGCAAAGTACTGAGCGCAAACAGTAATTTAAGTAAACTAAAGAACAAAATTCAAGCCACAAACTTAAGTTCCTAAAGCCTTATCACGCAAGCAACCAGGGGTGGCCCGAAGGGGGGGGGGGGAGGGTACACCCCCCCTGCCTTTTTCTAAGTCGTATCAGTGGTTTATTTTAGTCTCACCGAGGTCCCCGGGCACTCACTTTCGTCAAACACAATCCGAGTCGTTTAAAAAAAATATTGTTAATTTTGGCACTAACCAGCTTCAGTCGTAGATCCGTCACAGATTATTTCTCGAAAGGGTGCCATTGCTACCAGTTCACCTTGTTTTAAAACCTGTTTTACTCGCATATGATTTGTATCTGTCTCATTAGGTCTTTCAGATTTTAGCCTGTCAAAATTACGATAGGCTAGTCGTTAAAGTGAAGTCTGACATGAATAAACCTTATAAGCCAAAGGCGAGAGACGAGGTTACGTGAATGGACTTTAACTACAACTGGAAAAGATGGCATGACATCTTAAAAAGCAACGGAAAAGCCATCAGAATTCGAATGACAAGTGTCCCGCAAAACCCTTCCTAAGCAAGTGTATCCACGACACTGAAAGAACATTGAGAACAAAGAAAGGCTGAGGTGGGTACAACACTAGAAAAGGACAAGGAAGATTTTGATATACATCCGAAATTCATTTCCCAGGGCAGGAGTTGTTCTACAGACGATGGAATAGCTCATTCAAGTCGGGAGGTACAATTTTGGCTACCATGCTAGTGTTGAAGCCTTCGTAAAAATCCACAGTCTTCGAAAACCATCTCTTTTTTTTACCGTAAGTTATTCCGACTGTAAGCGAACTTTCTTCTGTGTTTAGAGCATACTCCATGGAGTATTGAGACTCGGACCACCTTACTTGGTGGTAAGGTCGCAGATGAAGATTGAGACATTTAAAGACCTTTCAGATGTCTCTAAGACATCTGAACTCTTCTTAGAGTTATTAAATTTCTTAGAGTTATTAAATTTCTTAGAGTTATTAAATTTCTTAGAGTTATTTAGAGGCGAAAGCCTTTTCTCTTGCTTTGTATTATTATTATTATTATGTGCTTTAGTGTAATTTCACTGTAGTGTCGCGTACTTTTGTTTTAGTTATGAAGCAGAGGATGTCGAATGGATAAATAAAATGGTACACGGTACTTTCATAATAAAAGAAAGATCGTCAAAACTGCAGTGAAACTACACGCGAAAAAATAAAAACGCAACTTAAGTGGTGTCGGCGAATCCGGGTCTTTTTTACACATACAAAATCAAGTCAGAATTCGTAAACTCCTGTCGGGCGAAAACCAAAAGTTTATTCTTGACGATTTGATTATTATTGACGTCCGTCAATCGGGATTTTGATTTTATTAAATGTACCAGTAAACCTGTTTTCCTCGTTTTATTTCTTTTATTTATTTATGACCCGCTTTTTGCGTAACAGCAGAGTATGAATAAAACACAAAAGTAAAATATACATATTAAAACACTTAAACAAAACAATGTAAATAAACACGACAACATTCTTTTCATATAAATAAAAAACACACTAAATAGACTTAAAATTTGTACACAGTGACAAGCACATTAATCGGGTTCTGAGAAAGGATGTCCTTTAACGTGGAAATTACTTCTTTTTGTTGCTGTAGTTTCAGAACAAATCTACTTTGCGTCTACTTTATTCCGGATTGCCTCTTTTTCGACGGGCAGATTTGTGATTTCGTACGTTTTCTTTACTTTTCACTGGGATCGCAAAAAGACACTGTGCTCCTCGGCATTTCACAAAATTTCGCCTGTGGCGCATTTCTTAGTATTCTCTATTTAGATATTTATTTGGCGATGAGGCTTGGACATTTTGGGATTTTAAACACATTAAAGGCTAGAATTTGTTTGGTAAGTATAGTTAAATTCTTTCCTTTTAAATAACTTTCCTCTTTCGCGAAAGCGTGTGAATGTGTGTCGTGGTGCTTTTTTGTCGGTACTTTCGAGTCGTATATTGTGATCCAAAAATCTGAAATTAGGGGTCTCACCCCTCCTGGCCTGAGTGCTCCCCCCCCCCCCCCCCCCCTCTGCAAGCAACAAAGAAGCTATGTTGTGTAATATCTTCAAACACGATATCTAGTACCCTTTAATTCGCGGTTAGGGATAAGTTCATTAGGGCTTACCTTTTTGCTATCTGATTTCTTGTCCGCCTCAGTACCATTGGCAGTTCGAGATTTCCCTAGAAAAGGACATACAATGTAATGTGTTTTGTTCGCTTGAAAGCTTCCCCCTTCACGAACACCATGATGACCGCGACTTTATATTTCCATTCTATGTACTTCGATAGTCATTTCCCTACTAGGTTCCAAGCAAACGAAACCAGGTAAGACGGTTAAGGGGCTACCCGTCAGTTTTGGAAAAATGGTTATGTGACACCTATTCCGAAAAAAGATTCCCCTAATGATTTTACCTGGTGTGCGCCCAATTACTATGACCCCTATTTTTAGTAAAGTTTACGAACAGTTCCTTTCATCATGGTTAAAAGAAACAATTTTGAGACTTGTTGACCCGAAGCAGTTTGGTAACCTGCCAAAAACATCAACAGCACATTACTTAGTTAGCTTGCTAGATAGAATACTTAAGAATTTGGATAATCCAAATATATGGATTAATTTAATAGCTATAGACCTAAAAAAAAGCGTTTGATTTAATTAACCACAGCAAGCTCATTGCCAAACTCCTAAATAAATTTAAAATTGAGGCCGTTTCTGGTACGAATTGTTGCAACAATTTCTGTCAAACCGAACACAACAAACTAAGTACAAAACGATATTTTCAGATATTTTACCTATTTTTTGCGGTGTACCCCAGGGTACTCTGTTGGGACCGCTTCTTTTTTTGGTTATGGTCAATGAGCTCGCACTTTCTTTCGCAGATAGGTGGAAATTCGTGGATGACCTGTCGCTGCTTGAAGTGTGCAGAAGAAATATTAAAAGCAGTGCTAAGGTTATCATCGATGATATCTGTGATGAGGCAGCTATGGATGACATGGTCGTCAACATGGATAAATCGTTGGTGCTAACTATATCATTTTTAAAAAGCATGCCGGACTTTTACCCTCCCCTCCCCACTGCCCAGTGTGTGAAACACATAAAGTTACTGGGAATCCATATTACCCATGACTTAAAATGGATCAAACAAGTGGATAGCATGCTTAAAAAGGGTAATATGGCAATACGATCCCTAAAATTATTATCCCGTTACGGTGTCCCTACCGAGCACCTTTTAAAAATTTTCTTGTCTTTTATCCGCCCCACTTTAGAATATTGCTGTCAGGTATGGCACTTCGGTTTGACACGGGATCAGTCGAATTCGTTGGAGAGATTGCAATTCCGAGCCCTCCTTGTTACTTCCAAATCGCCAAAGGTGCCATACATTGAGCTTCTTCGGAGTTTCAAGCTGGAATCTTTGGCCCAACGTCGGGAAAAAATGTGCCTCAAATTTGGAGTTAAGACGCTTGAGAATCCTCGTCTGCGAGACATTTTCCCGCCTGAGTTTGAACCTGTTAGGCCTAGACCTGCGCGAATGGTTTCGCAGCCGATTCCTAAGTTACATCCCCCTTTCTGCATCTCATGACCGATACAGAAAAAGCTTCGTACCGTCATTCGTCGAAATGTATAACTCATCGTGATTCTCGTATAATTCATCGTAATTCGTGCTTATTTTATAATTGTTTGAATCCTAGTTCTTACATACGTTTAACGTGACGTCATTCGTCGAAATGCATAATTCGTTGTAACTCTTGTTTATGTTATAGTGATTTGAATTTCAGTTCTAATATAAGTGTAATTGTAAATGATCACTTACAGTTTAACGTGACGTCATTCGTCGAAATGCATAATTCGTTGTAACTCTTGTTTATGTTATAGTGATTTGAATTTCAGTTCTAATATAAGTGTAATTGTAAATGATCACTTACAGTGATTCGAATTGTATATAAGTTTATTATTTATGACAAAATTATGACAAAGGTGTTGATGTTATTATGTTTATGACGAAAAATCCAATGTTCGGCTTGCCCGTGAAGGAATTTTAAATAAATTGAAATTGAACAAGACCAAAGGTTTCGATGGGATCCCAAAAATTCAATATCTGATCCAGACAACTGGGCAGGGGCGTCGCAAGTGCATTTTCGGTGGGGGGGTGCAGAGCCAAAATTTTACCGAATCTTTCAAAAATTTTACCGAATCCTAGAACTAAGAATTCGAGCTTTAAATTCTGGAACAGAAACGATTACGTAGGAAGAGTAACAATAAAGGACAGCATGAAAGACGTTAAGCCAACCATTAGGCGGCGTTTTGGCGAAGCCCACATGTGGAATATGCTGCCGGGCATGATTGCAGTAACAGCTTCTCTCTATTATAGCCAACAGAATACTAAATCGAGCGCCGCAGGCGAAAATTTTTGAAATCCATTTTTTTTTTCTGTACGCTAAAAATTTAACTGCTTCTCTGACAAATTCTATCGTTTACCGTTGATTAAATACCGAGATTCTAAGAAGTTCCAGAAACCGGACGGAGCGACGTTCCGGCAGCAGCAGCAACTGTAGTCTAGTTAATATCCCACAATCACATAAAGTGAGCGCCGCAGGCGAATTTTTTTTTTATTTTCCTCCCAAATTTAGTTTCCATCCAAATTCTAGCTTTTACTGTTTCAAAACCTCCATCCTAAAACTTGCTTAAAACCCCCGTCAAATGACGCGTCCTTCCACAAAATAGAGAATATTACGAAAAGTCCTGCAGGCGGAATTTTCGAAATATTTATGATTAGATATTCTTTTGGGAATCCAAAATAAAAGTAAAGACTATCGATGGTATCATAGATCATCCCTTTTGTCTGCGATCAGTGCTTCATTCGACCTCCTCTGAGGTTCGTGTTAGCTTCCGAATCCTGGCAGTTTTAACGAATAAATTACCGAATCCCAGTTATTATACCGAATAAGTTGAGACCGATAGCATGTTCGGGATTCTGTATAACTACCGAATCCCGGTTACTATACCGAATTGTTTTGGTGTCGAAAGACTACCGAACAATATTCTTATTCGGTATACTTTCGTCGAAAGTGGAACAAAGTCAGGATTGGTTGTTAACTTCCTAATCCTGGAAATTATACTGAACAAATTACCGAATCCTAATCATGATACCGAATAATTTTGAACCAATAGCTTATTCGGGATTCTGTGTAACTACCGAATCTCCATAAATATACCGAATAGTTCCGGCATCGAAAAATTACCAAATGATTTCGGTAAATTCTCTCACCAAATTCAAGATAACTACCGAATACTGGCAATTATACCGAATCCCGATCATTATACCGAAGAGATTTGTACATATAGCCTATTTAGGATTTTGTATAACTACCGAATCCCCGTAAATATATCGAACAATTCTGCTATCGAAAAAATACCGACCAATTTTATTAAAATTTTGGGCCTCCGGCCCAAAATTTTACCGAATCTCAAAAAGGTGGGGGGGGGGGGTGATGCACCCCCTTGCGACGCCACTGCAACTGGGTCTTGTCTTAGCCAGATCCAGTCATCGCCAGACTCCTTGAACATTTTTACAATTAAAATTCAGAAACAGATTAAGGCCACATAGCTAATCACCTGAGAAAACCAAGTTCAGATTTGAATTCAGCATGTGTGTTTACCCCTATAAGTCATAGCTGTTTTGACGAAAACTTCCTGCCGCTTCTGCCAATTTTCCGGTTTCGGCCGAACTCCAGAAACTACTTGTCTGGCAAAAAAAGAAAGCTCAAAGACGAAATCAGGGTGTCTTCTTTCCCCAGTACTGATTTAGAAAAAATTTAGCTTATAACAAATTTTCCAATTCCAGCCGGATTCCGGTCGAACTATATGTCCGGGTAAAAATATGATTGTCATACAGGGACTCAGCATCTCTTCATTCCCCTAAATCGCTGATCTAGTCAACTAGAAATAAAACATTAACTTCCAACAGTTTTCCGATTTTGTCCGGATTCCGGGCGAACTACATGTCCGGGTAGAAAACTGTTTTCACATAAGTGTTCAGCATGTCTTCTTGCCCTAAATCGAACATCTAATCAACTCGAAATAAAACTTTTAATTTTGACAAACTTTCCGGTTTGGGCTGGATTCCGGTCGAAATACTTGTCCGTCAAGAAAATAGTTCTGACCATCGTCTTCAGCATGTCTTCCTACCTCTAAATCGAACATCTAAGCAACTTCAAATAAAACTTTTACTTTCAACAAACTTTCCGGTTTGGGCCGGATTCCGGGCGAAATACTTGTCCGTCGAGAAAATAGTTTTCACCACGTCTTCAGCATGTCTTCCTACCCCCAAATCGAACATCTAATCAACTTCAAATAAAACTTTTACTTTCAACAAACTTTCCGGTTTTGGCCGAATTCCGGGCGAACTACTTGTCCGATGACAAAATGGTTTTCATCATCGTGTTCAGAATGTCTTCTTACCCCATAACCGACTATCACATTAGCTGTTTCAAAATATTTTGTTTGCCCCTTAATTTGAACCCCCTCCCCCACCCCTAAATGTAGGGCTACAAGCCCATCTACGAACTTGACTGGTCCGACGACCCAACGAATCCTCACACCAAGTTTCATCAAAATATCTTATTCCCTTCGAGAGTTATCCTGCTTACAGACGGACGGACAGACGGACAACTTTTGCGATGTCATAGGGTCCACTTACGTTTCGGGATCCCAAAAATAGTCTGACAGATTACTGATAGTTCGCGAAGTTATCTGGGTCAACTCTTCCACGTACAGTAGCGGGGCACCCAAGGCAATTCTCCCAATGTCAAATATTCAAGTTTACCCCTTTCCCCGCACAACCACCATCCGGAACTGAATCGCGCAACCAGCGACGCTCAAACCTTATTAGTCTTCAGCGCCTCTGGTAGTACAGTTTTATGTCATCAGTTCCCAATCGGGAAGTTAAAACATGGTAAGAACAATTTCTTTCCCATTTGTCTTTTTCAAGTCAACCTTGAACGAGAGTAAAAAGTCTATAAACGACATGATGAACTGATTTGTGGAAATTAAGGTTGTAAATAATGATAATTTGGCGGCAAACAAAACTGAAGATTTGACAGCGCCCCGGATTCTTCGTGAGGAAGAGACAGCTTGAACCAAGGACATCAATAAATAAGCTACTAATGTCCATTGCTACGTCTATACCTTGTAGCTAAGCAGCCTTGATCCTACTTTACAACTCCCGACCTTGGTGAGAGCACAACTGGTGAACTCACACGTCCACGCGGTGTCCAGCACACCATCTCTACGGCTCAACATAATCAAGAGCTGATAACGAAGATAATCCTTGTCCCTCAGGAAGTTCAACAAGCAAAAAACTTATTCCGTAAATACTGAGCTGGTCCTTATGGAAGAGACTTGTTATACAGTATCTTGCATAGCGTGGTATGGCTAGTGTACCGATCATTCCATAGACGTGAGGGTTTGAAGTTGCGGTATGGTGATTTTGCTCATTCGGGTCAAGTATTTCTAAGTCGGAGAAAGGATATCTTCCGAGAAGGGAGAGACTGAAGTTTTACTACGCCTTAGTATTTTAAGTTCTTGTCATAATGCAGATGATGCTATAGCCAAACGGATGACAGACACAATTGATTATTTACGGAACATTATCTCGGATCTGTGCGTACACTGTAAAAAAAAAAATCTTGCAGTATTTGCTACTGGGATTAATCTTGTCTTTATTGAGATAAGATTATACCTAATTTGGACTGATTTCATCCCAATAGAGATAAGATTAATCCCAGTAGCAAATACTGCATCCTTATTCGGAGAAACTTTTTACAGTATAGTCACTTGGTTGAAGATTGTTGTTCTGGTCATGGTCGGTTCTCGGCTAAACAAAACTACTCCTTTCAAAGGTAGCGTGGAACCCTCCGTGGCAGTAGCAACACGAGTCCAAAAGAAGTAACGACGCGAACATGAACTTGCCTTTTCCATCACTTTCTCGCTTCCGTTTCGGTTCGACGGAATCCTCTACACCACGGTCCTGGAAGAAACAACAAATGCTATACTATGAGACACGACACAACCAAACTCTTAATCGGGAAATGTATACCCGCACTTTCTACAGTGATAAACAGAGATGTACTTCATTGTTTACCGACTCAATAAGAGAGCACGAACTTATAACACGATCTGACGTTAAAAACAAGACCAAAGGTTTCGATGGGATCCCAAAAATTTAATATTTGATCCAGACAATTTGGTCTTGTAGATATCCGGTCTTCGCCAGACTCCTTGAACTTTTTTACTATTAAAATTTATAAACAGACGAAGGTCCATGGCTAATCATCTGAGAAAAACCCAAGTTCAGATACGGATTCACCATGTGTGTATTTAAACCTAGGCTATATGTCATACCGACTTTGACGAAACTGATAAAAATCTTCCTGCCTTACTTCTGACAAATCTCAGTTTTCGAACTACTGCCGGCAAAAACTAGAGCTCAAAAGAGAAATAAGCATATCACCCTACCCCTATTTCGAACATCTAATCGACTTCAGATAAAACTTTTAACAAATTTTCCGGTTTCAGCCGGATTCCGGGCGAAACGGGTAGAAAATGATTGTCAAGAGCGGATTCAGGATGTCTTCTTACCCCTAAATCGACCATCTAAACAACTTCAGATAAACCTTGTATTTATAACAAATTTTCCGGTTTCGGACGGATTGCGGGCGAACTACTTGTCCGAAAAGAAAATGATTTTCATATAAATGCTCATCATGTCTTCTTACTTCTAAATCGAACATCTAATCAACTTTATGTAAAACTTTTACTTTTAACAAACTTTCGGTTTTGGCCGGCTTCCGGGCGAGAAAACTTGTCCGGCGAGAAAATGATTTTCATATTCCTGTTCAGCACGCCTCTTTGAACCTAAATCGACTATCTCATTAGCTGTTGTAAAAACTTTTTTTCGTCCCTTAACTTGAAACCCCCTCCGCC